>CAKNXH010062579.1:51414-66991 GCA_932178445.1 Andricus quercusramuli
GATTCAATTTGTTTGAATCAGACAAATTTTGTTTGAATTAAACACTTGTTTCAATCGATCAAATATTTTTTTGACCCTATATCAAAGATAGAATTTGTTTGATTCAAAGAAACATTTTTCTGATTGTGAAAAACACCCTATTTCTTCCGTTTTGAGAGCATTTTCGACTGTGAGGTCCGTTTATAGAAAGATTGATAGAAAGAATAATTTCTTGTTGACTCAAATGAAACTTGGCGTTCGTTTACTGATGAACAGAAAAATGAAAAGAGTAAAAAAAATACACAAGGCTTCTAGCGCGAAGCACTTCCTATTTATTTTTGATATCTCACATCGTGACGAGATGGTTTTCATGGCACGATTGCTCAGGCAATTACTTGGAGAAGACGTTGAGTTGTTCAGAGGCATTTGGACGAGCGATCCGTTTCGGTTTGAGATTCTCTTTTTTTGGTTCCCAGTGGCAAAGAGATGACCACGCAATAAAGTAATAAACAAATCAGTATGTGCCTGCTACCAACTTGAATCCTGCCTGGAAAGATCATCGAAAGTTAAATCGAAACCTGAAGGGTGGATCCGAGACCTCAATCTTTTAAATGTTTTCTCCTTTTCTTAAATTTCTCTCGTCGTAATTATTTTCATTAAACATGACACCAATTCACGCTAAATGCCATTTGATCCCGAAATTGAATCAAAATGATACGCAACGCTTTTATACAGATTTCGGATTTTTTTATTTGATGATAGCAAATTGCGCGCCAGAATTATCCGATAATCAAGATCAAATGCTGGTCATGAATTTTCAGGAGAAGCAACTGTTCAGTGTCCATTGTTTAATTACACCATATACAAGTCATGATAGTTTAAATGCACTTTGAAATTTCAAAACTGAGATTTCGAAGAACTTTCCTTAATTTGTTGTTAACGAAAATCATTAATGTTTCAAAGAATTCTTGAATTACGTAAATCTAAAGAAAAAATAATAATTTTCAGAGTCGTAGAGTAATGTAGGAACGTGGGAGTTGGAATCAACTAATTTAGTAGAAAATTCAACTAATTGGTTAAAAAGATCCTGATATTTTATTCAAAATTCGTCTTTCTGGCTTGATGATTCAATCATTTGGATGACTTTTTTTTCTCTTGACTAAAAAACTTTCTTGGTTAACAATTCAACTCTTGTTTTTAAATTTGTACTGTGATCTTCGTTGAAGATTCATCTCTTGGGTTCCAAATTGGACTATTTTGTTGAATAATCGGTTTTTTAATTAATTTTTTGAACTGTATGTTAAACTATTCCAGTTGAAGAATCATCATTTCAGTTGAAAAATCATCTCTTTGGTCTACTATTGTATTTTTGCTTAAGAATTCATCCTAATTGTTTAAAAATTACATTATTTGATTGAAAATTCATTATTTTTTGGAAATTCAACAATTTTGTTAGAAATATTAATATTTGCGGGTTAAATATTAAACTGTTTTGTAAAAAAATTAAAAATTTTAGTTGAATTTTTTCCTCATTTGACTGAAAAATCAACTTTTTTGCTGAAAATTCGTTTTTTTGGGGTTGTAGATGAATTATTTTAGTTGCAAATTTTATCTCTTGTTAAAAGTTCAACTATTATTGGTTGAAAGTTGATTTTTTGTTATTGAAAAGTCCACTAATATATTTTCGGTTCAGAATTTTTTTGTTAATAATTTTATCATTTGGTTAAAAATGTAATTCTTTTGTGAAAAATTCAATAATTTGGATAGTCATTATTTTTGGTTGAAAATGCAACAATTTTGAAGAAACTTCAACTATTACATCAAAAATAAACTTTTTTGTTGAAAATTCATATTTGCGGCTCAAAAAATGCAACTGTTTGGTTCAAAAATTTTGTTGAAAATTCGTCTTTTTGGTTGAAATTTCAACTATTGTATTTTTCGTTCAGAATTCATTAATTTTTTTCCTTTAAATGTAACTATTCTATTTTTGGTTGAAAATTTATCATTTTTAGTAGCAAATTCAACTATTATTTCTGTTGATGATTCATAATTTTAATTAAAAATTCATAACTTCTGGTGAAAATTCAACTATTTTTTTTCTAATTCTTCTTTTTTTTTGTTTCACATTAATTTTTTTAAACTGAATATTCAACTATTCCAGTTTTTGTTAAAAATGTATATTTTTTAGTTGAAAATTCAACTATTTGGTTGAAAGTTTAACTACTTGATTTGAAGTTGAATTTCATTGCTAACAATACATTTTTTGGTTGAAAATTCAACTACTTGGACAAAGATTAGTTTTTTGTTTGTTAAAAAACTAATTTTTTAACCTAGAATATAATTATTCCATTTTTAGTTGAAAATTTATATTTTTTATTTTAAAATACTAATATTTGGTTTAAAACTTATGCATTGTATTGAAAATTAGTTTTTTTGTATAAAATAAATTTTTGTTCTTGAAAATTCTTTCAGTTTTATGGAAGATTCATAAATTTAGTTAAAAAATCCTCTCTGGCTGAAACTACTTTCTTGCACGTTCGCTTTTTTTGTCGAAAATGAATTCTTTCAACTGGAAATTTGACAATTTCAGTTGAAGATTCATTATTTTAGTTGAAAATACATCTCGTTTGATAAAAATATAATCTTTTTTGGTCACATTTGAATTATTTTTTGTTGAAAGTTGATACTTTTCGGCTGTAATGTCTACTACTGTGTTTTTGGTTGTGAATCCATCTTTTTGAGTTAAAAATTTTATTTTTTGGTTGAAAATTAATTTTCTTAAACCTACAATTTAACTATTTCATTTTCGTTTCAAAATTTATCCTCGTTTTAGTTGAAAATGCAACTATTTGATGAAAAATTAATTTTTTTAGTTGAAAATTCTACTTGGTTGGAAATTCAACGTTTTCTAAAACATTTTCTATTGATCCTAACAGTTTGTGTAATGTCTTACAGAAGTGAGATTTGGAATCAGGTAAATCTTAAGGAACACTTTTAGAAACAAAAAATATATTTCCAGATCCATAGAGGTTCATAGCCTAATCTGCGAAAATTGGAATTTTTCTCTCATCCTAAAATTCAAAATTTTCTAAAACATCCAATGTTTTACAAATCTTATGCCGGCCATGACTAACTCGATGAAAAAGATAACAAGTGCCACTCGACAGATATGAATGAAGTGATGTAAAAATAGATTGTGGATCCAGAAAAGTGAATTATTTTGATCTGAATTTGATAATCGGAAGCAATGTTTGCACACTCTTAGGGGAAACTATGCTAGAGTAGGTTACAAAAAAGACCTATAAATATTTTATATAATTTATAATAAATTATTGAGAATAGTAATTTACGATCTGGGAAGACTCAACTATTCATTTAACTATTTATGTTCAAAAACTGTCAATAAAATATATTATTTAATTGTTTTTAAGGAACAATCTCGAGGTACGTTTCCAAACCTCTCCCGATATTAGCTTCCGATTAAAACCATTTGAAACGAGGGATTAAATTTTGGTTTCAGGTCATTTTCTTAAAAACTCATTTTGACAGTTATGTTTTCTCTCTTGATCAATGTAAAAGCTGAAAAATAATTGAATTGCTTTCAATATTCGTATTGCTCAATATGAACCTATTATGGTTCAATTTTGTTCCAGTATGTTTTTGACTGACATGTTGGCTGCTACTCAAGTCCTGTCATTTTATCAGGGATAAACTGACTTTTAGGATTCATTATCGAATGAAAATATAATTAGTTGCAACTTTCATTGGCTTCGGCAATTACCCTTTCAATCGATTTCCCACGAGAGATAATCGATCACGATAAAATTACAAGGGTATAATTGAAAAGTGTAAAACCCTGCGGGTGGAATACGTTGTGCTTGATGTCTCTTGCGGTTTAGAAATTAATATCTTCTCGTTTGTGAGTCCAGGGAGCATCATCATCATCATCCTCGCTGACTTAAATTGCCTCAATTGGTCAATAAATGCGGGTCTGTTGTGCGAGATTCTTCTGTGCCCATTGTTCCTTTCGTGAGTCACAGTCATCCTTCCTGCAGACTCCTTCCTCCATATAAGATCGTAAGAGCAACTTACGATCTAACTTTCACTCTAATGCAAGGAAGAGTGAAGTCCTTGTCGGCGACGATGATTAATCGATTGTGTTATACAAGCCATCGATATATCGGAAATTCGTTGCATTAATAACTGTCCAGCTATCGATCGGAAAGTCATCCAAGTGTTAAATTCTCAGGAAGAAAACACTGCTCTGAAAAAACAAGAGCAATTTGAGTAGAAAGATTGTTCCGGTCCTCGGATTCACCACACTATTGACACTATTTGACATTTTTTTAAAGTGATGACACTACTTTGCTACTACGAAGTCTGTCTGGAAAGTATCCGATTTTGTGGTGTACCAGAAGTAAGAGTTAATTTTGGTAAATGGCGACTGAAATTGAAATTATTGAAATCTTTGACAAGTCTTTGAAATTTTTGTGAAATCATTAACATATTTGAAAGCCTCGTGATCTTTGCGAAATCTTTTGAAATCTTTTGAAATTTATTTGGAAATCTTTGAATTCGATATTATGCAAGGCGTTAAACAAGGATGCGTTATGTCCTCGTGGCTATTTATCATATTTATGGTCAAGTGTCTAAGAATTGCCCTCTTTGACGAAGAAGGTGTAGATCTCGAGACAGTGAGAGTACGTGGGTTAGCTTTCGCAGATGACAAGTTTTTTTTTATAGCAGAATCAATCGAAGACTTGCAAATATTGTGGAATCTTTGAAATCTTTGAAATTATTTTAATATTTGTGTTTTCTTGGAAATATTTGTGAAATCATTAACATCTTTAAAAGCCTCGTGATCTTTTCGAAATTTTTCAAAATCTTCTGAAATTTTATTGGAAATCTTTGAATTCGATATTATGCAAGGCGTTAAACAAGAATGCGTTATGTCCTCGTGGCTATTTATCATATTTATGGTCAAGTGTCTAAGAATGGCCCTCTTTGACGAAGAAGGTGTAGATCTCGAGACAGTGAGGGTACGTGGGTTAGCTTTCGCAGATGACGAGTTTGTTATAGTAGAATCAATCGAAGATTTGCAAATATTGTGGAATCTTTGACATTTTGGAATGTCATCTTTTTGATTGAAGATAATAAACTACTTGGTTACAAGTTACACTTTTGTTAAAAATTCATTTATTTCAGTAAAAGATTCATCATTTTAGTGCAAACAGTTTTTTTCTCTGGAAAATTAATTTGTTATGTTCAAATTTAACTATTCCATTTTTGGTCGAAAGCTGATCTTTTTTAGTTCAAAATTCAACTGTTAACTATCAACTAAAAATTTTTTTAAATTATTATTCAAAGTCATAGACTTTATAGACAAGTTTAAGAAATGATTGATTATGTTTTTAGTATTATTTGGTTATTTAAGTATTTAATGGTGCTAATATATTTGAGAATATCTTGTAATATAATTCGTTAAAGATTCCTAAATTAAAAATATTGATTAAATCCCCAGAAACTGAAAAACAATTTATAATAAACTCGCGAAACTGAGGACTTTAAATCCGAGTCGATTGAAAAAAAGAGAAATATGTGAATGCCTCCGTACTATAAAAAATTATTTAACAAAAAACTTGACATATCTGGATAGAACTTGAAACATCCGGAATCAATCAAAGACAAGTGTACAACTGTAAAGCCGTACATTGTATAGTGCAAACTTACAAAGCTCTCCACTAAGCATTATATTATATTTTAATAGTTTTATCTAGCTAAAGGAAAAACAGTTACGACTTCGCAGTTGTTTTTGTCTTGTAAAACCTTTTAAGATTATTAATATTCTAGTTTTAATTATTACAATAACATGTTTTCAACTTGGATTGAACTAACTTGTTCTTTAATCGGACCTAATTCGACTTTAATAATAGAATAATATATTTGAATAAACTTCTCTTCGTTCAAAAAACAGTTTTTAAATTTACTTGAGACTACCCTTTGAAATAGTAACCAGCAATACATTTACCAATTCATTTAGTAGGAGCATTACCAATTCCTTTAGTAGATATAGTTACTAATTCATTTAGTCAGTTATTCTTACACATTGAATTAGTAGATTCTTATTAATTACCAGTAAACGAATCGGCGCTATTTGAATTAGTAGAAAACTGCTACCAATTAGTAGTTTTCTACTAATTCAGAGTTAGAGAGTAAGGAATTATTAAAAATTAATTTTCCTGAAGTTCAGAATGAATGTAAATTACAAACCTCTTTCATTTGAAAATGATTCAGGTTGACCAGTTTAACAGTTCAGAAAGAAATATTTTTAATCCACATTTGGAATCCTTCAAACTGAATTACTAAGGTTAAATTATTTGTTTAACACTAAAGTTTGTTTTGATTATGCAAAGAATATTTTTGCAAGTCAATAAGAACTATGTACTCTATTTTCCTAAACAAATTAAGTTATCATTTCAGTCTGATTCTGCTTTTTTCATTATCTTTAAAAGCTTGATGCGATTTTTCTGGACTTTTTTCGAAATCCCATCCGACTTTTTTTGTAGTAGTTTTTTTGTTTGCAGCGGGTAAAAATATCGGACGTATAGGATAATTTTAGTTGTAAACTGTTTACACGATTTTATCCAACTTCAGATAAAAATATTCCCGGGATTTACTGTCTGTATTCTTAAGGAAATACATTTTTCAAAGTTCCATCTGACTCATATCACTTATTTTTGCCACTCTTTTGCTACTATTTTTCAAAATTGATGCCACTATTTTGACTGAAAATCATATCTTTCCATCTGCTGGAATGGTTTCTAATGGTGGAAACTGGGAATATATTTAAAAATAGTTCATTAAGATGCTTATCGTTTTCTAAAGTAGCATATAAATTCATTTGACGGCAACACCCAGAGCTGCTTTCTTCGACCTGTCATGTCAGTTAGCAGGGTAAATGTAAAGGTAAACGTAAACGCAAGTAAACGTAAAAGTAGGTACTCTTTCTGTGAATGCACACCAATTACAGGAACACTCTCTTCATAGTTAAAATATCCAAGTTCACTTTTTTACGATGCTCCACATCCACATAGTTTTCTCCAGCAAACTGGACTCGCTGCCAATTAGCTCAAGTGCGGTACACTCAAAGTGTATCTTTGTCGGATAACCTGGCCTGGACTATATCCCTGGATTTTGCTGTTTTGCACGAATACCGACATTTCTAGGTTGACTTGTGTTCATCTAATCTCGACTTAAGTATAAATCTTGCTGAAAAAGTTCAATGTGTACGTGCCTACTGGTATCCTAGAGTTCGATTACCTTTTCACGTTTTTCTATTTCGGAAGACAATTATTGTATATTACTCATTCACCTATTCATCCCCCCCTTTTTTTTACAAAATTCTTTTTACCCTGTTTTCAATAAGCTTCTTTTTTTCAACCTCAAGCCTCACAGACCGGTCCCTATATATATTTGGTCCCTACTCTCTAAATCTGAATTAGTAGAAAACTACTAATTGGTAGTAGTTTTCTACTAATTCAAATAGCGCCGATTCGTTTACTGGTAATTAGTAAGAATCTACTAATTCAATGAGTAAGAATAACTGACTAAATGAATTAGTAACTATATCTACTAAAGGAATTGGTAATGATACTACTAAATGTATTGTTGGTTACTATTTCAAAGGGTAGTCTCAAGTAAATTTAAAAACTGTTTTTACAATGAAGAGAATATTATTGAAATATATTTAAAAATGATTAAAGTCGGATTAGGTCCGATTAAACAACAAGTTAGTTCAATCCGAATGGAAAACATGTTATTGTAATAATTAAAACTAGAATATTATTAATCTTTAAAGGTTTTACAAGACAAAAATAACTCCGAAGTCGTAACTGTTCTTCCTTAAGCCAGATAAAACTATTAAAATATAATTTAATGCTTGGTGGAGAGCTTTGTAAGCTTTACAGTTTACACCATACAATGTACGACTGTTCACTTGTCTTAGGCTGATTCTGGATACCCTCTACTTCCTTAGACACGTTACTAGCATCCTAGAATACAAAATTTTTATTACATACTTTTAATGAGTATATCATGTTTAATTATTATTACACAATAGCTAAATGAAGAAATCATACCTGAAAAAAACATTCCCTGACAATTTCAAGCTCTATCCAGATATCTGAAGTTTTTTTTTGTATAATTTTTTATAGTACGGAGCCATTCAAATATTTCTCTTTCTTGTAAATCGACTCGGAATAAGTCCACAGTTTCGCGAGATTATTATAATTTTTTTTTCAGTTTCTGGGGATTTAACCCTCAAACGGCACACTGGTGCGAATTCGCACCAGCAAAAATTTCAAAGCGCTGTTATTCTTTCTTGAACTCTTTTCAAGGTCCTTCTCCGCTACGTTAAATATGTCCATACCCCCACTAAAACGCCACGAGTAAACAAAGATTCATTCGCCTGCGAGCAGCCGAGTGATTTACTGCCAAAGTTTTAAGTGGTGCAAATTCGCACTAGTGTGCCGTTAGAAGGTGCCAAGTCGTGTCCAGTGAAAAATTGAAAATCGCTGTTCCTGTGTCTGAAACAAGATCTTTAATAAAAAGGTAAGTCAATTTGTTCATATTTATGTCTATAAATAAAAAGAAACATTATAAACAATAATAAATAATATTTCATGTGCCAGTAAAAATATTGCATAAAAAGCGCAAATTTTACAATTACTCACTATTGTTAGACTCTAATTTGATATAATATTTTTTTAACAATATTTCGTTTTTTTATTTTTCAAGAATGGCGGAGGAAGGACGTTATTACAATTTGCGAAATTGCAGAACTGTCCTACAGGCATTATCAGAGGAGTCTGAAGACGATGTAGGCAGCAACTCAGATGAGGGAGAAGAGGATTTCTGTGTATCTGCCAACATTAGCGGCAATGAAACAACTGATGCAGAAAACTCTGGTGAGGATGTCGAAAACATTTCCGTTGACGACGATAATCTAGAAGCTGAAGCTGAACCCGCGTCGAAGCAAAGGCGTTTGCGTGAGATTGCGGAAAGACGTCGCGCGCGCGGTCGTCCGCGAAAAATTGTACGAGTACCTCAGTCTACTTACAAATGGTCTGAAAAGGAACCAAACAGGCGTGGTCGGCGATCGAGTGGTAACCTAACGTACAATCCTTCTATCAAAAACGTAGCAAGCGACGCAAATACTCCGCTAGAAGCTTTTCGTGCATTGTTCAGCGATAATATTTTAGAAAAGATTGTGAATCGTACGAACGAGCAAATTACTCGTGAAGTGACACTTCTAATGGCCGAAGGTAATCAGAATCAATCATACTATAAAGAAATGAACAAAATTGAATTAGAAGCATACATCGGTGTTTGTTTTTATTATGCGCTTTTCAAGGAAAACAAATTATGTCTTGACGACATGTGGTCAGAGGTATTCGGTCGTGCGATATATCGCGCGACTATGTCCCAGAAAAGATTTCAATTCCTGACGCGTGTAATTCGCTTTGATAACAAAGATACTCGCGTCGAGCGTAGAGCTACTGATAAACTAGCACCAATAAGGGAAATCTGGGAAATTTTCATTCAGAACTGCGTCGATAACTACGAGCCATCGACTCAGTGTACTATCGATGAACAATTGGTTTCATTTCGAGGCAGGTGTATTTTCAGAATATACATGAAAAATAAGCCCGATAAGTATGGAATGAAGATCTTGATGCTGAATGATGCCGAAACCTGTTACATGATAGCCGCAATGCCTTACGTTGGAAAAATTACACCTGCCGAGAACGATGATGTTCCAGCTTATTTTGTTAAAAGTTTAATTGATATGGCTTCCATTTCCGGCTCATGGAGAACTATAACCATGGATAATTGGTTCACGTCAATACCTCTTTTTGAGTCATTGAAAAATGATTATCAAACACGAGCAGTTGGCACCATCCGAAAAAACAGACGCGATGTACCGACTAGTATGAAAACGAAAGCTGCTGTAGAGTCTTCTCGATTTCTTTTTTCGAATAATCTAACGCTTGTTTCGTATGTTCCACGTAAAAATAAAGTCGTACTCTTATTGTCATCTGCTCATCATAAATCTGACATCAATGCTCGAACAAATAAACCGGAAATCATTATGTCGTATAATGCTTATAAAGGTGCAACTGACTCCTTTGATCAAAAGTGCCATCATTTCACTACCGCTCGACGCACTCGTAGATGGCCTCTTAGATTTTTCTATAACATGCTAGACCAGGCGGGTATAAATTCCTGTATTTTGTATAATCTCAAAGACGAAAATCCAAAACTCGTGCGATCTAAGTTTCTGAAAGAGTTAGCTTATGGTTTAGTAGAGACCCATTTACGTCGACGTTTGGAATCGCGAACAATACGTGCATCTCTAAAGAAAATCATTACGAAGGTTTTGAACGTAGACATGCCAGCAGTACCTGCTCTCAGTGTTATTCGCGAAGATACAAGAGCAAGATGTGCTCTTTGCGATAATGATGCGAAAGGTCGAACGCGAATGAAATGCCCGAGTTGTTTTCGCAGAATGTGCGACGATCACAGAGCTTCTGCCTGTATTGACTGTAATGGTTTTGATGGGTAATGTTGAATTATGCTTGCCGTATGAGTAATGATGCTTGCCTAATCTTATTAATAGTTTCACAATTGAATAATGTCTTTTTTTCTAAAACATAAGTAATAAAACTTTGTTTTTTTCTCAAAATATTTCGTGTAGTTTTACTCTTTTCGAACGCACCCTCATATCGCACATCACCTCTCTGACACAGGTCACTGATGAATTTCTTCGCTAAACACCCATTTGGAGAGCTTCAGAAAGTCATAATAAAATGAATATTTCTAAAATTTCACATGGTAAATATTATTTTCACAATAATATGCTCGTATACTACAAAAATAACAATGTGAGCTGTCCTTCACTCGTGACATACTTCATACGAAAATACCGAAAATTTGATACAATGTTAAAAATACTTAATATAATTTTATCGCATTGGCATATTTTTTCATAAAAGAACACTTATTTGAATAAAGAATCGCATTAGTTTAATTTAAATATCATTAATTTTGAAAAAATTATGATTTTTTGTTTAAAATGTCTATTTTTCAAGAACACCTTTTTTTAATAACAATTTTTTTATAACTTAATTTAATTTTCTCTAAATTTAAGCAGCTTCAACGGTTCGGGCGAGAAATTTTACCCCAAAATCATATATTTATACGTATATTTTGAACATTATTTTCATCTTCAAATCTTCAGATGAAATCACAAAATCCCAATCCGCACCAGTGTGCCGTTTACGTATGCTGGGTTGAAGTGTGCCGTTTGAGGGTTAATTAATATTTTTAATTTAGAAATCTTCAACAAATCATATTACAAGATATTCTCAAATATATTGGCACCATCAAATAATTAAATAATCAAATAATACTAAAAACATAATTAATCATTTTTTGAATTTGTCTTTAAAGTCTATGAATTTGAATAATAATTGAAACCAATTTTTATTTGATAGTTGACAGTTGAATTTTGAACTAAAAAAATCAGCTTTCGACCTAAAATAGAATAGTTAAATCTGAACATAAATTAATTTTCCAGGAAAGAAAACTGTTTGAACTAAAATGATGAATCTTTTACTGAAATAAATGAATTTTTAACAAAAGTGTAACTTTTAACCAAGTTTTTTTGATCCTCAATGAAAAAGATGAAATTTCAAATAAAATTATGAATACTTCACTAGAATACTTACATTTTCCACCAAAAAGATAAAGTTTCAAACAATAAGATTAATTTTGAAACATAAAGAATGATTTCCTAAAAAAAATACGTCTTTTGAAGAAAATAGAAGAAATCTAAACTAAAAAAGACAAAGTTTCAACCAAATAGTTGAATTTTCAGTTTAAAAAATTAATTTTCCAGAAAAAAGCAAATTTTCAGCCAAAGTGATGAATTTTCAACTAAAATGGTGAACCATTGACTGGAATAGTTGAATTTTCAACTAAAAATGATAATTTTTCAACCTAAAATTGAATGGTTACATTTTTAATTTTGTATTATGTTAAACCAAAGAGATGAATTTTTAACTAAAATGTTGAAATATTCGACTGGAATAATGACATTTTCAGTTTCGAAAAGAATTAATTTTCTGTTAAAGTAAAAACAAATTTTCAAGAAAATAGCTAACTTTTCAACTCAGTAATTAAATTTGTAATTCAAAAAAGATGAATTCTGAACGAAAAAGGTAGTAGTTGACATAAAAAAAAATTAATTTTCAATCAGAAACAGTTGAATTCGACAAAAAAACTATTTTTCAACATGAGTTGAATTTTCAACTTAAAAAGATTTTTCAGTGAAGGGAGAGAAAAAATTGCAAACAAGCTATTGAATTCTCAATGAAGAAGATTAATGTTCGAATTTTAAACTAAAAACGATCAATTTTCAAACTAAAGTATTATAGTTAAGTTTTCATTTAAAAAATTAAATAAATTAAATTAAAATTTTCGCGCTTTGAAGTATGTAGATACGTTCATTTTAACGTATCCGCAGTTTAACAATAAGGTGGTTCAAAAAAGGCTTTTTTGAAGACAAAAGAGTGTTAGATTCTGTTTAAAATTTAGGTTAAATAATCATTTTTGTGCCTTAGTAAAACTAGATCTGGTGATTATAAGGGCTGCCTCAAAAGTGTAAGTTTAAAACATGAAAAAATACTTTAAAATCTTCTTTAAAACAACCTCTTTATTCGTAACAACAATTAAATGAAAATTTTAACTCAAAAATTCGACTTAGAAGTTGTAAATTAATTTTAAAAAATGCCAACCATCTACATATCTTCTAATTTATGTTGAGTGAGTTTTCTGCAAGTTAGAGATCAAAAAATAAAACCTTTATCAAACTATTAGTTAATTACTAATGGTACGTCGACTTTCATGTAACATGGTCTGCTATCAATATTATGTTTTAAAAAATCATGTTGACTGGAAAATACTAACTATTTACAAAAAGTACATAATTTTTAATTTGCGACAGATACTAGAAACTTTAATAAAAAAAATAATTTTACATTCACTTGTTGGTACGAATAATAAAATTCTTTTGAATAAGACTATTATTCAACTTTTACCCTGCTTGAAGCAACATTTTTAATGCAGCACTTAGAAAGTTAGAATTTCCCGACTGAATTCTCCGAGGCTAGAGACATACTTGATTAATTTGATCTTTATTATGAAAAATTCAAAAGCCGTTTTGACTTCAAAAAAACTCATTGTACAAAGACGACAAGCAGTCATATCATTCATGTAAATGGAATATGTAATAATGATTTACATTCGGACATTTGGACAACTCCAGTGCACTTTTGAAGGTTAGCTTTTTGACTTACTTGCACATTTCAGAAAAAAATATATGAATAAGCGAATATTTGCTTTTCATACCTTCCACTTTCGCCACAGTGTCTAAATCTAAGTGGTTTTTATGAATTTAACCAATTGCTGCACACAGTATTCCTCGAAGGTCTTCTATTTTTCTGAAACTAAGTTTTAGTTAACCTAACTTTTTTCAACGACACTTTCCCAGTTCACTTTAAACTATTCACCTAATTACTACTATTAAACAAAAACTTACCCATTTTAGAGAAGCTAGGATAAATGATTCATCCTGCAATTAATCGCAGTTATAACCCACTCTTTGCCATCAGAATCCGTTCACATTCTGGCTGCATTGAAAAAATATATGTTGAATTGACAAAACATGAACCTTTCTTAATTAAAACTCAAGAAACAGCAGAATGTATTTTTAAAATTATTAAATTATGTTTCCTTAGCAATTCATTGCTACTCATTGAATTAGTAAGTTGCTACTACTAAGCAGATTGGTAGAATGCCCTTACTAATTCATTTAGTAACATAAATCTTACCATTTCATTTAGTAGAAAGTGATAAAATTACTAATTTAACAGTCAGATACAATGCTACCAATTGATTTAGTAAAATTTCTACTAATTTAGATTTAGAGAGTAACTTTAAGAATTTCAACAAATTTAACTCAAAATGTAGATTTGTGAAGCTTTCAAAGAAAAAATCAAGGTGTGGATAATTGACTTAATGAAACAATTATAATTTAATTGCATTCATTTTTCTCGACATTATAAATTACAAGAATATTATTTTGATTGATAATTATAATTTATAATATATCACAAAACATAGAATTGTACATAGGAAAAATTTTTGTTAAATGCTTTTCACTCGAGATTTGATATCTACAACGAGGAAAAAAATGGAAAAAAGTATTCACTCTGTGAAAGAAGAGATATAGTTTGAAGAAAAAGAAAAAGCAAAATTTAATTTTCATTAGTAACGAATATAACATTTTCCAGTTATATGAGCCAGTCGTTTTCTGATTTGATGGAATAAATGCCGTAATTAATTAATTTTTCTTCACTTTTCTGCTCTCAACTCTCGAGTACACTTTCATATTTTGTACTCTCCTTTTTACTCGGCTATAAATAATATTGATATGGATTACATGTTAACAAGAATGGAATTTTTCAGTTGAACGATAAAATTCGTAGTATATAAACCATCTCATACAGTGAAAGCGTATATTCACACATATTCGTTATTATTCTCGATCCTCGAGGCGAAGAAAACTCTCTAGTGCAGAAAAAAAGTAATCTGCCTTTATGGCATTGTGTTGAAAAATTTAATCATTTACCTCACTTTTACAGTGGCATTCAAGATTTTTCCAATAATGTCACAATTTATGACAGATAAATTATATTTCGGAATTTCCTTTTTAATTTACAGCTTTATAATATACGATGCTTTGAAGTGTTTCAATTGGAATTTCTGTCATGAAGAAGCCATACTATAATAAAACTTGAGTGCAACATATCTTAAATTTTTTTTAATTCATTCGAGATTAAATAAATCTTAAATATTATTTTTATTTCATTTTATTTATTTTCCATTTTTCAAATTAATTTATTTATTTAGGACAAAAATTTTATGTAAAAAAATAGTAATTTCTGCAGATTTAAGAAAAACCGAAAATGATAAAAGTCTGTACATAAATTTTATGAGAAAATCAATAAAAAATATCTAATGACCCATTTTGATTTTCGATTGCAACAAATATGAAAAGCAACATAATTTAAGGCCGATTCAATTATTTTAATTTGTCTTGAAATTTCCACGTTGTTAATTTTTTCACATAATTTTTAAAATTATCAAATCATATCTAATGAAAATTTGTTCTTACTCAACATCTCGCAACATTACTTCAGGAGAATCAATATAAAGAAATTTTTATATCTGCCTCTACTGGGGATTTGTTTATAACATTTGAAATTAACATAAAAAAATAAATGTTTATCACTATAGATATCACCGGAACATGACTTGATGAGAATGAGAAAAATGTCTTCATGCCTAATTACCAGCGTGGAAATGGTCACCATGGGACAAAACACAAGTACCATGGCTCAAGTCTTGAACAAGTTTTTGCCCATAGTTCGTCAGAGTTCGCCCATAGTATGGCTGAAGTATGGCTTGTGTCCGA
>CAKNXH010062580.1:9725-24994 GCA_932178445.1 Andricus quercusramuli
ATTATAACCCTTAGTTTGAACGGATATTATTATTTGATTTATTTGCCATGTTGGTTTCTCATGGTTCATTGCGTTGAGCGCCAGCTAAATTTTACCTAAATTTAGCATTAGGGATAAACTGATTGGGTTCAGAACCTCTCCAAATTTTGTTAATACGGGTTATTTACGTTTCGAGTTAGAGAGTGACTAGGCCCTACTAATTCAGATGTAAGGGAAGCGGAGAGGGGAGTGGTCAGGATTGACGTCACACGTGAATGGGTAACGATAACTTACGAGTAATGTCCATTTTAACTCGTATATTTAAAGAAAACAACATAAAAAAAGTTATTTCAGGTAGCGATACATTTTGAAATGAAAGTTTAATCGCCCGATTCGCCGATTATCAGACGGCCATATTTAATGGACACGCGCTAGAATCGCGGGAACACATATGTGTCGAGTCACTTTTTATTAAAACTCCTATTTCTATACTGTAATTAAATTGATTTGATTAAATTAAGATCAAGAGTCGAACATGACGAAATTTGTTCCGAGTTACCGATACATATCGACAATTAAAGACTAGTCGTCCGATTTACAATTTACCAAACGGCCATTTTTGATTGCTACGCGTCAAATTCGCTGCAAAGCCTAACTCACGAGTCACGTTTAATTAACTAGCAATTCCATGACATACCACTAGTTTGGAGTTTTAAATTAATAGCTAGCACGCGCCCGTGATGATGATTATGCATGACCGGATGCCACCGAGCCGGCGTCGGACATTTTACGGGACCGCGTGGTCGAATTCCTACACTCCGATTCACTGACTCTACGCTTGGATGACAAAGCGCGACTAAGAATTCTGACAAGTTCCGTTGAACCACCGAAGTTACACTGAGTTGGACTCGCGAGAATACATTTTTGAGCGGAAGTATTAATAATAATAATAATAATAATAGATCTTTATCAAGATGCCAACAACATATACAAAGTATTCAGAAAATATTAATGAAAGGGCACTTAAAGGGCCGAGGCACAGCTTAGAGCTGCTTTGCAACCTAACCCTCCTCATTAAGACGCTACTACCAAAACGGCCACTGGTCAGCCATTGCTGACGACTCGTAAATTCGTGGCTATTATAGCCCACTCGCGTACATTTCCGATTTAGATCACAACAAAATAATTCAAATGAGACGAAAGGTAGAGAGCAAGAAATTAGCAAAGTAAAACCTCACCTGAGATCACCCTTCGTCCCCGTATGGAACCACGTCCCAGTGGCATTTTCGGAATTCAAAGTAAATTAGCGAGACTCTGACAAGTCGCAGAGTAAAATTTTGCTGCTGGCTACGTGAGCGTCGAACTAACAGTGACGATTGTCGGAGATGCTCGTCCCCAAGGACTTACATACCTGTATTCCGTCATGCGCAGATGACCGATTTTGCAGATCGAGCACGAATACGTTCGCAACTGGCGGCAAGCATGCTTTACGTCACGAGTCGGCGACGATCCTGCGGATAGAGAGAGAGGGAGAAAACTCGTCCACAACGGACGGCACGAGGTGGCGCACGGACGCGCAGAACGACCACGCGGTCTGCTACGCTATAGTCTATGGTACCGCAGTATGGCCGCGCGCTTGTTCACGCCGGTTTGTTTACATCGCCGCGATGTGCACGTGGACGTCGTCGCCCTGGTTAACGCTGATCGCACGGGACTCCCCTCCATGCGAGTAACCAGGTTCCTCTTCTCCGAAGTCGGGATGTCGTGGCCTCTGCGTTGTTTCGCGTGACGTGTGTACGTGTTGTGAGACTGTCACTGACCCCTGGTCACTAGTGACAGTTGCGCGTGTGTATGTGCTGAGCCCTTCGGCTCCGGTTTATATAAAAAAAATAACAAAAGAAGTCCCTGGTTGGACGATTCTGACAGACTTGTCAGCTGACATGGGACCTATAACCTCCAATCCTGGTTTTCTCGGATTATTTTATTCCACAAAATGAAGGTAATGTTGACGATTATTCACGTGATTTTGAATGTGAACTTCAGTTTTCGGTCGATCATTTATAATGATCGACAGGTGGTTGACTTGAAATTTTGAGTTTCGCGGCTGGGGCTCCCGACTCATATTCAAGAAGGCCGGAGTTACCCTGTTGGTGCTGTGAAGTGAAGTGTTATAGGCGAATCTGAAATCATTCAGATGCCTATCCCAGTTCCGATGATCCTGCCCAATGAAGGACCTGATCATAGTTTTCAATACCCGATTGGTTCGTTCCACTGGATTCGCCTGTGGATGGTATAACGGATTGAATGAGCGGTGAATACCGAATGCGCTGGCCAGTTCTTTTACGGCCTTATTGTTAAACTCTGTCCCACTATCCGAGTGTAGAACCTGTGGAGTTCCCCAGCGTGTTACGACGCATTCCAGGAATGATCCAATTATGGTTTCCGAATTGGCAGGCTTCAATGGTGCCAACTCAATCCACTTGGAGAATAAGTCCTGGAATACTATCAGATATCCGTACCCATGCTTACTTCGAGGAAACGGGCCCATAACGTCCGTTGCCACCACCGTCCACGGTTCTTGGATCACACGCCTAGTCATTAATCCTCTAGGCTGTGTCTGTTCCGGTTTGTTCAGTTGACACGTCTGGCATTTCCGTACGAATGCTGAGACGTCCCTGAATATTCCGGGCCAGAAGTAACGAATCGATGAGCGATTATAAGTTTTTTCAATGCCCAGGTGACCCGCCTCCGGGGTCTCATGGACTTCTTCCAGTATTTCCGGTTGATTATCCTTGGGAATCAACAATTTTTAAGCATCTTGGTCATCGATAAGATCCTCCAACAGTGGGTTATTACGAAATTTATAGAGTCTACCATCCACTACTTTCCACCCATGATATTTATGTGGAGTTTCGATCACAGCTGCTCTCCGCTGCACAAACCATTCATCCCTCAACGGACCGATGACGGCTATTTGATCCGTCTTTTTTTCGGGGCTTGACTCGAACATACGGGAAAGGGCATCATGCACGTGGTACATCGCCCCCTTCCTATGGATGATATCGAAGTCATACTCCAAGAGATCCAGAGCCCAGCGAGCCAGCCGACCGGTTGGGTTTCTTAGGTTGTATAGCCACTTGAGACTACTATGATCAGTGATCACCGTGAAATGGTAGCCCTCTAGGTAGTATCGGAACTTCCTAATGGCCCAGACTACGGCCCACTCGCATCCGTTTGGATGCAGAATGGAATGTTGAAATCAGGGTACACCAGTACCGGCGACGTGGTTAAAGAAGTTTTCAATGTTTGAAAGGCCAACTCTTGCTCTTCACCCCACGAAAACGCTACATTTTTCTTAGTGAGGCGAGTGACAGGCTCACAGATCTTCGCGTAGTCTTTGATAAACTTCCGGTACCAAGAGGTCGCTCCGACGAACCGACGAACCTGTTTGAGATTCTTGGGACGAGGATATTCCAGGATCGGGCTGACTTTATCGTCATCTATTATGAGCCCCTCCTTATTCACCTTAAAACCCAAATATTTTGCCTCCGACTGACAGAATTTACATTTGTCGGGACTCAGAGTGAGCCCGGCTTTGGTTAACCGATTGATTGTTCTCTCGAGCCAATACAAATGGTCCTCGAAAGTTGCTGAGACGACGATTGCATCGTCCAGGTAAGCGAACACGTGTGGCCTCATTTCAGGGGTGATCACCTTGTCCATCAACCGCTGGAACGTAGCGGGAGCCCCTGTCAGACCAAACGGCATTCGCTTGTATTGGTATAGACCCTTTCCTGGGATCGTAAAAGCCGTGATTGCCTTACTCTCCTCACTCAAGGGAATCTGGTGATAGGCTTTGTTCAAGTCTAGAGTTGAAATATAGCGAGAGGCATTGAGTCTTTCCAATATCTCCGTCATAAATGGAATCGGATACGCATCTTTTTTCGAGACTTCATTTACTTTCCGGAAGTCGATGCATAGACGATAATCTCCATCCGATTTTCGAGCCATTACAGCCGGACTGCACCATTCGCTATCCGATGGTTCTATCAAATCCTGTCTGATAAGATCCTTAGCTTTCTCGATCAAAATACCGCATACCTTCGGTGACATCCGGTGATTCTTTTGTCGGATTGGTTTGTGTCCGCGCGTGTCGATCACGTGCTCGACGAGCTTCGCTGCGAGCAATTTATCCGGTACCGGAGGTATTACCTTCTTTACAAATTCTTCCAACCGAACTTTTTCCGTGTTCTCCAGCAATGCTATTCCTTTGCACGCTTCTGGGCCGCTCCGACCCGCGAGATCAAACGCAAATTTTATGATTGGCTCGTCAGCCAGCCATAGTTGCCGATCTCTAAGGTGCATCACGATCCCGAACCGCTCTGCAATGTCCATGCCGAGGACACAAGTATCGGCCAGACTCGGTATGATTTTAATCTCCAGGATCTGCGTAGTTCCTGAAAAGGTAATTTGAATAATCTACTTCATACCCATGCTCAGTGATGATCTTTAATCCCGTCGAACCTATATAGGTTCTAGACGAGCCCGTGTCGATTAGTGAGTGGAATTCGGTGCCACCTATTTCAATATTTATATAGGGTCGCGACGAGGTACCGATTCCAAAGATGAAATCGACTTCAGGTTTGCTTACTTGATGATCTCCGTGTCCACCCCATCGAGCGGTCCCCAAGGTCCAGAACTTACGAATGGTTTAGACTTTTCCTGATTCAAGTGAACCTGAGCCGTGATGCTCTTTTCGTGAGTTAAGTTATGTGGGAGCTCATAACGACTCTCCCGTGTTATTTCCAGAGAATTGATTGGATCGAAAGTAGTTACATCCGGTTTCCAGATTCTCTTTCTAGTGGTTAGGGTCTGCTTGGGAACCACAGGAGCAGCATCGACCCTGCGTCTGCCCTCCTTTAGCGGTTTCCCCTGCAATAGTCGGAATCACAATCCCGCTTGACCCGATCGTGCTTGCCACAATTGTGACAGAATTTCACCCAAGTATCTGGACACGCCCTCCATTTGTGGTCGTTACTCGCACAGTTAAAGCAGGGAGGTGGAGCTTCATGTTCAACTTTCGGCTTCGGAGCCGTGTCATGACTTCGGGTCGGCTTAGTTGCCGACGTGGTTTGTTGAGTTTGATCGGTTGATGGAGATCCCGATGATTCGGGGCCCGTTTTCTGGTTCCTACTAACCCCGAGGCCCGAGCTCTTGGGCTTGTCCGTTGACGGCTTTTTGCGGTCGAGTTTTGTCATAAGCTCCACCAATAACGTGGCCAGTGATTCAATTTGTGAACTGGAGCCCGATTGTGCTCCGGTTCTGATTTTGTCCTCAAAAGCTGGTTTACTCCGCTTCGTATAAGCCAATTCTGGAAAAAGTGATTCCGCTGGACTGGGGGGTAGGCGTATTTCATTCTCCGGAACGAAGGTTCGTTCGACTTCTCGCGCCAGTCGCATCAGCCCATTATAATCGCTAAATTCGAAGCGACGAATTGAACTACGCAATTCGGGCTTCATGTTCCGATAAGCGCGATCCATTTGTTCCTCCAGAGTCACTGGACGTTGGAATTTAAGGAAGAGACCCTGTAAACAGACCAGAAAATCTGTGGTTCTTTCATCCGGGCCCTGGAACCGTGAAGAAACTTGTTCTTCCAGTCGCCACTGGTAACCCGTGTCGCCGTACATCGACAGCAAGGAGGCCTTGAAATGATTCCACGTCGACCAACCAGTATAATTCTGGCGAAACCATTGTAAGGCTAACCCGTCCAAGATGAATGGGATCGCAATCAGCAGGTCCTCATCATTAAGTCCGGATACCGAACGACCCTCCTCTACACGAGCCAGAAAATTCTCCACACTCGCACCACCATCGCCTGTGAAGACTATTCCCCATTTCTTGACTATAGAGTCCAATGTCTTAGTTGGACCCCGAGTCGTCCTCGCCTGAGGAGCTGCGATCCGATCTGACTGGATGGCCGCTCATCGCGCCCAACGAGTGCTCTTCCAATGGGGCGTGTGCCCTGGAATAATTAGGAGACGGCCGTGTTATGACCGGGCTGAAACCCCCGCTCGTCACATTCCAGCACTCCAAAGTTGACGGGATGCTATCGGGAGGGGCAAACACGGCGGTCTCCATTCGAGGCGTAGACCGGGTGAAACCGCCCACTCCGAACTGGTTTGCAGCGTATCCTGCAAACAGTTGAGTGATGATTGGGGAATTGCCCCTCCCGCCATTGATTAGTGCTGCTTCCGACCGATAAGGGGTAAAACCCTGTTCGTCCTCACGGAACCCCGTGTTCATAGGGACTCCGGCATTTTCCGCCGGTACATTGTAATGATGTCGTGACGGAGTCCATGCCTCCGAGTTTGGAGGTTGATGGGTGTGCATGGGTAAGCCCACCGAATGATGCACGATCGTCGGATGAGACGATCCCAACCTCAAACTTTGGGCCAATTGAGTGTTAGAGGGGGCCGCGACAACTCCGGAGAGAATAGGCTTTGTCTTCGCAGAGTACGCAGTTCGCACGCATAACTTCCTACCGAAGTATATACTGAAGATTGAGGCATTGACGAAGTTATTGAAGTGCTTGTGTGTGACACCGTGTTCGGTGTAGTCACACACCCACTTGATTGCGGCTCTGATTGCCCGAGAGCCCCTGCTTCCGGTCCCCCCAAAACGGAGGCCCATTTATCATCCCTTTCGGATGATCGGAATAACTGGCGAGTCGCCGAGACTACCCGGTTATACAACGCTAACTCCTCTTCGGTTGGCAGCTGGGACACATCCTGACCGAGCTGACTAAGCACGCTATCCAATAACGCGCTGGGATCTCTGGCCCCTCCGGCTGCTTCCGCCCCTGATCCCGGCTCATCCATAACCGTCCAGACAACGTCACGGTCGCCATCTGCTCTACGATGAGCCCTCTCAGCTCGATCAAGAATGACCTCTATGGCTCCATGAGGGTTATGGCCCCGTTCGGCCAGGAAGGCCCGAAGCTGTTCCTCCGACAACTCCATGTTGTCTTTTAGGGCGTCATTACTCCCTAAGTCGGACATTTTGACTGAAATGGGCCGGCAATCTCCCCCTCACCGACTATACTCTCCAATGCGGTACGACTGATTACCCAGACTAGGCGTACGTTGTCCCACCGACTCACGTAACGGCCCTAAATGATTCCCGGTTAGTTCAGCCGGGACGCACTAATGTACCAGTGCAAAATTATTATAACTGCAACCGACACGATTAAATTCAGATTATTTATTTGTGAATTCGGATCTATCGATCGACCCGACTGGTTTATACGTGGGTGAACCTGAGTGTTACGTCAAAGTTCTGCAGGAAGTCTAACCCGAGTACGCACCTGATTCCTCTACTAGGAACGATCAAAAAGTCCAACTCCCGTGTTACCCCTGCAACTCGTACCGGAAGTTTACACTGACCCAAGTTTGGAAGTGAATTGCCCGCAACATTCGCAACGCGAGTTGTCTCGGTTGGTCGAACTCTAAATGGAAATCTGGTTGCGCACAACACTCGTCTGCTGATTATGTTCGAGACTGAACCTGAGTCCACAATGGCCCCAACAGTGCTACCTTGAATATGAATCTGCAGACTCGTTTTCAATCAAGTCTTCTGAAATCAATGTGAGCCGACCGAACTCAGGAGAAATTATATCCGAACTATTGTTCAAATCCGTAGAAATATCGAATAAAAACCGATGACATCGGTCAACAACAATGAAGGTTAAAAAAAAAAAAATGTCTTGTCGAAGAAAAATTAGGGTATCCTCATTAGACTCAGGATCAGTCAATCCGAATTACATTTCAATTCAGTGAGTAGATTTCAAATCTCAAGAATATTTTCTATCACAACCAACATCAATAAATGTTAACAACAAGTTGTCTCTTCAAACAACAATTTGGACAGCATGATCAGAGTTAGGGTCAATTAAATCCGAACTATTGCTCAATTCAGTGAATGGATTTTAAATATCATCAATATGGGTTACAACAATCAACACTAATAAGTGTTATCAACAAGTTGTATTGTTAAACAACCATTCCGATACCATAATCAGAATTATCAATTAAATCTGAATTATTATTTAATTCAGTGAATAGATTTTAAATACCATCAATATTGACTACAACAATCAACACTAATAAGTGTCAACGACAAGTTGTATTGTTAAACAACAATTCGGATACCATGATCAGGATTAGGATCAATTAAATCCGAATTATTATTTAATTCAGTGAATAGATTTTAAATATCATCAATATTGATTACAACAATCAACACTAACAAGTGTCAACAACAAGTTGTATTGTTAAACAACAATTCGGATCCCATGATCAGAATTAGGATCAATCAAATCTGAATTATTATTTAATTCAGTGAATAGATTTTAAATATCATCAATATTGATTGCAACAATCAACACTAGTAAGTGTTAAGAACAAGTTGTATTGCTAAACAAAAATTCGGATACCATGATCATAATTAGAATCAATTAAATCCGAATTATTATTTAATTCCGTGAATAGATTTCAAATATCATCAATATTGATTACAAAAATCAACAGTAATAAGTGTTAACAACAAGTTGTATTGTTAAACAACAATTCGGATACCATGATCAGAATTAGGATCAATTAAATCCGAATTATTATTTAATTCAGTGAATAGATTTTAAATATCATCAATATTGATTACAACAATCAACACTAACAAGTGTCAACAACAAGTTGTATTGTTAAACAACAATTCGGACAGCATGATCAGGGATAGGATCAATTAAATCCGAATTATTATTTAATTCAGTGAATAGATTTTGAATATCATCAATATTGATTACAACAATCAACACTAATAAGTGTTAACAACAAGTTGTATTTTTAAACAACAATTCGGATACCATGATCAGAATTAGGATCAATTAAATCCAAATTATTATTTTATTCAGTGAATAGATTTTAAATATCATCAATATTGATTACAACAATTAACACTAATAAGTGCTAACAACAAGTTGTAGTGTTAAACAAGAATTCGGATACCATGATCAGAGATAGGATCAATTAAATCCGAATTATTATTTAATTCCATTTTGTGAATTTTGAATATTATCAGTCGATACTCTCAGTTAACCTAACGAGAAAAAAAAATGTCCATATTCAATGGCAATGTTAAAAAAAAAACAATTCGGATGTCATAACTTGATTTATGATTAATTTAATCCGAGTTGTTGTTTAATTCCGAATGAGATTCGATCTCAGAATCCTAATACGCGTGAATTTGACCCGAGCGATCGAATTTCACCCATCGCTGTGTGACGTCACTCAAGCCCCAGACGCTGGTTGGTTTCTCATGGTTCATTGCGTTGAGCGCCAACTAAATTTTACCTAAATTTAGCAAAAGGGATAAACTGATTGGGTTCAGAACCTCTTCAAATTTTGTTAATACGGGTTATTTACGGTTCGAGTTAGAGAGTGACTAGGCCCTACTAATTCAGATGTAAGGGAAGCGGAGAGGGGAGTGGTCAGGATTGACGTCACACGTGAATGGGTAATGATAACTTACGAGTAATGTCCATTTTAACTCGTATATTTAAAGAAAAGAACATAAAGGAAGTTATTTCAGGTAGCGATACATTTTGAAATGAAAGTTTCGTCGCCCGATTCGCCGATTATCAGACGGCCATATTTGATGGACACGCGCTAGAATCGCGGGAACACATATGTGTCGAGTCACTTTTTATTCAAATTCCTATTTCTATACTGTGATTAAATTGATTTGATTAAATTAATATCAAGAGTCGAACATGACGAAATTTGTTCTGAGTTACCGATACATATCGACAATTAAAGACTAGTCACCCGATTTACAATTTACCAAACGGCCATTTTTGATTGCTACGCGTCAAATTCGCTGCAAAGCCTAACTCACGAGTCACGTTTAATTAACTAGCAATTCCATGACATACCACTAGTTTGGAGTTTTAAATTAATAGCTAGCACGCGCCCGTGATGATGATTATGCATGACCGGATGCCACCGAGCCGGCGTCGGACATTTTACGGGACCGCGTGGTCGAATTCCTACACTCCGATTCACTGACTCTACGCCTGGATGACAAAGCGCAACTAAGAATTCTGACAAGTTCCGTTGAACCACCGAAGTTACACTGAGTTGGACTCGCGAGAATACATTTTTGAGCGGAAGTATTAAGACGCTACTAGCAAAACGGCCACTGGTCAGCCATTGCTGACGACTCGTAAATTCGTGGCTATTATAGCCCACTCGCGTACATTTCCGATTTAGATCACAACAAAATAATTCAAATGAGACGAAAGGTAGAGAGCAAGAAATTAGCGAAGTAAAACCTCACCTGAGATCACCCTTCGTCCCCGTAAGGAACCACGTCCCAGTGGCATTTTCAGAATTCAAAGTAAATTAGCGAGACTCTGACAAGTCGCAGAGTAAAATTTTGCTGCTGGCTACGTGAGCGTCGAACTAACAGTGACGATTGTCGGAGATGCTCGTCCCCAAGGACTTACAAACCTGTATTCCGTCCTGCGCAGATGACCGATTTTGCAGATAGAGCGCGAATACGTTCGCAACTGGCGGCAAGCATGCGTTACGTCACGAGTCGGCGACAATCCTGCGGATAGAGATTGAGGGAGAAAACTCGTCCACAACGGACGGCACGAGGTGGCGCACGGACGCGCAGAACGACCACGCGGTCTGCTACGCTATAATCTATGGTACCGCAGTATGGCCGCGCGCTTGTTCACGCCGGTTTGTTTACATCGCCGCGATGTGCACGTGGACGTCGTCGCCCTGGTTAACGTTGATCGCACGGGACTCCCCTCCATGCGAGTAACCAGGTTCCTCTTCTCCAAAGTCGGGATGTCGTGGCCTCTGCGTTGTTTCGCGTGACGTGTGTACGTGTTGTGAGACTGTCACTGACCCCTGGTCACTAGTGACAGTTGCGCGTGTGTGTGTGTGTGCTGAGTGCTTCGGCTCCGGTTTATATAAAAAAAACAAAAGAACGTGTGTGATTAGTGAGTGAAGTGTTTTACTTATTTATTTCTGTCCCTGGTTGGACGATTCTGACAGACTTGACAGCTGACATGGGACCTATAACCTCCAATCCTGGTTTTCTCGGATTATTCTATTCCACAAAATGAAGGTAATGTTGACGATTATTTACGTGATTTTGAATGTGAATTTCAGTTTTCGGTCGATCATTTATAATGATCGAAAGGTGGTTGACTTGAAATTTTGAGTGATTGTTTCGTTGAGAGTACATTTTACTTGAACCAATCAACTCCAGCTGCTCGCAGGCAACTTTCAGGAAGTTGGCTACTAGTTCGAGCCTCACGAGTAGAGATGTGTAAAAGTACGTTTAGTAATTTTAAAATTATTTGTATACGTGGACTAATGCCACGTTACAAAATATAATTAAAAAAAAAAGTTAAACAACCACCGCACGGTACCACTAAGAGCAACTGCCATCTAAAAAGAAAATGTCATTAGCGCTTAGTAGAACCGCGGTCAAATACACCTATGGCCACGTCTCACATACGTGAGATGGGTGGTCACAGGGCACGACGAAATCACAACGAATGGCCGGCGAAACCCTCGTGTGTCTTGAGGACACGAAGCGACCCAAGGATGACAGCTTTCTGCATCCATCTCGCAAGTGCCTTGGCATATTTTTGGCACGCGGGTATGGCTTTAAGGTTACGAACCAGTGATAATTTAGCACCTCCGAGAGCACCTATCACAAGGACAATTACTCGTACCGAATATTTTGGGTGCAGTCGTTGCAGCTCTCTTTTAAGGTCTTGATACCTCTCCTCTTTTTCTTTCTCCTTTGCAGTGATGTTGTATTCGGACGGAGCCGAGAATTCAATCACGAATATCGTTCGTTTCTCGAAGTCTTGGAGAAGAATGTCAGGCCTCGAGTGCGCAACGGAGACTGCTGCACGAAAATCGTAGTTCCAGAAAATCTGGCACTTCTCGTTTCGGACAATTGACTCTATATCCCTTGGAGCGTTCGGCAGGGCAGCGTCGCGACCAACACCGTAAGAGCGACAAAGGTGGTAATAAAGTACTCTTAGGGCCGCATTATGTCTATAGATATACGTTGTTCCTGCGTGGGTCGGACACCCCGATAGTATGTGTTCTAGATACTTAACGTGTGCATGACACGCTCTGCACCTATCACTGGGAACTTCTTGACATAAAATGCGGGCGCGGTATGCTATGGTGGAGATTACACCGTCTTGGCATGCGAAAATGAAGCCCTCTGTACCTGAATTGAGCCCTGATGATCTGAGGAAAGCAAAAGTTTGCTCCTTTGACAAGGACTGTTTTTCTACATTTCTGTGAGTTTCAATGCATATGCTTGTCGAGTAGCTTTTGGTGAAATTTTCTAACCTCTGCTTTCTTTACTTCGGCTTTTAGACGTGAAGCATCTAGATGGAGTAATGCACTTTCCTCACTTCTGATGTTGAAATTCAGGCAAAGGGCCTCGGCAGCTTGCTCCGCGGCTTTGTAAAGGAAGGCTCCTTCGCCAATCATCTCGTGGTTTCTGACCATCTTTAGGAGAGGATCTCTGCCATTCGCAACTATGCAAGCTGTACTTAAAACAATTCGGTTAAGAAGACATTGGAGATTCAGAAGTTCGCGTCCGCCTTGACGGCGTGAAATGTATAATCGCGGAACTGACGAATTGATATGCAAGCTTTTATGCATATGCATGATCTTGCGCGTGATGACATCAAGGGCCTTAAGCTCGTTCTTCGTCCATTGAACCACCCCAAATCAGTAGAGTAGAACCGGGACGGCAAGCATGCTAGTCGCAGATACCTTGTTCAACGCCGACAGATTGGAAGACCAAATCTGTCTGAGAAGATGCTTGTATCTGCTTCGGAGAGACTCCCTCACTGATGTTACGTCCTGAATGCGGCTTTGAGGCACGCCCAGGTATGTATAGGTCTCTCCAGTGTTAAGATGTCTAATAACACTTATATCTACAAGCTCAGGGTCCTTGGGAACGCCAGTAATCTTTCCTTTCTTCAAATGAATTTTGGCACACTTGTCCAAACCAAAGTCCATCCCAATCTCTCCTGTGTAGTTCTTGACGATATTTATAGCAGTTTGAAGTTTGCTTTTACCAGCGGCATAGATCTTCAGGTCATCCATATAAAATACATGAGTTACCTTATGCTCACGCTGATTAGTGTCGCCACAGAGGTATCCAGGAGAATTTCGTAGTGCGAGAGATAGAGGCAGAAGTGTAATGCAAAAAAGCAAAGGGCTCATACTATCCCCTTGAAAGACGCCCCTCTGGAAGCTGACCTTGTTCGTCGTCAGACGATGATTCCTAGATGACATGGTAAATCTAGTTTTCCAAAGAGGCATTAGTCTCTCTATGCATCTCACTATGTGTGGATGTACCTTCAAGCTTTCCAAGAGACAGATGATGAGTCTGTGAGAGATTGAATCGAAAGCTTTCCGGTAGTCAATCCAGGCCATTGACAGGACGCGCTGATGGGCGGCAGCGTCTTTACAGACACACCTGTCAATTAGCAGGTTCTCTCGACAGCCTGCTACACCTTTTTTCGAGCCTCGTTGTTCGTACATCTCTTGCCATACAGGCTCAATTCGTCGAACGATCCTGTTGTTTAGGACAGCTGTAAAGATCTTATACAGTGTGTTTAAACAAGTTATTGGCCTGTAATTCTCTGGTCTGGACAAGTTGCCTTTTTTCGGTAGGAGTATAGTGCGTCCTAACACCAGCCACTGCGAAATGGTCGTCTCCGACTTTATATATGAGGTGAATATGCGGGCCAAATGTTGGTGTATAGAAATAAACTTCTTCCACCAAAAGTTCTTAATACAATCTGGTCCAGCACCGGAAAAGTTCTTCGTGCCTCTAAGTGCTTTTTTCACGTCTTCGGCAGTGACTGATGTGCACTCCTCCTCAGATTTTATGAGGCTGTCGCAAAACTCCTTGAAGCGGATGATATTGTCAGTATCTTCTTTCAACTCTAGTGTTTTCGGGATCTTGTACACCTCTCTCCAAAAAGTCTCTACCTCCTTGGGCTTGGGTGGATTTTTTACAAAAACAGGGGGATCACTGAAGAGGCGTGATGGTTCAGCAAGAAACTGTTGATTCTCCCTGTTCCATCTCTCCCTCTTCTGTATCCTCCTCCTTGCGTCAGATGTAACTAGATGTAACTGGAATTCTTTAGGAGATTTTTAAACAGATTTCATTAAAGTTTACATAAAAAGGTAATCAAAAGGAATAACAAGACATTCACTCGTTTTTAACCGAAATTAGAAAAGTATTTGCAAAATTACACCCCAGAAAAAGTTTAGAATGGGAATTGAGAAGAACTGATGAAAATCTAAGATTAGGGTATGAATTATATATTAAAAGAAATGATTTTGAAAACTTGGAAGAATTTGAAAATTTAGGATAAGAATTTGAAACAGAAATTTCAAAATCAAAAATTAGAGGGCAAGTTTTAAAAGTTTCAGAAAGTAAAGAGGTAAACAGAAGTCATGGAAATAATCAGAATCAGAATAATAGTGGAATCGGTAACAATCAGAGCCAAAATCAAAATAATAAAGACAATAATGGACAGAATAGAGGTTATAATGGGCGAGGAGGTTAAATGGGTCGATTTCAAAACGACAGAGGCAGAGGCTTCGGTCGTGCATCGTATAATCCCTTAGTTTCCATGATGCGATAACTAATGTACCCACGAGCGAGAGGTTATATTAATAGTAAGAATCAGCGAGCGATTGAAGGCGAACCTACAGTAACGTTTCTGCCCGAAGAAAATGCACAAGTAAGCGACCAAAAACAAAATGCACAAAATGCGGCGAACTCTTAATTATGGAGATAAGGAACATAGGCAATTTAGAGATAGTAAAAATAAACTTGCATGTTATTTTTTCGGTAAACTAGGTCACATAAAAAATTAATGTTGGCATTTTCAAAATAAGGGAAACGGTCAGGGAGGATTATAAGGGCGAATGCATCATCAAATTCGAATGAAGCGCCCGAAAAATTATATTCACACGGAGAAAAAGGTCTAGTTGGGCCAACTAGATTAATCTAGTTACGCGCGTCTAGTAAATTTGAGGCAGAAGTTTCGTTACTCTTACTCGATGTCTTGTAAGTAGTCTAGTAGATTCAACCGATACGTCTTGTTATGGCAAATAGTGTCCATAACTAGACATCTAGTAGCGTGTTACCCCCCCCCCCCC
>CAKNXH010062580.1:25094-42739 GCA_932178445.1 Andricus quercusramuli
CCCCCCCCCCCCACTACTCTTTTACTCCCTTCGTCGCTCCCTCCTACACCCTTTACCGACACTTTCCCTCCCTCTAGCCTGCTTCCTAATTTTCGGAGTCGTCACATCCAGTTTCTTCCAGCCTCTTGCATTTCTGTGTCCCGTGTGTTATTCTGACCATTTTCAGAGTGGCAAGAAGCGAGAAGCGACGTGTTTTTATTTTTGTTTCTATTTGCGTGTATTAAAATAAGTGAATTCCGTGATGATACCGTGGATAATCTGTTGGACTTGTGGAACCTTTTCTCTTTCAAGGCTATATTTCAAGAAACGTGAACTATCTTTTTCTTCAGTGTAGCCACCATGTTGTTCTGAAGATAATGCTTCAGGCCAAGATTTCTTCTAGTAATATAAAATCATACCTTCGGCCAGTGTTTAATAAACGAACTTCATTTTTATTGTGCTGTTTCATTTGGAAACCTGTCTTAAAGGTCCTCAAAACATACTTATTTTCCTAGAAAAAACTATACCCCAACAGTATACATCTGGTAAATTTTACCAGCAAACTAGTTAGACTACCTAAACATGGAGATGTAAGCCTAACTCAACGTTTGCTTACTTTAACTAGACAGCTAGATAGCACTACTAGCCATGGAAATGTTCGCCGTATTAGATGTCTGGTAACCTATACCAGATGTCTTGTAATTCTAACTAGACAGAGTTTAACTAGACTGTCTGGTGTGATTAACTAGACAGCGTGTTGATTCATATTTTACTAGACTGTCTAGTACGGCTAACCAGAATCCTTGTTACCCTAACTAGACATTTTTCTCCGTGCAGATTTAAATACTCCGGACGAAACAAGATTCCACGTTATGATGGATTTTGAGGCGTATTTATACAGGGTGTTGATCGATACTGGCGCGACACACTCATACGTAGGCCAGGATCTATTAAATATAATTAAACTATACAATTACGAAATTAAAAAACCTGATTCAAACAAATTAATTGTGGCAAATGGCGAGAAAGTGAGCATCATTGGCCAAGTACTCATACCTATCAAAATAGGCCATGTCACTAAAGAATTATTATTATTAAGAATAGTAACGAAATTAAGATCAAAGGGTATAATAGGATCAGACGTGCTTAGAAAATTAGGATTAAAAATGGTTATATATAATAACGCCATAGGAAAACCGATAGTAGCTAGGGATCCAATAACTTTTGCATCGGAAATATGCGAAGGTATTATGGAACTTTCGGAAAGTCAACAGATTATTAACCCTTACTTCGCGCACTTCTCAGGAATCACATACTTCGCGCACAGGAGTGGATTTTACCCCAACGGAAAAATTGTTATGAAAAATCAATTATTGAATATTTGTACTTGGTGATTTTTTTGTAACTTCTTTCGAGTGTGTTTTAAAGGACCATGTAGGTTGCGTAACCAAAAAAATTAAGTACATTAAAAAAATGAAATATAAACAAGGTAAAAAAGGTCGAAAAATTGACTGTTTAAAAAAAAAATCATATCTTTTTTATTTTTTCATATTTTAAGCTAAAATTTGGAGGACATACTATTGAAACTTTAATATTTAAGATAAAAATTAGTCCTTCAGTGGCTGCTGAAAAAAAATTTTATTCTGGGAAATGACTTAAAACTAAGGTTGAATAGGCCTGGGGTAAAATTTACCCCTGTGCACCAAGTAAGGGTTAAAGGAAAAAATACCGGAAATTTACAACAAATTTGACGGAACATGAGATTGACGTTCAAGGACATGATCATATCAAACAAAGATATTATCATATCTCCCCTAAAATAAAAGAGATCATGTGCGAAGAAATCGATAGAATGTTCGAGGAAGGAACTATAGAACCCTGTAGTAGTGATTGGTCAAAACCAGTAGTAATGATAAAAAACCTAAGGGAAAATATAGATTTTGCTTAGATTTTAGGAAGGTTAATAAGGCAACTGAAAAAGATTTATACCCGGTACCAATAATGGCAGAAATTTTGGACACCTTACGATCAGCAAAATATATTTCAAAGATAGACTTACATTTAGCTTACAATCAAAGACCGTTGGGCATAAATTCCAGAGAAATTATAGCGTTTTGTAGTCCCAGGAAAAAGTATGTTTAGATTTATTCGGATGCCTTTTGGCTTATGTAACGCACCAGCAACATTCCAACGCCTTATGGACAAAATAATTACCCCAAAAGTTTTTTGTTATTTGGACGATATAGTAATAGTTTCGGAAATGTTTGAAGAACACATGCATTATTTGAACTTAGTTTTGGATAAATTAAATGAAGCAAGTTTAACAATCAGTCAAGATAAGTGCGAATTTGATTGCTCTGGAAGTAAATATCTGGGATTTGTTGTAAATAATAAAGGCCTACAAATTGATGAAGAAAAACTAAAACCAATATCTGAGTCCCCGCGACCAAAAACAATTAAACAATTACAGCGTTTTATAGGAATGGCCTCTTGGTACAGAATATTTATGCCACATTTTTCGGAATTAACAGAACCCTTAAATAGATTATTGAAAAAAAGGTAAAAAATGGGAATGGACAGACGAACAGGAAAAAGCTTCGGAAACGATAAAGGAGCCGGTTCTAAAGTGCCAGGAACCCGTCCTGGCCGAAGCACCTGTCGTTATCGGTATCGAACGCAGAGTGATTTCCTTCGATCCGTCCTCGTATCGAGCGGGTCTCTCCATTCATTAGATCCGTTCATCCCCTCTTTTTCACTAATGAATGCGCACGCAATTATCCAGTGTTCTTCAATTCGCACTCGTTTCACGTAATGACTACATTCTTAAGACCTATATATGTATCACCCTTTCGTTTTGAAGGTTATTATAAAATTAATGCGAAATTATCACCAACAGTTTTTGAGGTAGGTCAAATTCGTGGAAAATCAATAGGTATTTGGAATATAAATGATCTAAAAAGAATTGAACAGCAATACTGAAGTTACATGTAACGATAGGTAAAAAGAATGAATTTAAGATAATAGACAGACTAAAAAAGACGAAACTTCTTATTTTTACGAATGAGAAAGTTTACTCAAAAGACAAATTAGGACAGAGATATTTTTCTTTAATCTAGGAAATGTCAAAGAGTTGGGAAAGGCAGGAAGAGCGTAGAATGGAGGAAGATAGAATGAAATCCATATTGGAAGAAGCGATACAAAAAATAAGAAGAAGATGGAAGAAGAATTGAAAAATTTGAGAGAAGAAATAATACAAGGAACAAAACAAATACAAGCAAGGGCGAAAGAGCTAGATAAAAAAAGGACAGAATTTTTCAATTTGGAGAAAATATTAAAGTTTTTAGAAGAAGGTGATAGACTTAAAGAAAAGGAGGAGAGAAGGAAAAAACTAGAAGCAAAGATTAAAAGAATTCTAGACTTTATAAATAAAAACGATAGACGAAAGGAAGAGGAGGAAAAATTGAAGAGAATAGAAGAAGCGAAGATAAAGTCTAGAGACAAAATTAAGAAAAAGGACTGGTTGGCAGAACATGAGGAGGCAATTAAAAAACAGAAGGAAGAGAAATCAGAAGTAGAAGAAAAAATCGAAAGATACAAAAACAAACTACAGAGGGAAAAGGAAGATTTAGACAATAGACAAACAGAAGAAATCAAAAGAATCGAAAAGGAAAGAATCAAGAAGACAGCCGACCTGATGGAAGAATTGGAAACTAGAATAGGGGAAGCACGAAGAAAACAGGAAATAGAAAAAGAACTGGAGAGACAAAGACTACAGAGAAAAATAAAACTATTGACATGGGAGATAACAGACGAGGAGAAACAGGAAACAGAGACAGAATCGAGAAATGTAAAACAGCTCAGGAAGAAGGAGTTTGAACGTTACATCAAAGAGGAAAAAGAATAAATGAGCGAAAAAACAAGAATCAAAATAAAAACTACTTTCTTTTGTAACTAGAATAAATAAGTATAATAGTGTTTGGAAAAATTGAGCTTATTATACAGTCCTCGATAGAATTAAGAATTTTAGGTTAAGTTATTGGTTTCAGATCATTAGGAGTCCTGCAACGCCAGAAGAAGGCAAGAGGAGACGCTTCGAAGACTTCCTTGACAATTAGAGTTAAAATATCAAATATACAAAACAATACAATACAAAACAAAAAAAAGATACAGTAGATCCAAAACTGTTTTTCCTTTCTTCGACATTTTTAATTTTCAAGAAGTATTTCAACTGAATTCACCAAATATGTTCAGTCTTACGGTCAATTATAAAGACAAAATAAAAGCATCCGAAATAACATACGTGAAAAACATTTATTTCTTTAAATCCTCAACGTTTCGACCAACACTGCGGGCCTTTTTCAAGAGTCGATACACATATCTATAATTTAAAAAAAAAACTAATATAATATTTATGAGCGTAAAGGTCGCATAATTAGTGTCGTAAAAAGGAAAAAAGGATATTGGTTTTAACAAAAATAAAAATTAAAAATTAAAACATACCTGAGTCATAAAGTAATGTGATATTTTATACAACAAAATATCTTAAATAATTGGAAATATGACCTAATTCATGAATATTTTCAACTACGTTATTAATTTCGCAATTTAACATTTTAATTAGAGTTTTAGTGCTCACACATCACCCTTATCAAGGCAAGAAAAATTAAAGCAGGTGGGAACAGCGATAAAGCAACGACGGTATGTCGTTAAGATAGCGTCGTTGCCTTGTCGCTGTTCCCATCTGCTTTAATTTTTCTTGCCTTGATAAGGGTGCTGTGTGAGCACCGAAATGTTTGTAAATATTTTGCATGCTTTCATATTGTGATTTGATAATAATAAAAATAAAAAAGAGGAAAGAAATAAAAAAGAGAAGGAAGGGGATTTGGTTGGTTGCCTTCTCATTTTTCTGTCCTTTTTTTTATTTTTGTCCAAAGAAACAAAATTTTTTGTTTTTAGGAATTACAATAGAAGCATTTTGTGGTGGTTGTCCAAAATTGATAGTTGAGTGCTTATTTTATTTTCCGAAATTCCATATATTATCTTTAACAATATATATTTATATAAGTTAGGTTCGGATTGAGGATGGGATATGTCTTCTGAATGAGATTGCAGTCCTTAAAACGGTCCATTTTCATTGATTCATTGAGATTGACTTTTTTCCCTTCAATGCCCTTCACCGCACTCGCTTCTCAGATAATAGATTATAAAGGCATAAGTCAGATTTGCAATGAATCATTGTGTATTATTATTATGTATTATTATTAATACTCATTTACATTTTCATAAGCTTGATCTTGTTCATCAAAATTTACAACTTCAACGAAATTTTATTCTTATTGATGTATCATAAGTCAATAAACAAAATTACCTTAATTACAGTTATGCTATTATCTTTTTGAAGACAAAGAATCCGATTTCTTCACGGCAGCTTCGATAGCATTCATGAGAGCACATCTGAAAACGTTAAAAAAATTTCATATCAAATACTATTCCTAACATCGATGTATCCAGATGAAATGGCACAATCTCGATACTGGCATATTAAACGATCATATTTTTCTGAGGGCGTTGGTGTTATCAATTTATATGGGATTTTCGAGCCTCCTGGAGATACCATTCAAGATAAAACCTTTCAATATGCATGTACCGATAAACCAAATTGTCCAATATAGCCGAAATTACATGAGAGTATCATGATTCTTTATATTTTAAGGTCATTTTTGATAGGTGCAAATTTTTGTTTGTAAAAGTATTTGAAAGTTGTCCTTTTGCATCAAACCTATTCACTGTACTTATTGTTTTATTTTCGGTGCTATAGCCTTCATCAGATTTTTATAAGTAATTATTATAATTGATACATGGTCTTATATACATATTTTTTATGCTGATTTTTTAAAAGTTAAAATCAATATTTAAACAAATATTTATACAAGACCCGAGTAGAGAAAAAAGTTAACATCAATTCTAACTATTCATTGAATTGCCTATGCATATAGTAAAATTGAAAGTATTCTCTGCGTATAATTGACCGTCTACTGGCCTAACGATAATTCAAAATTGCATTGCAAGAAGCCAGCCTAAACAACGTGCAATTCTGTGAGAAAAGAATAATTCTTGATTTTGCAAGTAACTTAGTGGTTCAGGTAACCGACCGGCAATTAGGAGATCTGGCTTGATGTTTCAGCGTAACAAAAGTTATCTTCTTTCACAGAATATTTTCGAAAATTTTTTTATACATTGATATATTTAACAATAAAAGAAAAAAATTGATTAGCATTTCGAACTCGAAAGTTCATTGCCTCACTACCCGATTCGGGTAGTGTTTCTAGGTGGATAAATACTACCAGTGTGGGTCCACCACACCCACGACGGGTCAACAACACGCAGTATTCCCCGAACGGTCACCCATACAAGTACTAATCGCGCCCAACACTGCTTAACTTCAGTGATCTAACGGGAACTGGTGTTTTCAGCGTGGTATCGCCGTTGACGATATTTAACAATAGTTATAAGTAAATTTATTTACTAATAATTTCACAAACTTATTTCCTCTATGGGTTACTCAGGGAACTGAAGGAAATAATTATGTATTTCTTGTATGTATATTCCTACCAGAAATGCCGAAATATTCCACTCCGACTTTCATGGAGCTACCGTGTTAAAATCTTGAAAATTTCGGATTTTGAAATTTGTCTAATTCTATCCAAATTCAATTTGACTAACGATTTATGTCTGACAAGTATACGATCTAATCCGAAAACTGTACGAAACCCGTATTGCATTTATCCAGGTACTACGGAAGAAATCCTAATCTATTCGAAATTTATCCACAATTCAGAACCTTCAATAATTTTCTTTAAAGTACAAATAGAAAGTCGTCCGGAATTTTTCCCGGAAACAAACGTCGTCTCTAAAAGGAGTCTTACAAAATTCGATATTGTTCCACTATTCGCAGCCTCTAGTAATTTCCGTTCAAGTGCAAACGGCAGTAGCACTTATTTGACGAGAGCAGATGGAAGGACAGATTTCCCTAGTCTGGTGATGGGTGGGAGTCTGATGTGTGAAAAAAAGAAGCCGATTAGAGCTTGAATTTTAGAGCTAGAAAAGCTTTGAATAACATGAATAAACGTCACTATACAAAAAATATACGGAATTATTTATTTGATCATCTACTTTATTCACATTGAAGCTCACACACGGAGAAAATTCTTGACTAATAGTTTCTTTAGGATACATGGCTCAGTCGTGTGACTGAAAAAAAGTTAAATAGACGGCTGAGTTTTGCATTTGCACGACTCATTCGCTTTTTGACAGTAACCATTCTTTACTCCAAATGAACGTCTACACAGCCGTGAGTAGTGCCGTCCAAACTACTCTGAACTTTCGCCACACGACTAAGTCGTGTGAACTGCACGGTTGAGTTGTCTGGGCCACCGAATAGCTCCGTTGGACATAACGAAAGTTGCAAAACATTGCTCAAAGTGAAGTGTGAACACGTGTGTAACAGGGGTAACCGCTAGCTTTGTTTCTTTGAATTTATGATTTCGTTTTTGTGCTGTCCATGGGTGCAGAGTGCAAGTAAACTCGTGACCTCGTCGAAGTACGGACATTAGAGCTGGTGAGTCGACATTTTTTACTTTATTGAAAATTCATGTATTAACAATAACATTTTTAGAATTAAATTTACTGAAAAACTTCTTGTTCTGTGTATAAATAGCAATTTTCCATTGCACTAATTTCTGCATACATTACCACTTAATATTTACGTAATCTAAAATCTATGAAGAAATTTAATTAAATTCAAACCTTCTTTGCCCTGAAAAGTATATTATCTCAAATACGTCTCCAAAATGTACATGCACCAAGTGTTCAATAATGTGTACCATATTGACTTACCAGTCCTAATTTCTGTATTTCGACGAGGTCACGAGTTTACTTGCACTTTGCACCACGAAAAGCACAACAACTTTGTCCAAAGTATAAGTTCACGAAAACAAAGCTAGCGGTTACCCCGGTTACACAGGCGTTCACACAATGGATTTTCCACGAACAGATGATGCATCTTAGCCTGTTCCGTAACTTTCGACAACGTTCGGGACGTTCGCGTGGACAAGACGAATGGTTACTGTCGGAATACGAATAAGTCGTGCCAGAAAACAATCAAAATCCTTAATTAAACTTCAAAATGTTTTATAAATTGTCTAAAATTCCACTCAATATAAATTCTGTACTTGCTTCATATACTTATAAAAATTTGTTTAACAGTAGACACAACAAAACTTTTTGAAAACGAAAGGTCAAATGTATAGTCTCTGCATTATATTTCTGATGAGGACCGTCGAAGCACGGTACGTGTACGTTTCCGCTTGCTTGTTACATAAGGGTTTTTCTATCACGTCAATGTTACAGTTCATTAGTATACATTGATATGAATTAAGTTTTAAAGTTCAAATATATATGTTGTAGGCATTAAGCCGAATACGGGTTTAAGCCTAATGCCCGGGCAATAGTCCTAATGCCGGCAAGGAGACGAATCTACCTGCGTCGACCTTTCTTTCGTCTAATTCCCTGAATCCAAGGTGGCACTTAGTCGTCTGCATGCACTCACGGCTTAGTGCCCAAAGTAACCTGGGCAATAAGACAAATCAATAACTATACATTTACTTGAAATCAGAAAAATGCTATATCTATTAGTCGGTGTATTATAAAAATGAAGGAATTATGGAAAATTGAGAAATCTTTTTAAAATTCGTTAAATTACTTTTATTTCCTTATAATACATTCATAGTCGGTCCCAGAAAATAAAATCATCAATGTTCAAACATAAAAAAGAAGAATTTCTATTAAAATAGTCAAATTTTTAAACAAGAAGTTGAATTTTAAACTAACATGATCAATCTTCAACCAAATAAATCAGTTTTTGATGAAGCAGTTCAACTTTCCACAAGGTAGTTGAATTTTTTAACAAAAAAAGATGTATAATTAACGAAAAATGTACTAGCTAGTATTTCAACCAAAAGACAAATGTTTAACCATATAGATGAATCCTTAACGAAAACGGATTCTTAATTTTTAAGCAAACAGTTGAATTTTAAATAAAAAAAGATTAAATTTATAGCAAAAGTGTTGAATTTTCAATAAATTAGAGGAATTTCCAACCAATTAGTTGATTTTTTAATTGAAAAGATGAATTTTCAACCAATAAGAATAATTTTCTACCGGAAAAAATGAATTTTCAACATGCATACATTCAATTTAAAATCAATGTATCGCTAAATTTTTATGAAATCAGAAAAATGCTATATCTATTGTTCAGTGATTATAAAAATGAAGAGAGTAAAAAAAATTATTTTTATTGCCTTATAATACATTCAGAGTAAATCCCAGAGATTTCTTTTATATAAAGCTGAATAAAACCGTTGCAAACAATTGAAAGCCACAATTATCCGACAACGGAGAATTTTTATCGGAAGTCAGATAAAAATTATTCCACATCAGATAATTGTACTAGTCAAAATCATTAATTTTCAAACATTTTCACAGTAAATCCCCGAAATATATTGTATCCAAAGTCACCTATTTCATTGAAAATGCAACTCTTTTGCTAGAGACTAATTCTTTTTTGGTTTAAAATGCAACAGTTTGCTTAAAAAATAATATTTTTTCGTTGAGGATTCACCTTTTTTGGTTAAAAATTCAACTACTTGATGGAAAGTTGAACTGCTTTGTTAAATACTAGTTTATTTGGTTGAAGACTCATCATGTTAGTTAAAAATTCAACTTCTTGTTTGAAAATGTAACTATTTTATTAGAAATTCTTCTTTTTTATGTTTGAAAATTGATGGTTTTATTTTCTGAGATTTACTATGAATGTATTATAAGGTAATAAAAATAACTTCACTTATTTTAAAAAAATTTCTCAATTTTCCACAATTCCTTCATTTTTATAATACATGGACCAATAGATATAGCATTTCTCTGATTTCAAGTAAATGTATAGTTATTGATTTAAAATGAAATTCGTCTTATTGCCCAGGTTACTTTGGACATTAAGCCGTGAGTGCATGCAGACGAGTAAGTGCCACCTTGGATTCAGGGAATTAAATAAAATAAAGATCGACGCAGGCAGATTCGTCTCCTTACCGGTATTAGGACTATTGCCCGGGCATTACACCTATAGCTCGAGCATTAGAGCTAATGCCGTATTCGGCTTAATGCCTACGACATATATATATATATATATATATACCGTAAGGTCAACTTCATAGTACTCATTGAGAAGCGTGAGTGCGAGCAAAACACTAGTAGATGGCGCATAAGAGCATCTCTTTCGCACTTATGAATATGACTACTATGAATTTAGGGTGGTTCAAAAAAATCGACTATTTTTTTTTTCGAAACCCCCACATAAAAACTTCCGGGAAGTTGTAAAAAGACGCCTGTCAAAATTAGAGCTTTTAATATTAATATTTAGAGGTCGCTCATCGCGAATTTCTATTTCCCATTTAAATAGCATGTGAAATTTTTTTTTTTTAATTTGCAGTTTTGTAACTCTTGAACGGCTTAATAAATTGCTAAGGCCATAACATGTTTTTTTAGGAAATTCGACGCTCTACAAAAAGGTCTCTTATGATTTTTTCATAAATGTACTCCTTCAAAAGTTATTTAAGGTTAAAATTGAACACATGATAAATTTATCGTTTTTTTCTTAATTTTTGGCAAAAATTTGAAATTTATCACTAATTATCGTAATAGTTTTTTCGGTAATTTTTTAGATTCAAATTTTCTCTAAAAAAAAACAACAATAATCTAACTCAAATCATCACATTATCAAGTTCAATGATTTAAAAGTTATTTCTCAATAAAAGTAGGACAATGAGAGACAAATTTTCAAACAATGTCCAACTTGATAATGTGATGATTTGAGTTAGAATATTGGTTTTTAGAGAACATTTCAAACTAAAAAATTGCCGAAAAAACTATTACGATAATTAGTGATAAATTTCAAATTTTTGCCAAAAATTAAGAAAAAAACGATAAATTTATCATGTGTTCAATTTTAACCTTAAATAACTTTTGAAGGAGTACATTTATGAAAAAATCATAAGAGACCTTTTTGTAGAGCGTCGAATTAAGAGCTCTACTTTTCACAGGCGTCTTTTTACACCTTTCCGGAAGTTTTTATTTGGGAGTTTCGAAGAAAAAAAATAGTCGATTTTTTTGAACCACCCTAATATATATATAGTTAAAAGTTCGTCATAAGGACAACCGCAGGATTTCGCCGGGAGCATATGCTCATCTGAAAAATTGCACCCGCTCCCAGAGAAATCGAGGTAAAATTGCAGCTGTAACCACGTCTTACGACCTTGAGATAGGTGGTTACAGTCTGCGACGAATTCAATGCGATAATCCGGCAAAAGTCTCAGCATATTTTTCAAACACAGGGATGCTTTTCAGCCTATTAAGCAGTGGAACCTTGGCACCTCTAAGAGCGCCGATGATTAAGACGATTGGCTTAACAGAATATTCCGGGTATAACCGTCGCAATTCCCTTATCAGATCTTTATACCTCTTTTTCATTTTATTCTCCTTGGCTAAGACGTTTTTGTCAGCTGGTGCCGGAAATTCGATAAAGAACATGGTTCATTTCTCGAAGTCAAGGAGAGCTATGTCAGGCCGCGAGTGCGCAACAGAAACAATTGTCGAAAATATGCAGTTCCTCGTATATTCGGTACTTCTCATTTTCGACAATTGACTCTATTTGCCTAGGAGCGTTTAGCAGAGCAGTATGTATGTATGTATTTATGTATGTATGATAAATATCAAAATAAAATTATTATTATTATACCATGAAGCCATTTTCCTTTGGGGTAGGCGTGACTTGCTCGGTTGGAAAGTAGCGGGATAGGTATATAGGTGTCAAGAAGGTCGTTATATGGTATAAGGTAGATAGGTATATAGGTGTTAGGTATAGATGTTTTAGATTGATCTGGAGTTTTCGTGTTATTTATTCAAATGACACGTTCACTCCGCAACACTGCTCCGACCCAGGTTGCTGATCAATCTCTCTAGCGATCACCCCAAGTGAGGAGCCCCACAAAATTGTTATGTATGGTTCCCCACTTGGGCCCATTAGTATCCAAGGTCTTTGTTTCAGGCATCATTCACTCTATTGTCACTCTGTTTATAAACTATTTGTCGCCACACATTTCTGTCCTGGCATACTACTCTAGCTTCATTCACGTCCATGCATTTTTTCATGCAGGCTCTTGTGTTCCTATGACTTCTTATGTCTCTTCGGATTAATGTCTCATACACAGATTCTAACCATTCTTTCGGGGGTCTACCTCTGGGCATTCTGCCATTTACTTTACCTTTATATACTTGCTTCGTCAGTCGTTCATCTTTCATTCTTTCAAGATGTCCGAACCATCTTAACTGATTTCTTTCCCATATGTCAACTAGTGTCTCTCCTGTACCACATTCTTTGAGGATTGTCTTGTTTCGCACTTTGTGCACCAGTGTTTTTCCGCATATTATGCGCAGAGGTTTCATGCCGATCGCGTTGACTTTACTTCTATCCTTTTCTTGACAGGTCCATGTCTCGCTACCGTATAGTACAGTTGGTACGAATATGGAATTATGTATGGCCATTTTAGCTTTTTTTGATATGTTTTTATTTGTGAGGATGGACCCTGCTCTACCGATAACCTGCTTACCTTTATTTATGCGCCTATCTAACTCCCCATCTATTTTTCCGTCGCTAGTGAATAGGCTACCTAGATATACGTACTTGTCAACTTGTTCTAATCTCTCATCACTTAGGACAATGTTGCATATTGTTTTCTCACTTTTACCCTCAAACACCATGATTTTCGTTTTATTCAAGTTAATTTTGAGGCCCATGTTCTTCATGCTTGTATTAAGTTTATTCAACATTCTTTGCAAGTCCTCGACTGATTCTGCCATAACAATTTTGTCATCTGCGAAAGCTAACCCACGTACCTTGACGGTTTCGAGATCTACACCATCTTCGTCGAACAGGGCAGTTCTTAGACACTTATCTATGAATATGATAAAAAGCCACGAGGACATAACGCATCCTTGCTTCACACCTTGCCGTGTCGAATGCTTTTTCTAGGTCAATAAATGCACAGAAAACTTTCTTTCCTACTCTCAAGCTTTTTTCTGTGATCTGTCTTAGGCTAAATATCTGATCTGTACATGATCTTCCTGGCATAAATCCACTTTGGACTTTCCATATCTTCTCTCCTGTAATTTCCATTACCCTACGAATAAGTATTGTTGAGTATATTTTACTTACGGTACTTAGTAGGCTGATACCTCTGTAATTACTGCAGTTGCTTTTCTCTCCCTTTCTTTTATATATTGGTACAATAATCGGCTTTCTCCAATCGTCTGGGAGTTCTCCCGTCTCGAAACATAAATTTATCAATTCGCACAACCTGTGAGGTATGTACTCGCCACCGTATTTAAGCATTTCAGCGCTAATACTGTCTATACAAAAGTTATAATATCGTATGTACAATAGGTTTTTAGATTATACTGGTTGAGTTCGGGCAGTGTATTATCCGAATAGAGAGAAAGCTATGATTTTTAAACATGTACTTATAAAGTTGTAAATCGAACGAAGCAATCCAGGGTTTATATCTGACAACAATAAGTGAAGATTGTTCTCGTTTATCATATCAGTGTTGCGAAAGTAATGATTTCTAACGGGCGAGTAGATTGGACATTTGGCGATGATGTGTAAAACATCTTCATTTTCTCTTACAAGGAGGGTTAGGTTGGTGTCCGACGCCGATTTTTTTGTAACTTTGCAGGTGAAAAGAGGATCCCAGACTATAAAAAAAAAATTAATTTTTTGGGCAATCGTTCATATTTAGGGGTGGAAATCACCCCTTTAATATGTTTGATACTTTTAATGTTTTAAGAGATATCATTATTTTTTCTTTCCCGTTTTTGCACAAAATTGTTCTAATTGATTCTATATTATAATATTATCTTGAGTTTTAAAAATACTTACCCCCTAGAGTATCATAATTCAAAAAATCTACCCCTACGGGATGCTTCGCCATATGACACATAGTTTAAGATTTTGGACTTTGTTGCTGCAAACATCTAGTTTTGATCATTAATTCCATTAAGAATTATCAGTCATATTCGAAATAACCCCTAAATTATGTGCCATCCACCACTTTAGTATTATCAATAAATGAAAAATTTAGTTATTAATATGACATTTTTGTAAGTAATGGATTAAAATATTTAGTTTGAACAATCAATAATAATATAACTAATTATTTGTTAACGATGGCATATGTTCTTATATTAATAAACCCTTGTTATGTTAAAAACTACCCCTCAAAAACTTTTTACGTTTTGTTTAGTAGGCGATTTTAATGACAATACATATACAGGGTGTTCAATAAGTTCCCGTACTTTTTTTGGTATTTCAACAGGCCATATTTTTTACGAGAAACTAATAAAACCAATATATTCAGAACCAAAAGATTTATTAAAACAATGAAAAAAAATGTACGTAAAGATAATTACATCAAGTGTTCAAAATTTTCCCCTTTGACTTCAATACATTTGCGAAGTCGCTTCCAAAGATTGCCGACAATGCTCGCACACTCTTGTACCGTAATCGTGTCCCAAGCGCGGATGAGAGCCGTTTTAAAAGCATCTACGGTGGCCTAACGTCTTCCTGAGAATTTTTTGCTCCAAGATGGACCACACCGAATAGTCCATTGGGTTCAGGTCCGGTGAGTTTGGCGGCCAAACGTCCTTGCCCCAAAAACCGGGAAACAGCTCTTCGCAAACAGCAATCGTGGATCGAGCTGAATGTGCCGCCGCCCAATCTTGTTGAAGCACAAATCCATCTGGGCCGAAGTTCTGCATCGCCCAAGGCTCCAGAACTTCGCGGAGGACTCGCTGTTGATAGATCGCAGCGTTGACTTTGACATTTCTGTCGATGAGAATCAACGGCGTCTTCCCTGTGGCACAGATTCCGGTCCAAACCATAACGGAGGCAGGAAAATGGCTTCGACCGATAGTTTTCGCTTCCGCGGTCTTCTGATGGCCCTTCTTGAGCAGCTGGCAACGATTTTGGCGGCTATGAAGAGGTTCGACGGTGAAAATCTTCTCATCCGTGAAGAGGACATTTGACAAGCGAGCACCACCGATTAGGCGAATCATTCGGCGAGCTTTCTCGAGTCGCTTTGCCTTCATCGTATCGTTGAGAAAATGGAGGCGAGCGATCTTGTTAACGATACGATGAAGGCAAAGCGACTCGAGAAAGCTCGCCGAATGATTCGCCTAATCGGTGGTGCTCGCTTGTCAAATGTCCTCTTCACGGATGAGAAGATTTTCACCGTCGAACCTCTTCATAACCGCCAAAGTCGTCGCCAGCTGCTCAAGAAGGGCCATCAGAAGACCGCGGAAGCAAAAACTATCGGTCAAAGCCATTTTCCTGCCTCCATTATGGTTTGGGCCGGAATCTGTGACACAGGGAAGACGCCGTTGATTTTCATCGACAGAAATGTCAAAATCAACGCTGCGATCTATTAACAGCGAGTCCTCCGCGAAGTTCTGGAGCCTTGGGCGATGCAGAACTTCGGCCCAGATGGATTTGTGCTTCAACAAGATTGGGCGCCGGCACATTCAGCTCGATCCACGATTGCTGTTTGCGAAGAGCTGTTTCCCGGTTTTTGGGGCAAGGACGTTTGGCCGCCAAACTCACCGGACCTGAACCCAATGGACTATTCGGTGTGATCCATCTTGGAGCTAAAAATCTCAGGAAGACGTTAGGCCACCGTAGATGCTCTTAAAACGGCTCTCATCCGCGCTTGGGACACGATTACGGTAGAAGAGTGTGCTAGCATTGTCGGCAATCTTCGTAAGCGACTTCGCAAATGTATTGAAGTCAAAGGGGGAAATTTTGAACACTTGATGTAATTATCTTTACGTACATTTTTGTTCATTATTTTAATAAATCTTTTGGTTCTGAATATATTGGTTTTATTAGTTTCTCGTAAAAAATGTGGCCTGTTGAAATACCAAAAAAAAGTACGGGAACTTATTGAACACCCTGTATATGTATTGTCATTAAAATCGCCTACTAAACAAAACATAAAAAGTTTTTGAGGGGTAGTTTTCACATAACAAGGGTTTATTAATATAAGAACATGTGCCATCGTTAACAAATAATTAGTTATATTATTATTGATTGTCCAAACTAAATATTTTAATCCATTACTTACAAAAATGTCATATTAATAACTAAATTTTTTATTTATTGATAATACTAAAGTGGTGGATGGCACATAATTTAGGGGTTACTTCGAATAAGACTGATAATTCTTAATGGAATTAATGATCAAAACTAGATGTTTGCAGCAACGAAGTCCAAAATCTTAAACTATGTGTCATATGGCGAAGCATCCTATAGGGGTAGATTTTTTGAATTATGATACTCTAGAAAAAACAATGATACCTCTTAAAACAGTAAAAGTATCAAAAATATTGAAGGGGTGATTTCCACCCCTAAATATGAACGATTGCCCAAAAAATTAATTTTTCTTTGTATAGTCTGGGATCCTCTTTTCACCTGCAAAGTTACAAAAAAATCGGCGTCGGACACCAACCTAAACCCCTTGTTAGATTACATAAGTGGCAAATCTGCTGTGGATCGATTACAGTGGTTCCAGCTTTAGAGGTCAACTTAATGATGAACCTGGAGGAAGTTCTCATTTGTGCGAAAATGCGCTTAAAAACGAAAGGAGCTTTGAATAGCAGATATCGCTGGGGTGGCGCATCATTGTGTATAATTTTACTGTATATATAACAAAAGGTGCTATTTTCCAATCTTAAAAAATCCTGCGAAAGGAAAAAATCACGGTATCCATCAGCTATAGCATCGATTTGAGTTATAAGATTGGAACCATTGAGATCCATGAGCTTGTGACATATTCCCGCTTCCTCCAAACATCTAATAAGTTGTCCTAGCAAGTTATATTTAACATTTTTGCTATTTGCGGTTTCGGCTATTTTTAGCATACAAAGTTTGTGATAGTGCAAGTCTTCCATATGGACAATATTTGACACCCAATTCAGCGCCATTTTTAATATTTGGTATGACACACAGGGTAGAACTAGTTCCAATCTGACAACGAACTCAGGCGTATTCCTGGGTAGGCGCAGAAGATTTTTCAAAAAACAAACTTGTGCTTTTTCGAAGACACATAGATAATTTAATCCGATAACGTGAGCCGCATACAATAAGGAACTCTTGATAATAGAGTCATGAATTTTGATGATGGAAGACCATGAAGAGCACTTCGTTCTAGTTAGAATATTGAACGCCGAGGCTGACGCTGAGTTGGCTCTGCTAACTGCTGCATGTGCAGCTAAGTTGAAAGTACCTGTTCTAGAAAAAACCGTACCCAAGTATTCGAAACAAGAAACAAACTCCAAAGAGATACCATCGTATTTCAGACCTAGGAGTTTTGCGCTGATCCGACCTTTCTTGAATATAGTATATTTAGCTTTGGTGTTATTAACCGTAAGTTTGTTTATATTACAATACTCCTGAAGAGCATTGATTTTTCTTATCGCGTCTATTTTAGATTCTGCAAAAATAA
>CAKNXH010062581.1:0-12015 GCA_932178445.1 Andricus quercusramuli
CTCAAAATTCTTGTATGATTTACTCATAATTGGTTAACTTTTTCTAAACAAACTAATTTTCTCTCAATTTAGCAACTAAATATATCGGGAAGGAGCGTTTTTTTACGTCAACTGCATATTGCACTTTTTATCGTCATAAGCAACCAAGCCTATTCCAAATATAGGTTCCTTTGCATACCTATTACCTCCTTTCACTTTCAAATTGTAAACTTCCACATTCTATTTCTCGGAAATGAATAATATTTTTTAATCATACTTTTTTGGCCTCAATTTATAAACATTTTTGCTCGTGTGAGTCCACTGCTGTTTTATCTTTTAATGGTGATTGCAGAATGCTATTTCGCTCTCCTGGAAAATTCCGATTTTGTGGATTTTCTAGTTATGTACTTCAGCTCTTCAACTGTCAAAGACAACAGTAATTGTGGAAGTCATATATATATCTTAGCGTCACCATTCTTTAGTTTTTCATTTGTCTACGCAATGAATTATAATTAACTTATTTATTTCTTCGCTCGCCTTCTGAAAAATAACACACAAAACAATGAGCAACCTGTCAAATTTTATGTACAGGCATAACCTCACCATCTGTCACGCTCAACACTTGTAATTATGCAGAACAATTATTTCGCGACTATATTCAGGAAAAAAATGAACATTTATTCTCACAAAATTATTAATGTTTATTATTTTTAGACATACAGACATATTTTTATTCCTCAATTTTTTCACTTTTCACAAAAAAAATTAGAACTTTAACTTCACTTCTATTTTATTAATCAATCATTTATACTTGTACTGCTTCTAAGTGAACAATTTCACTATCAACAATTCACTTTTTCTTATTTAACAAAACTCATTTGTATTTTTAAATTTATGCTGCAATAAACAAGTTATATGCATGTCACGCCGCCAATTGGACACTTCTGACATCATTCTCTTACTTTTTAATACTCGCACGGTCATCTTTCGAACACATTTTACCACTGTGCACGAACTTTACCTTTTTCGTTGAAATGACATTTCGATAAGGCTCTTTTACACCTTCCGTCAATCGGTCGTCGACCGACCAATATATCGGAATATCCATTCACACCTTCGGTAAATTTAGATAAATGTAGTAATATTTTAGTTACCTTCTGAAACTTACTGAAATATCACTAAAATATTACTATATTTCACTGAATTTTCCGAAGGTGTGAATGGATATTTCGTTATGTTGGTCGGTCGACGACCGATTGACGGAAGGTGTAAAAGAGCCTTAAATCGAGATTCGTTGGATTGCATACCTACCGTCCCACTGTAGGTGTATAATATCTTTAGTGAAATATACCATTTTATCTAACTATCGGGAGTTCAAATGCGCATGTGCGGCTGCCATGGGCTATCCGCGTAGTATGAAAGTTGCGGTAATATTGTGTAAAAATGTATACTGTACCTTTTGTCGGAGTAAAATTAAACGAAGTCGATGAACCGGGTGCGAAATTGGGCAAATGTGAAATAGAAAAGCACAGTGTTGCTTAATTGAGACGGTGTTTAAGTTGCCGCAAGCAACCTAACAATGGTAAAGAACCTGAACTTGTGAACAGGTTTATAGGTTATGAGTTTCTCTATTGTCAAATTTTAATTATATTATTGTGATTGCTATAAATATTGACGGTAAAAGACAGAATTCAAGTATCGTAATTATTTAAAAATAAAATTGGTGGTGTTTTGGGAAGAAAATAATAAAAAAATAGTTATTGTATAGTGCGTTATTTCAAGGCCAAAATTTTCGGAAAATGCCAAATCTGTTACAAAAGAAAATACAATTCGGAAGCATATTCTTGAATTTTTGAATTTCGGTAAAAAATATGGGTTAAATTAAATTAGAAAATTGTTAAATACAATGCACAAACTAATTACAACATAATATACGAAATCTACAGCTACATACCTTATCTTCACAGAATCTTCACATTTCAAAATTCAACAAGATACAATTTAATACATAGACTTGCATGTTGGTGGCGGAAGTGAGAACGTGGTTAGTGTTAGGTGGTGAGAGGATTTACGGAATTTGTGTGGTAGGTGTGAGTGGAGTGTGAGGGTGGAAGCCGAGGAGGTGAGTAGGTTTGTGTGGGGTGAATTGGGGAGATAAAAAGTAATCTTGAGCGTAGGTGTGAGGTGGGATTCAAGTAAATGGAAAGAGTGAGGTTAGGTTATCAAGGAATCAGGGGAATTTGTGGTCAGGAGCACGAAGTACTACAAGGAGACCGCACACCATATATTTCACCTGGCGCCATTTCGCGATCGCCTGTTCTCGGATTTTCATTCCTTCCCAGATGAGAGCGCCTCTTCAGAGAAACTTTGTAACTAAATTGTCGTCTGCTACTATGGGAATCGTAGTTCCGCAATTTTCCACATGTGGCGCTCTCATCTGGGCTGTTTACCACCATCTCCGCCACAGGCGTGCGGTCATTTCGTAGTCAGGAGTCTTGGGCCTTCGAGGGTCAAGGGTGGAACTCGAAAATTTGGGGGGATGTTAAGTGAGAGAAAGGGGTGTATGCAAGGGCTGTGGGAATTGAAAAAAAAGGAAAACAAGGAAATAAAGAGAAAATTTGGCGGCAATAGAGACAGCATTCTGCAGAGACATCTGGCGGTTGCGGAGGGTACTGCATGGAGATGTCCCAGTTACCGGCGGCAGAGCGGGAGGTGGGCATTGAGAGTACTGGTAGTGACGTTGACGGGGAGAAAATTTTCCACGTGCCACGACGGCCAACAGCGCATGGGTCGGTATCTAGTGGCGCGTCAGGGAGCGGGAGAAAGCGGGACGGTGGGAACGAAGGAAGAGAGAAGATGAGGGAGAGAACGTCGAGCGCAAGTGACGGGGAGGATCTCTTGGAAAGGAAGAGAGACAGCCAAGAGTCCGTTTAAAAAAAGCGGGAGAACTAGTAGGACGCCCCCCCCCCCCCAATGGAGGGAAATCTGGAGAAGGAGGCTCTCGGTATGCTGATAGGCGAGATCAGGGGGCTGAGGGACGACGCATGGGGGACTAACGAGCAAATGGAAGGCATGAGGGAGGATTTGAGAATTAGAGATGAGAAATGGGAAAAGGGAAAAGGAGATGAAAGAGCTGAGGGAGAGAGTAGAGGGGTGAGAGAGGGAAAGGAAAGAAAAAGAAGTTAAAATAAAGCAGATGGAAGAGGAAATTAGGGTGTGGAAGGAAAGGACGGAAAAAAGGCTTGAGAAGATGGAGGGCAGGACGGAAAGGGAAGTAGGAGACGGAGGTGGGGGGAGCAAGATTAAATGTATTTGGGAGAGGGTAGAAAATATGATAGAAGAGAAAGTGGGAGAGCGTAGGAGTGAGAAGGAGGAGAGGGCGGATAGGGAAAGGTCGAGAGCAATGAATTTGAGAATGGAGAGAAAAGAGAAGGCAGACAGGAGGAATAATATTGTGGTAAAAGGGTTGAAGCTTAAGAGCGGGGAAGAAAGAGAGGGTGTGGGAGCGCTACTAAAGAGCATAGGGTGGGTTACAGGCAGGGTAGGGAAAGTTAAGTTGGAGGGGAGAAAGGAAAAGGAAGTGGCGGTTGTGGAGATGGAGAGCTGGGAAGAAAAGTTGGGGATAATGCGAAATAAGAATAGGATAAAGGATAAGGGAGTTTTCATAGATCACGATTTAACGAGAAAAGATGTGCAGAGAATGCTGAACGACAGGGCTGGAAGGGAGAGGAGTGAAGGGAGATCGGCGAAGGTAGGATATCGGAAAATAAAAATAGACGAGAAAATGTGGGCGCGGGATGAGGAGAAAGACTGGTAGTGACGTGGGTAGAAAGAAAGGAATGGGACAGAATAGAGCCAAGGCTGGCAAGGCAGTATAAGTGGAGACTCCACGAGGCGGTCAGAGTGAACAAAAAAGTAAGGGCTAGTGGGGGAATTATAACGGGGGTTAGGGTTGGATTAGAGGAAGAAGTTCATGGAGAGGAAGAGAGGGAGGGAGTGCAAACCAGGGAAGTAAAAATAGGAGGGATAGCGTGTAAGTTTGTGACAGTGTACAATAAGGATGGGATAGAAAGAATTCAAGAAAGGGTGGAAGACTTGCTAGGCGAAAGAGAGGAGGTTATGGTGGTACTGGGTGGGGATTTTAATGCGAGGATGGGAAGGGAAGGGGGCCTTTACAGGGAAGGGGAGAGCTTCGAAAGGAAATCGAAGGATAAGATAATGAATAAGGATGGGGAGATTCTAAGGGACTGGATGGAGGGTAGAGGGTCGGCAGTGGCGAATGGTATGGCAAATGGGGACTAAGAGGGAGAATACACATATGTAAGTAAGGTGGGGGTATCGGTGATAGACTATGTGGTCATGAATATGCAAGGATGGGAGGAGACGGAAAAATTCGCAGTAGAGAGGAGGGTGGAATCAGACCATCAGCCATTAAGTCTGTGGATAAGAGGTGAGGGCAGGGAGAAAGTCTCGATAGGAGAGAGGGTGACCTGGACGAGGGAGGCGATAGAGAAGTATCAGGAGCAGCTAGGAAATGTACGCTTTGGAGGGGAGTCGGTGGAAGAGATATGAGAGGATTTGAAAGAAAAGGTGAAAGGGTGTGTGCAAAAGACGGTATTTAGAAAGAAGAAGAAAGGAATGGTGAAGCCGTGGTGGGATAGGGAATGTAAAAAGATGAAAAGGAAGGTGAAGAGGAAGTACAAGAAGTCGAAAGAGGGTAATGCGAGAAGGAAGGAGTACGTAGAAATGAGGAAGGGGTTTAGATTGATCTGTAATAAGGAAGAAAAGGAAAAGGTGAAAGATCTGGAAGAGGAGTTAGCAAATGTTGAGACAGAGAAGGATGTCTGAAAGATAATAAATAGGTTTAGTAAGCGTATGGTGAGGGCCAGTGAGAAGATAGGGAGTGAGGAGTGGAGGGAATTTTTCAAAGAATCATTCCAGGGCTCAGATTCAAGGAAGACGGATAGGGGAAGTAGAAGAATGGGGGAGGCAGTGATGGAGGAGTTGAATGACGAGGAGATCGAGAAGCAGATAAGGAAGTTGAAAAGGTCAAAAGCAGTAGGGCTGGATGAGGTAGAGAACGAAGCATGGCTGTTTAGTACACAAGAGGTTAGGGAGAGTCTATAGGAGGTAGTGAAGAAAGTATGGAGGGGCGAGGGATTCCCAGGAGGGTGGAGAGAAGAGTTAATAGTGCCACTGTATAAGAAAGGGGATAGAGATAGGCAGGACAATTATAGAGGGATTACGCTAATGAATACGGCGTATAAAATATACGCGATGGTGGTGGCAGAGAGACTGCGCAAGGACGTTGAGGGGAAAGGAATATTGCCGGAGACGAAGGCGGGATTTAGGGCGGGTAGGAGTACTATCGACAATATCCACGTTCTGCAGCACGTGGTGGATAGAGAATTAGCGAAGAAGGGGACGAGAGTGTACGCGTTTTTTGTGGATCTCAAACGCGCGTTTCCGTCAGTGGATAGGGGGAGGTTGTGGGAGGCGATGTAGGATAGGGGAGTAGAGAGAGGCCTAATTGAAAGGATAAGGGAGATATGTGAAGAGACCAAAGACAAGGTAAGAGGACGGGAGGGGATTTCGGAGGGATTCTGGATGGATAGGGGGTTAAGGCAAGGGTGTCTACTGAGCTCAACGCTTTTTGCAATTTTAATTGCGGATATGGAAAGTAAGCTGGAGGCCGGGGTGGTAGGAGGAGTCAGGATAGGAGGGGTTAGAATTTGGTCAGTAGCGTATGCAGATGACATAGTGTTGCTGGCAAGCAGCGAGGAGGCCTTAAAGGAGATGATGAAGAGGTTGAGAAGATACCTGGATAAAAAGGGGTTAGAGCTGAATGCGGAAAAGTCCAAGGTGATGGTGTTCAGAAAAGGAGGGGGAAGGGATAAGGGAAGGGAGTGGAAGTGGAAGTTAAAGGAGGTGACAGAGTTTGTGTACCTGGGCTCCGTATTGCGGAGGAATGTGGGAGTGGATGGTCACACTGTTAGAAATATACGGAAAATTCCGACACATTTAAGGTACTAAAGTAACTGAAATTTAGGAAATTAGGTTGCTGTAAACGAAATTCAGTAACTTTTATATCGAATTTACTAGATTTTTATCAAGCTTCAGAAACGGTATCTGAAAATTACAAATAGTTTCTTAAAATTCCTAAACGTTAACAGAAATATAAGGTATCGTAACTGAAAAAAGTGCGCGGTTGCATGCGCACTGGTTGCTTCTCGATTGCGTTCATTGCGAGACAAAATAGGGTGGTTCAGTGGCAATCGGCGGCTATAAAGTGCAAAATGAAGTGGGATAATTCCATATTTAGAAGGATTAGATCCAGGTTTCAATTGGATGGTGAGTCAGCTATTTACGTAAAATGACGCTCTTCTGGGTAGATAGGTTAAGGTTTTTAATCGTTCTATATCTCATTGCTCTCATGTATTGATTTACAATAACGTAGATGAAGGTAAGACTATATGCGAGCGAAGTTTGTTCACAAATACCTACGTATATATCTATGTTATATGTATAATTAACTCAATGAATCAAATTAAAAAAAAAACTTATCATAAAGAATGGTCTTTGATCATATACAGGGTGTTTTTTTTTTAACTTGAGACAACGAAATATCTAAAAAAATACGCATCCTACGGGTGGGGGTAACTTTGTAATTTCAAATAGCAAACCCAATTTTTTATCACAGATTCAGATTCTCCTTTACGAAATACGTAAGTTTTATTCGGAAAATTTGTTTCGATTCGCGATAGATGGCGCTGCAATTGCGAAAAACGAAATTGTTGACACTACTTTTAGCTCTACCCAGGAATAACGACGCGGACGTAGTAGTTGTGTATTCCCTTCGGGGTGCTTAATTTCGGTGAGTCCCCTTGCCTCTTACCATCCATCGGGGTGCTTGATTTCGATGAGTCCCCTTGCCTCTCACCACAGGGATGCTTGATTTCGATTAATTATTTTACAATAAGTGCTCAAAATGGTATCCTCGCACTTCGATGCACTTGTTAATCCGAGCTTTGGAAGATTCCACACAACTGCGGATTGTGTCTGGTGATATTTGTGCACAAGCAGAGCTGATTCGCTCGATCATGTTATCACGAGTTGTGGGCACTTCTTGATACACGCGATTCTTTAGATAACCCCACAAATAGAAATCCGGCGCCGTAAGATCTGGCGATCTGGCAGGCCAATTTACTGGACCTCCTCTACCGATCCATCGTCCATTGAATTCGCGATTGAGTACTTCCCTCGCGATTGCCGCATAATGTGCTGGACAACCGTCATGTTGAAACCACATGTTGTGTCGCACTTCCAAGCTTAGGTCTTCCAGCAATATTGGAAGTTGATTTTCTAAAAAGTCACGATATTTTTCACCGTTCAAATTTCCATCAATAAAATACGGACCGATAAGTTGATCTCCAATTATTCCACATCAAACGTTCATGGACCATGGACGCTGATGCTCAACTTCACGCAACCAATGTGGATTTTCTACACTCCAATAATGCATGTTGTGCCAATTAACGTTACCATGGTTTGTGAAAGACGACTCGTCTGTGAAGAGTACTAGAAAACAGAAATTCGGGTTCCCTTGTATCTGCTGAACCGCCCATTGACAAAATGTCACTCGGTTCTGAAAATCATTTCCATGAAGTTCTTGCTGCAGTGAAATATGATACGGATGATAATTATTACGTTTTAATACCTTCCGAACACTGGATAGAGACATCCCGGAATCGCGGCTTAGTTGTCGAGTACTAACATGAGGGTCATGAGTGACTGCAGCTAAAATTGCAATTTCATTATCAACTCCAGTAACTGTTACTTGACGCTTCCTTTTTTTCGGTTGTACACTTCCGTCAGTGATGAAGTTTCGGACAACCCGGTAAAAAGAAGCGCGTGAAGGAACACTCTCTGGAAAGCGTTGAGCATAAAGCGTGAGAGCATCATTGATATTCCTGCCACTTTCTCCATAAATGAGAATCATTTCAATCTTCTGTTGCTGAGATAGAATTTCCATTGTAAAAGTAATGAAGTAAGGTAATGAGGAAATACAACGACACCCAAACCAACTCAAACAAACGTGACCAACAACAATAACCCAAATGAAAGCAACCAACACACCCAAATCAAATGAACACAATCAACCTTCCTAATGAATAAACGTTAAGCACGGACAGACGCGGTTATCGCTCGGCCGGAATGACGTCGAGGATTGTAGACAGTGGAGACTCGATGATATGTAATGTCTACATCCAAAATCGACTGTCGTCAACCAACTGCATTCGGGAATGGTTTTCGACAGTTTTATCACTTTTACTGTCCCGTTGCCAAAAGTTCAAGCACCCCGATGGATGGTGAGAGGCAAGGCGACTCACCGAAATTAAGCACCCCGAAGGGAATAGACAACTGCTACGTCCGCGTCGTTATTCCTGGGTAGAGCTAAAAGTAGTGTCAACAATTTCATTTTTCGCAATTGCAGCGCCATCTATCGTGAATCGAAACAAATTTTCCGAATAAATCTTACGTATTTCGTAAAGAAGAATCTGAATCTGTAATAAAAAGTTGGGGTTGCCATTTGAAGTTACTAAGTTACCCCCACCCCTGCCTCCTGTGGGGGTGGGGTAAATTTTAACAAATCTTTTTTCCCCTTCGAAAATAAAAAGTTTTTATTCCAGACATTTTTTCCGTGGGATGCGTATTTTTTGAGATATTTCGTTGTCTCAAGTTAAAAAAAAACACCCTGTATTCGATGCAACGAGTATTAGGGTGGGTCGAAAAAAACAAAAGTTAAAAATCGAAGTTGGAACTATGTCAGAAAACAGTGTATTGGGACCTTAAAAAAAGTATAAATTATTTGTTGTCGGTTGATTAAGGCCTTCTGAGTGCGCGTTATGAAAATGTGTTTGGAAAAATTATTATTTTCAACGATTTGGTATTACTGTGTGATACAATTTTTGTATGTTCTTTGGGGTCTTCCTCGTCTCCAAAAATTCTGACATTTCTTCAATGAACGTTCTCTAGGAGACAATTTAGGTTGACTAGACCTCTATTTTCAAACAACGTGTTGAAAATCTGCAGAAAGTATGAGAGAATTATTGTTTAACATATTTGAGGCTTTTCTACTCATACAAATAAACTGGAAAAAACTTTGACATGATTCAAAATTATTAAATGTAAGCACAGTGAATTTTTAAAAACTGAGTATTGTGTTTATCTTTCTTCAAATGACCTATTCTCAATCATGTCAAATTTTTTTCTAGTGTATTTGTATGAGTAGAAAAGCCTCAAATATCTTAAATGATTCTTTCGACGTTCCTGTAGATTTTAAAAATGCTTCTTTAAAACAGGGATCTACTAAAGAGAAGGCCTTAATCAATCGACACCAAATAATTTATACGTTTTTAGGTTCGCAATACACTACTTTTCCACATAGTTCCAAATTCGTTTTCTAAAATTTGTTTTTTTCGACCCACCCGAAAAAAATTTTTCGACCTCTCGAAATTTTTAGTTACAGTAACTGAAAATTCCTAAACTGTAACAGAATTTTCTAAAACATGTGACTGAAGCGTTATGCATTTGCCGTTGCTGAAATTTCTGTTACAGTTTAAGAAAATTTAGAAACGGTTTCTGCATAAAGCTTTAGTGACGCGTCTGAAAATTCCTACAGAAATTTCTAACAGTGCACATAAAAGAGAGAGTGAGGAGGGCACATGTGGTGATGAGGCAGGTGTGGGGGTTGGGAAAGAAGTTATTCGAAGATGATTTTGGAAGGAGAATGAAATTGTTTGAGTAGAGGTGTGGGGGTGGAAGGAAAGTGAAGAGGTAAATAGAACGCAGAAGAGGTATGTAAAGCGGACCCTGGGGTTGGCAAGGAACACGCCTAATTATATTTTCAGGAGGGAGGCGGGGAGAACGAGTGTAGGGATTCTAGCAGGGAGCCGGGCGTGTGAATATGAGGAGACATTTTTGGAAGAGGGGGGAAGTAGGCTGGTTAGGGAGTGTTGGTGGGAGAAGGAGAACAGGAGAGGGGGTGGGAAGATGAAGGTTGAGAGGGAAAGGTACTTTAGAATGAATGGACTGCAGATGGATGAAGGGAGAAGGATGCACGAGGAAGGGAGAAAGGTATATGAGTTGGTTAATAAAAACGGCATGGAGAGAGAGAAGACAGAAGGGGAAGAGAGAATAAGAGATTCAAGGTTTAATGGGAACTATGTGTGGATTATGCCAAGACGAAGAGCGCAATATTTATGTGAGAAAGGAGAGAAAGGAAGTCATGAGCTTATAGCGAGGATGAGGTGTGGTTGCATGGAGGGTTTCAATAGGTTCTAGCTATCTCGGGAGAAGAGGTTGTGTGAACTGTGTGGGAAGGGGGATTCAAGAGTGGACCACTGGTTGGAGGAGTGCGTAGAGGTGGAAAGGAGTGAGATAAGCATGGAGGTGAAAAGGGGGAAAAAAGGGTTTAGCATGGGTGAAGGGAGTGTTGGGTAAGATGGAGAAGAAAAGAAGGAGCAAGAGGAATGGAGAAGGAAAGATTGTAAATAGCAGAGCAAGTAGATATAAATAAGTTGTAAATATTGTAAATAGTAGATAAGTAGTAGGTATTAGCCGCGAAAACAGAGGTTGGCAAGCGAGGCAATGCGAGAAAGTAGGTACATGCGAGCGAGGTGAAGCGAGGAAGGCAAGGCGATAAGAGCGTGCGGTCTTAGAGATAAGGAATGGATGAATGTTAGTTTTTAAGGTTTAGTTTTAAAAAAATTCTGTAAAAATAGAAGTGTGGGCAAGTCAATTTTTTAAGGCCAGCAGGCTGAAAAATAAACGTTTAACTATCTATCAATTTATTAAATAGTACAATAGACAATATATTTACCACCGCATGCTTCGACCCAAGTTTTACATTTTAATCAATTATTCCATTCTTCAAAATGTTTCTTCGAGTCTTCTTTTCTAATACGAACACTTCTGTATGGTAAACAACATTTCGGGAAACGTATGAAGTAGAAGAGGTTACGTTCATTGTATGCATTCGTACGACTGTCACTTTTGCACAAGCCGTACATACATCGCATACTCGCTCCCTTACTTCATTTTTCATTGACATTCATTTTCACTTTTAATTTTTTTCTCGGTAACTTGTCACATTAATTTAAAAATTAAATGAAACTGTTTACACTGTGTTGAACGAGCAAAAATGAACGCAACAACACATGCGCAGTAAACTTTCCAATGGGTAAAATGGTCTATGCGCCAAACATGTGTATGATTTAAAAATTGAATGCTTTTGCTGTTAGCACGTGGTGCCGGGTGAACTTATATTGAAGGTATGTTGATTTCTATTTTCAGCTGTAGTTTTGGAATAATATTAAATATTCGCGCAATAGATATAATGTGAAAATTTCTTATTGAATCATGTTTCTGTGCAATATTATATTAGTGAAGAAAAATATGGCGAAAAGTCCAATTAAGGTTAGGTAGCCACATGAAACTGTAGATTTTTTTCTGTATTTTTTGTAGTTAAATTAATTTGAATCGGAAAGAAATGTAAACAAAAATCACTACAACACAATTTATTTATAACGTATAGAATAATTAGGACTTTCAGAGTTTCAGCAGATAAGTGGGAATTTGATTAATGCGATGTTATAAAAGTAGGATCACAAAAGAGTATGTAAAATTATGATTGTTTTATTATAAATCAGGTAGTTCAAACGTTTCTGTCAAATTTTGCAGAACTGGAACTTTCTTTTCAAAATTATCATAAGATTTATATTGAAATGTACCAACAATTTATAATTAATTATTTTTTAACCTCAAAACGAAACAAATTTTCAAAGAACTTCAATACAAATTAGTATATGTGTCTGAAAAAAGGTAAAATATTGAATTGTATTCATATTTTTCTATTATTTATTTTGAATATTTTTTTTTTTAATTTTTTGTAACTATATGAGTTAGGGAGCGTTCACATATAACGTAACGTTATTTTCTACCTTTTTTAAATCCCCTCTCCCATTTAACAGACCG
>CAKNXH010062581.1:12115-33211 GCA_932178445.1 Andricus quercusramuli
CCGTAGGTATGTAACATTTTTTATATTGTGTTTGTAAAAACATAATAGTCGTTTTCTAAATTAAAAAAAAAGTTTTTGAGAATAAGTGCTACATAGAAATAAATAAAACAATATTTTGATGTAACACTGATTTTGTAAGATTCTGGAGAAAATTATAAAAGATTTTTTAATATTTCAGATGTACCAAAAAAGAATTTAGAAGAGTGGAAAAAATTTATTTAAAGGATCTACAGTATAGTAGGACAAATTCGAGCCTTGTAAGAAGATATTTAGGGCTTTTAGAAGTTTGGCAGGAATAAGAAATATTTGATAAATTTTCGGAAATGCATCCAAGTTTCAAAATATTTTAAATCTATTCAAAACCTCTTAAATTCCTAAAAATATTTCTAGCTGACTAGAATTTTTCTTGAAATTTTGAAAAATCAGTCAAAATGTAAGAAAATTGCCTAAGAATCGTCTAAATTTTCCTAAGAATTTTAAGAAAATTTGTTTAATAATTTAAAAATTGTTTAATCTTCTTAAAGAATATTATTTTCTATTACAAATAACGAACTATTAAATATATTTTTTAAATTAAAATAGACTTCGTAACAAGGCTAAAATATTCTGACATTTGTATATTCACTTTTATAGAAAGAAGATTAACGAATATTATCATCTTTGGCAATAATCAAATTAATCGCAAATTATCTTTCGAATTCTCATAATAAATTACGAATTAGAATTCAGCTAATTTCGCTAATTTGTTTTTCTGCAAATTAGCTTTTTTGGAATCAGCTAAAGAAATTTTAGCAAACTGTAGCATTCTATTCTGCAAATATAAGTTAATATTGTAGGACAAAATTTCCTTCCCATGTTCTGCACAAGAAAAGTAAAATTTGGGTTCAGACAAATCATTCAAGACAAGTCAAAAACATGACTTTCCTTGCAAAGCAGAGAAAACGAGTTTTCAATTGATTTGATAAAATCAAAGAGTTTAAAATTTGGGGGCTGAAGATTGTGATTTCGATCTAAAGTGATTAATTTTGCCACTGGATGATTAGTTTGGGTTTGACCCACACTTTCGTCATTTGCAGAATAAAATGGTGCGAATTTGCAATCAACGCAATTTCTCTTCTTTAATTTTTGACAGATTTGACCTGTAATGTAATACATTAAACAATGATTCTGTAAATGGCTTGGTGGAGTTTTCTACTAGTTTCTATATGTTTCTTTATCGCATTAATTATGCTAATGTGTATCGATCCGGGGTGCAAATCAGGTTACAAAAGTGAACTCAGAGAACCCGAGGATCCCGAATATGAACAAATTTATTTTATCGTCGTTCCGACAGATCGAGCTATTAAAGCTTAATGGCAAAAAGCTTTGATTCGGGAAAATGTTACCATGAAAGCAGGCCAGTTCGTTTGCAGTGAACATTTTTTAAAGGAAGACATTCTCCACGAGAAAATCCTAAAAGGACCCGATGGCACTGTTTTGGAAAAGATAAGTAATTATATATTTACTGTAAAAGCGAAATCACAATTTAGAGATAAAACAAAAGTAAATTCTTTTTTATTCAATAAACTGTATTATTAGATATTTTTACTTACTACTCATTAAAAAAAAATTCGGTTTGTTTTTCTCTCAGGAAGTATAATAAAAAACACAATTTATTCATATTTGTCCTAATTTTTCTTTTTTCAAATTTTCTTCTTTAAAATATCATGCGACCCAAATCTTAATGTCACTTTTTTGTATTATGCACGAAAAGACCATTCATTATATTAACTTCGTACAAATTTTTATTCTGAAAATCACGAAAAATATGCATAAATTGAGCCGCTGGATAGTGTAAGGGCATATAAAATTCACATGGCCGTTCCGGTTGGTCCCTGTTGTCTTTAAAATCGATTTCGAAAATTAAATTTTTGAAACATATGACTTTGTAGAAAATTCCATGGCGCATCTTTTTTCCTCTCATGAAAAAGTTGTATCTTTTACTGTTTCTGAAAGAAAGTGAAAAAACTGGATTTTGTGAAAAACAAAATTTAATAAATATTTTGACTTCAACTCGCTCTAAAAGTCAAACTTTTGGATATTTTCACATGAAAATTAGAGGAGTTATGCTTCAAACTGTTTTAAAGATGATATGCTCGTCTAAACTTCTCTAGTTTGTTATAAAAAAAAGCTGTTATTTTTTTTGCCAAGCAGTATCAAAATAATGTTACGCAACTTTCAAACGCTTCGTTTATCAAGGGAATTTTGAGTAAGCCCAAACTTCCAGCGAAAGAAATGTTCATTAGGGTTTAATGAAGTTTTCTGGAAAGTATTATTTCAATAGAATGAGTCGTTAGGAAAATACGAGAATTCAAACTGCGCCTCAAAGAGAGATCGAGCGCGTGAGAGGTGAGAATACTTCCGCGCCTCGAACACACCGCGCCGTCCTGTCGTGGCTGCTAGGAAATAATGTTTTCTTATTATTCTGGACAAGAAAAAATGCCCAAAAAAATGTAATACTCACACAGTGATGTATTTTATTGCTGAACGGTTTGAAGTACATCTAATTTAATCTTCGAATATATTAAGAAACTATGTATATATCTTATTACAGGTATCTTTGGACGAAACTTTAAGGTATATGGTATTAAAGTATAATATATTTTTTGTAAAATTTAGTATTTTCCCTAGTAAAAATTCTCATTATGACACGTTTATCCTCCAATTGCAACACAGCCTACGATAAATTGATATAATTTTATGAGAAATTGATATAAAAAGTTTCTCCATGTAATATTGAAAAGTATTAAAAAATTACGGTTTCGCGCTTTTTAAATTTTGCAACAATTAATGCCTTGTTTCTTTTTGCTTTAAGAACGTTCTCAGCCCAATCAGCTCCATTTCTAGATTTTTTTCTACCGCGAGGAGGTTCTGATGAACACGATGCCATTGTAGTTTAACGACTTGATAAAATTTTCACTTTATAAAAAAATAATTTTATCCGTTGCACTGAATAAATTAGTCTTTCGAAACATAAACAATCAGGGCTTCTGGTGGCGAAGCATTGTTTACACTTAATGTACGCTCTTCTGTTTTCCTGCGAAAGTATTCTAAAGAAATTCGCACGCGGAAAATTCGCAGAAAAAACAAGAGCGAGTAGAATCGGCAGAGACTCGGCGTAGTACATAGAATCGGCGTGCTCTCAAGCGCTCGAGAAAGGCAAATTAAATGCTTATGATTTTCTAACCGTGAGATGAATTGCCGTAAAAAATCCCAAAAAATGTTATTATATCCTTATAAAGATTTCTTTTGCTGAAAGTTTCGCTCACGTGAAATTACCTAGATAAACAAAATGATCGAAAATTTTCTCTCCTAACAGATACGACAGGACGGCGCGGCGATGAGGTCGAGGCGCCGAAGTATTCTCACATCTCATGCGCTCGATCACTCTTTGACGCGATGTTTGAATGTTCGCATTTTTTCAACGATTCATTATATTGAAGTAATACTTTCTAGAAAACTTCACTAAACCCTAATGAACATTTCTTCCGCTTGAAGTTTGGGCTTACTCAAAATTCCCTCGATAAACGAAGCGTTTGAAAGTTCCGTAAAATTATTTTGATACTGCTTGACAAAAAAATTAACAGCTTTTTTTGGTAACAAACTAGAGAAGTTTAAACAAGCATATCATCTTTACAACAGTTTGAAGCATAACTCCTCTAATTTTCATGTGAAAATATGCAAAAGTTTGTCTTTTAGAGCGAGTTGAAGTCAAAATATTTATTAAATTTTGTTTTTCACAAAATCCACTTTTTTCACTTTCTTTCAGAAACAGTAAAAGATACAACTTTTTTATAAGAGGAGAAAAGATGCGCCATGGAATTTTCTACAAAGTCATATGTTTCAAAAATTTAATTTTCGAAATCGATTTTAAAGACAACAGGGGCCAACCGGAACGGCCATGTGAATTTTATATGCCCTTACACTATCCAGCGGCTCAATTGTGTTTTTGTTAAACTTGCTGACGGGAAAACAAATCGAATTTTTTTGAAATGAGTAGTAACAGAAAATACCAAATAATACAGTTTATTGAATGAAAAAGAGTTTACTTTTCTTTTATCTTTAAATTGCGATTTCGATTTTACAGTAAATATATAATTACTTACCTTTCCCAAAATAGTGCCATCGGGTCCTTTCTGGATTTTCTCGTGGAGAAAGCCTTCCTTTAAAAAATGCTTACTGCAAAAGAACTGGCCTGCTCTTACGGTAACATTTATCCGAATTGAAGCTTTTTGCCATTAAGCTTTAATAGCTGGGTCTTTCGGAACGCCGAAAAAAATTAATTTTTTCATATTCGGAATATCCAGGCTCTCTGAGTTCACTTTTGAAACCTGATTTGCACCACGGATCGATACATATCAGCAGCATTAATGCGACTAACAAACATAAAAACACTAGTAGAAAACTCCACCGGGCCATTTTCACAATAATTGCCTAAAGAAACCGTTTAATTGTTACATTTTTGAAGTTTGTAACCACTCTACATGCAGTGCTCCAAACGCGGGCACCTTGCACTACTGCGCATGCGACGCATAAGACGCTTCATTGGCTGCCGTTCGCGCGCTTATATGAAATGTTGAAATACATTTTTTTTATTTATCATTATTAATCAGAAATAATTTTTTTTAACATGTTCAAGTGTTACGTGTATGGTTTTTAATATATTCTGAGCATGAGATTTCAAAAAATAAAAAAAGATTACATTAAATAACATAATATTATTTATTTTCGGAATATTCATTTTACCCAATGCTCAGAATATGTTAAAAACCGTACACGTACCACTTGAACATGTTAAAAAATTAATTTCTGATTTATTAATGATAAATAAAAAATGGCATTTTTTAACATTTAAAATAAGCGTGCGCGAACGGCAGCCAGTGAAACGCCTTATGCATCGCATGCGCAGTAGTGCAAGGTGCCCGCGTTGGGAGCACTGTCTACATGACGTAGGGTTGTGAGTCCATGAAACGTTTCATTGAAACATTGAAAGTTTCATGAAACAATGAAACGTTTCATGGGACCAAAGTTTCTGAAACGTTTGAAAGTTTCACAAACACGTATGCGTATGCGCACCAAACACCTATGGGCATGCGCACTCATGTCTCATGTCAGGTTAAGGTTAGGTCATTTAATGGCGTTGTTCAAACGGATGATAACAATCGTATTAAAATTTGAACGCTTGAAAATACCTTTCAGAATCATACGAGCAAATAAAAGTACAGGCGCGATTAGTAAATTACGGAGTGCCGGGTAAGATTCGAGAAATGGTTCGACTCAAGCACTGTGTGCACAAGTACTTTACGCAACACATTATTGAAGGACGTATTGTAAAAGTTAAATGTAATTTTTGCACGTGGACGAATCGAAGAAACACTACGAGAATGATTCTACATATAAAGGATTCATGCAAAAAGTGCCCGGCAGTAGTAAAACAACAAATGAGTACAGAAGCGAGTACTCCCAATCCTAATCCTGATCAGGATGATCCAAATAACGAAGAAAACACAGATAATTTTGATAATGAGCTCGAAGCCAATGACAAGATTCCAGATCCGTTGATTCTCAACACTGAAAATCCTAGTAATCCTGGATCCAAACGGAAAGTAAATGATTTAATAGATAAATACATCTGCTGGGAAATTCCAGAGTCACTACAGGTAAGATTATTTATGTTTATCATGTATGTATAAATGAATATTTCAAAGGTTTTGAAAAATGAAAGGCTTCGTGCTAAAATATAAAAGAGAAAAAAATCATACGACATTCAGAAAAACTAATCATTTAGAATTGTTTAGGAAATTCTTTCGATATGTATACAACTTTGAAGTATATAGACCTTAAAACCTGTAAATCTTGAATTTTTCACGAGATCCTTGAATTTGAATTTTTTACTTTTAAAACAGTAATTTGATTGAAATGCGAAGGGTAATTTGAATTTTTAGTCTATTATGAAAGAAACATCTTGTTCAGAAGAAATCTCGCTACTGAAAAGTTTGTTATTTATCAAGATATAATTGATCTTCTGTTTATTACAGAATAAATAAAGAGATTTCAAGGAACTTTTTGTAGACTGTACCAATTATTTTATAGATTGCAAAGAAGAGATTTTAATATTGTGAATAGTTTTATACATTTTTTATTTCGTCTCCGCTAATATAGAATATCGAAGCCTAAATTTTGTTGTGGTATTCAACTTACAAATTATAAAAATTATTAGTTAAAAATGTCGATGTTAATTCCGTTTCAGAATCAGATTTCAAAGATTTCAATGATCCAAAAAGGCACTTACACTAGATTAAAAAGTTTTCACCAAAATTTTCCAAAAATTTTGAACATTTCAAAAAGATTCCAAGGATTTCGGCAAGGGTACAGTACACCAAATTACAAAGATTTCAAAGCATTTAAAAGATTATAAACGATTTCAATTTTTTGTAGAAGATTTCAACAGATTTAGCAAAGAATTTAATATTCGAGTGATTTTAAATGACTACAAAAGATAGCACAAATATTTCAAAGGGTTCATAAAGATTTCAATAGATTTTAAGAATTTCAAAGATTTACGGAGGGTACAGTACACCAGGTTTAAAGATTTCAAAACATTTAAAAGATTTTTAATGATTTTAAAAGGTTTCAACGAATTTGACAATATTTTAAAAGATTTTGATGATTTCAAACGAACAGAAAAGATTTTAGGAACAATGATTAAAGAAACATTTCAAACAATTTCACAAAGTTTTGATAGATTTCAAAGCTTTCAAAGACTTGAAAAATTTCAACAAGGTTACAATACAACAGATTTTAAAGATTTCAAAACATTTCAGATATTTTAAACGATTTTTCAAATTTTTTAAAAAGATTTCATAAGATATCGCAAAGATTTTAAATATTCAGTGATTTCAAACGAATATAAAAAAATTTCAGAAAAATTTCACATATATTTAAATTATTCCAGTGATTTCAAACGAATATGAAAGATTTCGGAAAGCCTTTAAAAAATTTTCAAAGAATTCATAAGGATTTCAGAAGATTTCAATGATTTCAACAAAGGTGCAGTTCACCAGATTTCAAAGATTTTAAAACATTTCAAGGAGTTTAAACGATTTCAAAAGGTTTCCACCAAATGTAGAATATTCCAAAAGATTTTAATGATTTCAAACGAATAGAAAATATTTCACACATAAAGATTAAAGAAAGATTTCACCAATATTTTAAAGATTTCAAAAAATTGCAAGGATTTTAAAGATTTTACAAATGCTTAAAAAATTCCAAAAGAGTTCTTAAAGATTTTACAGAAATTTCAAGCTTTCACTGAGGTTTGTAGTATTTAAAAAAATCCCAAAGAATTCATAAAGATTTCAAAAGATTTCACAGATTTCACAAAGATGTCAATGATTCCAAAGGCTTTACAAAGCTTTTAAGATATTCCCACATATTTTACAAAGAAGACTTATGTTCGCATGAAATTAAGAATTTGTTTATTTATAATTTGGCTTTCTTTAGAAATTGTTGGCCAATAAAAAAGGAAGTGGCTCATTTTTTACAAGTATAACAAATATTTATTTCATTATTTCATGTAAAAAAAGGGAGTCCTGAAAAAAATTGATTTCTTGACCTGGAAAAGACCTTGAAGTTTGTTCCTAAGAATCGCTGGACACCCTGTTGATATACATTTTTTTATATTTTGATTTTGATTGTAATAAAATATAAATTAATAAATTATTTCGGGTTTTTTCAGTTGGAACTGCAGACTCTTTCAGCAAGAGCAATCTATTGTTCCAGTTCTCCCCTTTCGCTTGTGGAAAATGAATATTGGATAGCTTTTTTTTCCAAACTGAGACCGACATTTAAACTTCCCTCACGATACATTCTCTCTAACCGACTACTAGACGCTGAATTTCTGAGGGTAAAAAAAGACGTGGATCAAAGAATTACAGATGCACCCTGTTTGGGTTTACAGATGGATGGTTGGTCAAATATTCATCGGGCAGCCATCGTAAACGTTGTGATGACCACACCTGAACCAATTTTTGTTGAAACAATTCCTACGGGAACAGACCACCACACCGGACGGCACATTGCTGATATGATGATTGCGATCATAATCAAAGTTGGTCCTCTTAAAGTCATCGGTATTGTGACTGATAATGCTTCGGCAATGAAGTTAGCATGGAGAATAGTTCAAGAAGAATATACGCATATTACTACCTATGGCTGTTTGTTGCACGGTATTCATCTTTTCTTCAAAGATATCTGCTCGGAAACAACCTGCATCGTTGTTGCAAGAAAGTCCTGCGTTTCTGTGGTGAATGAGGTAAGAGGAAGTCAAATCCTCCGAGCAGTTTTCGTCGAAAATCAACAATCCGAAAGAGATGCAAAGAAAGAAGCAGGTAGTTTAATATTTTTTTACTGCAATTACTCTATTATAAATCATATAAATTTCATATTTTAACAAAGACATGTTCATTTCATATTTGCAGGATGCTGTGGCAAGCCATCAGCATTGCACATGCAAGGAAATACAAGATTTGGCACAATATTTATTTGCATGAGGAGTGTTCTATGCAACCGAGTTCCCCTTCGAGAGTTGTGCGTTGATCCTAGAGCGGAAACAATTATAAGCACAGGAACAAAAGAGATTCTACTGGATTGTAACTTCTGGAACAATCTTGAGGAAATAATTGAGTTCCTAAAACCACTGGTGTCTTGGCTTCACAAAATAGAGAGTGACGAATCTCAGATGAGTTCAGCGTGCACAGCATTTGCAGAGATAAAAAGTCATTTCCTTGATTCGTTGTCCAAATCAATCTTACTTCGAGCGGATAAAGCTGCTATAATCGAAATCCTCGACGATAGGTATGACTTCTGTATCAAGCCGATACATTATGCTGCCAATTTGTTAGATCCAGCAAAGCTAGGGAAAGCCCTGACTGACGAAGAGCTAGTTGAAGCTCACGAATTCTTGGCCAGAATGGCCACTCATTATTCGGACATTGAAGGCATCTCGGTTGAAGATGTGCTGACAGAGTGCAATATGTTGAGATTGCAGGAAGGTGTCTGGAATAAAATGCATCTTAAACTAACGGCGACGACAATGACGCCTTACCTGTGGTGGAAGGCTTGTTGCGTCGGTAAATCTTTGAGATCTATGGCACTAAAAATCCTAAGCTTACCACCTACTTCTGCAGCTTGTGAACGTACCAATAGTACGTATGCTGGCGTTCACAATAAAGTGACCAATCGTCTCCTGATTGAAAGAGCTGGAAAACTTACATATATCAAGCAAAATATGAAGGTATTTCTTCTTATCCGAAGCTTAAAAAAACTTACCTATTGTTTGTGTAATATGTATAAATTAATTTGATGTTTAATAAATATTTAATTAAAGTATCTGAAGTCAAATCGAAAGAAGAAATCGCAGAAGGCTCCAGAGTTAGAAAAGAATAAGGAAGTTTATAATTTTTGTTAACTGAACGTTCCTGCAGACGAATCAGATGATATGTAGGTCGTATTAGGAGAAAATGAAGAACCAGAATTGTTTGAGGAGGTGTATTTGGAGGAGTTTTTGGATGAAGAATTGTTGGGTCAAAATATGCTAGAATGATCTACTGCAAGAAGTATTGTGAGTCTACTTTGATGATCTGTTTTTTTGAATATATATACAAATAAATTATGTACCTATATCATTCTTATTTTGTAGATGCATTGCTCCAAGACTTAGGCAGCCAGCATGGATATTTTAAGAGAAATTCATTGAAGACTGAGCTTCCAAATTATAGTTTTAAGATTTTTTAAATACCAAAGTTGTGCTCAAACACAGTTAACGGAACTAAACGTTTAAACTAGATTTGAGATTTCTTATGCAAATATGTATTTCTATATCAAATATTTATTTAAAATATCGAGAGATATAGCACTGATAGAAATTAAAATGTGTTTGGAAGAAAAAGTTTCTAAAAATAAACCTGATACTATTATATATGATACTATTATGTGTTTATATTTAATACTTGATAGTATTTTTTTTATATTTTGAATTTTCCCGCCCTAATGGTTTAAACTTTGAAACGTTTCCAAAGTTTCATGAAACTTTTCATTTGGTGAAAGTTTCATGAAACTTTACAACCCTAACATGACGTCGTCAAGACAACACGAACAAAGTTATTACTGGCGCCGTCGCATGGCCGTTTTCAAAATATGGACCATTTTCAACTCTCGGAGACAGGGGTGGGACTCCGATGCCTTCATTCGAACGGACATCTCTTTCTACCATGTGAGATAGAGAAGGAGGTGCAATCAAAGTTTAAACGATTGTTTCGAAAACTCTCTTTCTATCGTATATGGTGGACAGAGAGGGTCAAATGGTCAGATTATTAGAATAGTTAAGCAGTTTTCACGGATGAGGTGTCTGCTAGAACTTGTGCAGGCACCTCATCCGTAGAGGGAAGATAGGTATAGAGGCGGCAATGCCCACCAAGCTTAGAAGATGTGCGCGGGGAATGAGACGTCGGGAGTAGGCTTAGTTAGGGAACCAGCGATGCGAGGGCGCTAGTATCGCGAACCAGCCACGCAACCATCACGCAACCGTTCCCTCTACCCATCTAAGCCTCTACAAAGAGAGTAGAGGGAAGATAGGCTTAGCATGGGCTTAGCGTGACAAGTGAAAGAAATTGTTACTTGCCAGTTTTTCACTGTGACCAAGAACTGCAGCTAATAATCTCGTCAATTTTGAATATTTTCCAAATATGCATTTAATTAAAAATGAATTTTCAAATGTATATCATAGTGGATTAATTATCTCAGGGAGACGAAATAAATGCAAATAATCATTGAAAATTTTCCTATGTTAGCATTTTATACTTATTCAATTCTGAGTCAGTAAACGCCTCTTTTCTAGATCATTAGATTTTTTCAATTGGAAAAATACAGTATTGAAAAATGTAGATGTACAATTTTGTAAGGAGGATATATATTAATTAAAAATAAGCAAATTGAAATTTCTTGGTTCTGAAAAATTATCGGAATTGCAAGTCTTTCTCCACTACAGAAGAGTTGATAAAGTTTCTTGGTGACTAGGAGGTTTCAAATTGAAATTTTTTAAATATACTTTCACAAAAATAAATTCCTTATACTTTTACAGTGCTATTTTCCATCCAATTTTACTTTGTAATTACTTCACCATCTTCGATTTCGCAAATTCAATTACCCTCGTGAAAAGAAAGACCAACTTTAGATCACATTCAGACCAGTTTCAAACCACGTTTGGTCTTTTTCTGGTCTTTTACCTTTCAGCCTATACCTGCATCAATTTCAGGGCATTGAAATAGACACCACTCTCTCTGTTAAATAAGGATAGCTGTCTGTATCAACAGACTAGCTATACCTAAAAGTCCCAAAGAACCTGGGATGATTTATTATTATTTACGAGATCTAGAAGGCTTCAACCCGTTGCCGTTATATTTATGGAACTCTGGCCCTCCCTCCATCTCGTCATCTCTTTCTGTTGAAACTTACAAGAAAGAGCGCCCCCTTTACAATCTATAACTCGTGATGAGCCTAATAATGATGGGATATTGGGGGTTCAAACTGCCGGGACAAGAATATACCTGCCTATACTGTGATCTAAAGTTGGTCTTTTTTTCCACGAGGGTAATTATGCAAATTAAGTTGTAATCTGCCAAGTTTTTGAAATTTTCACATGAAAATTTAGTCAGTTACAAGATTTTTTTAGTAGGTATGTAATTCACTGAAAATCAATATTCTTGTTAACACTGTAAAAATACTATTACTTCAGAGCTAATTCCAGGCATTGGAATACGACTAAAAAACCTGTCTCCAGTCATACTAAAATGAAACCAGTCGTGGGATTCCAGAGTCGTTTTTCTACATTGGAAATAATAACACCATGAAGTTATCATATTTCAAAAAAGGACTCAAAAAATACGATACAGAATACTTTAATTAAAATGGAGAATATTTTTTCGTAAAATTGACAGCTTCTAAAGTAACTAAAGTAACTAAATTAACTTCAGAATTGGGGGTTTTAGCCTTCTTTTTGGAAAAAATCGGGGTTCTTTGCAGACATACAACTCTGCGCCTATTATTGAAAGAAGTTTTTTCTTTTTTCTTAACTTTTCCAGAATTTTCTAAAGTTTACGAAAGTAGTCTACGAAAACACGGTTTTTGGAAAATTGTTTAAAAATATTTTCGGGAAGCGTCGTCGTCATGTTTGGAAAATTTGAAATTCCCATACCATTGAAATTCTCAGTGAAACGCTATAGAAAACAAACGCGTTGAATAATTATTAGATGCTTGGACTAATATGACGAGAGTTTTTTAGACGGAAAGTCATTGTTTTTAGTGGTAATGTTGATACACTGCAATTGGCCTTTCTATCTGTTGTGCTTCAAACCTTCCTTGCCACTCTGCAATAGTAAATTTTGGATTACGAAATAAACGGGAGGGTTGTTGATAAAATTTCCTTTCATATAAATCTGTGTAAGAATTTCAGAACTTTGCAGGTATGAAAATGGAATGTGCGTTATTTTCAATACTTTTCACGTGTAAATTATATGGAAACAATCAAGATATGATAAAATTATGTCAAAAACCTAATATTAGTTAGATTAGTAATGGTGTTAAAGCGATGTTGTTTGTCTGAGTAATATAAGATTATAAAAATAATATATGTAGATGGTAAAAAATTGACATACTTCAGACCAAAAGTAGATTTAGATGTTAAAAATCCTTTATTTCTGCTAACGTTTCGAAAACATGAGTCGTTTTCCTCTTCAGTGCGTAGATTAAATTTCAAAGTTCGTCAATTCATCTTAGTATTATTATAAAATCCTCTTCCTCATCTTATCACTTGTAAAGCTTCATTTTTTCCATGAATTTTTGTTTAATTCTTTTAAAAACTTAAATTTGTTTAAGACTCTTCAAATAAGTCAAATAAATTATTAAAATTTTAAAAAGTATAAATTTATACGTTTTTTAAACAAATTTAAGTTTTTAACAGAGTTAAACAAAAATTCATGGAAAAAAATCAAGCTCCACAAGTGATAAGATGAGGAAGAGGATTTTATAATAATACTAAGATGAATTGACGAACTTTGAAATTTAATCTACGTCCTGAAGAGGAAAACGACTCATGTTTTCGAAACGTTGGCAGAAATAAAGGATTTTCAACATCTAAATCTACTTTTGGTCTGAAGCATGTCAATTTTTTACCACCTACATATATTAATTTTGGAAACAATCAAATATTTATAAAGCAGATCGTTATATCTTGTAGTCTTAAGACATACGAATATTCTCTCCTTTTTCAGTTCTGAACTTTTTTTAAATAAAAGATTTGGACAAAGCAACCATTTTTTACATAACAATTGAAACTTTTGTTACCCTATTGTTAAAAGTATAGGAAATATGATTTTTTTTGTTTTGGTAAAAATATATATTCTTCTACTCAGGAGCCGTGTATGAATTACGTGCAGAAATGAATTACTTCACAATAATTATTAATCGGAAAATTCCCGTAATGGGGCATTATATGTCTTAATTTTTCCCCTTACATTAACAATGTTAGAATTGCAAGAGCCCGCACTGTTGGAGAATATTTTTCTTTCCACGTGTAGGTTAATAAATATCAATTTTGTCGAATAAATACGTCCAAATTATACAAATAATTTTAAAAGTTGAAACCCTCAAGTATATTGTATATCATATTTTACTGGAGAAGCAAGAGAAGAAATGTATTTCTTGTTTATTAGTTCGTTATTCAATATTATAGGATTTTGTTATTGTTATACTTTTAATATTTTTGAATGTTGTGCGAGAATCGCAATTTTAATTTTCGTAAAGTGTTTGAATGAAACAATTTCTGCACTTGAGCTCTCGAATTCAAACTTGCCGAACGCTCGAAAACGCTAAAAGCGTCACCCCGGGTCTCAAGGAATGGGAATTTTCAAATTCACAAAATTAATTTTTTAGATATAGGCTTCTATATTTTGACAAGGCATATTTAGAATTCTTATGTCCTAAAATTAGTTTTGAGAATAAAAATTAAAGACTGAAGAGAAATTTTTTTTCATAATATTCAATAAGTGATTACAACATAAATCATCACAACTCGTACAAATTTTATTGAAACTGTTTTAAATTGAGTACACATACAAAGTGTACTCAGCGAATGCCTGCAAAATAATAAAAAGTTGAAAATGATCTTTTGTTTAATAATATCCAATTGAAAATTAAGGCTGGTCGGTAACCACATTTTCCTGCTTTCGGAGACAAAAAGTATCGAGGCCACTTCAGACTAAAAACAACCTCCAGCAAGAAAGTTTTCCTATATAATTCAAAGAAAATACCTGGAATATTTTAGATAAATTCATCAAAAATTGAATGAAATATGTACTTTGAAAATAGTACGAGAGTCGGGTGAGTTATTGGATGCGAGACTGTATCTACGATAATGATAAAATGTTTTTTTATTTATAAGTTTAAAAAAAAGTTTTACCTACATTATTCTGATTTTTTCCACAAGAGCAGAAAGATAAGTATGAGAGTAGAGAATGTATAAGTACAAAATCAAATAATGTAAAAAATGCCCATACATTTTATTATAATTCTAAGAAAATAATTATTGTATGCGAAGGATATTACTTGTACATTTTTATTTCTGTATTTATTAATAAGTTCATGTGTTTGTTATGATTACAATTTAAAAGCAAATAATGTTCAATAAATGCTCACACCCTGATAGCACGGAACGTTCCAGGAACGATCCCGCAACGTGTAAAATGTCCGCCCTTGGGAACGTTCCACTGGGACCTGAGGGGAACCTTCCATTATTGTTGTTTTTAACAACAATTATCTCGTAAACCGTAAGAGATAGGTAAGAATGGATGTCATTTTTGAATTTTGAGTATCGCATATACTAAACTATAATATGATATCCGTATCATAAATTGACATCGATTTTGACCTATCACTTACGTTTTACGCGTTTTTTATTGATAATAATAACAATAACGTTAATTTATGTTTGGAACGTTCCCAAGCGGCGGACATTTCACACCTCCCTGAAACGTTCCGTGCTATTAGGGCATATTGTAATAATAATGACTATTGTAATTAATTATTCTAAAAAAATAATTATTCGTCTCGGCGAATCAAACAATTTCAAATGGGTCCGTGGCACTAGCGCCTCCGCGTTGTTGGTTCCCTAACTAAGCCTTCCCCTGCCATCTCGCTTCCCTTAGCGTGCTTCAAGCTGCCCATTGCATTGTAGCCTCTATACCTATCTTCCCTCTACGCCTCATGGGTCAAACTGTTCCACTATTCTACTAATCTACCTCCATGGGACTGCGCCCTTACTGCTTTATAACTAGAGATCCTCTCTGTCAACCATGTACGATAGCAAGAGAGCTTTCGAAACCATCGTCTCAGTTTTGATCGCGCCTCGTTGCCTATCGCACATTGTAGAAAGAGAGGTCCGTTCGACTTAGGGTGGCGTCCCATGGCAGCGTCAATCTTGGCGCAAAACGTCAAATCACTAGATAATTCAACCAATGATATACTCCTAGTAATCCACAGAAACACTGTCATTGGCTGTAATGTCTGGTGATTTACGATTTTGCGTTTTGCGCCAAGTTTGCGCTGCCATGGGACGCTACGGCATCGGAGTCCCACTGCAGGAGGCTGATGCGGCCACCAGTGATGGGTAAGTAAAATACTCGTGGTAATTTACTTGGTTTTCTACGGTAATTTACCTGGTATTTTACGTCATCAGTTTTCTACATGATGTAAATTACGTCTTGTTCTATATATGAGGGCGCCACCTCTGAGGCGGGAAATTGAAACCTCGAATCAGACAGCCAATCAGAGGTTTTCTACATGAATTTTACATATTCCAGGTATTTTACGCAAAATACCTACTTTATTTTACCTCTAAAATACGTAAAAAAACTTCCAGATACGCGTAACTGCACATTCCTGGTTGACATTATTATTTTTCAAGTAACAATATAGGCATTGAAAAAAAACTCTTACGCCCTTTTACGAATGCCGATACCAGAAATTCAAAAAAGTGAGGTCATGCACATTTCTACAGGTCCGTCATCTTGGCACGTAATTTACTAGGTATTTTACCTGTTTTCTACGTAAAGTACTTCACTTAGGTATTTTACTTCAAAATCCTCCAGTTACGCGTAACTGCACATCCCTGGCGCCCACTCACCAAGCGTCGCTGAACGGTTCCGCGTAGGGTTGTAAAGTTTCATTAAACTTTGACCACATGAAAAGTTTCATGAAACTTTGGAAACGTTTCAAGGTTCCCAAAGTTTCAAACATTAGGGCGGGAAAATTCAAAATCTATTTCAGTAAAATGAAAATAAATTTCGTATTTGATACATATTTAGTTTTGAGAATGTTTTATTTTTGAAACGATTCCATTGAAAATGTAGAAACTTCGATTGGAAATGATTAAAATAACATTCTGCTATTTCATTAAACTATTAGGCTTATTTCTATAAATTGCTTTCTTTCAAAAACATATTTTAATTTTTATCGGTGTTATATATATATATATATATATATATATATATATATATAAAGGTTTTTCAAGATGAAGTATTGTCTAGAAATAAATTAAACAATATTTTGATGTAATACTGAATGCTTTCAAATATTTTTTTCAGTCAAACAAATATTGAAATTACTGACAGGGAAAGAAGTATTATCGGTTCGTTTTTGAATTTATATATAGTTTTTATGAGATGCTTGAGAAAATTAAAGAAGATTTGTGAATATTTCTGATGTGTCATAAAAAGAATCTGGAAGATTTTAAAGTCATTTTTTTATTTTACAGGATCTCACAAAATATTATGAAAAATTCGAGTCTTCTTAAAAGATATTTAGGTCTTTCAGAAGTTAGGAAGAAGTAAAAAACTATTTGATAAATTTTCGAAAATTTTTATAAGTTTTAAAATATTTTTAATCTATTCAAAACCGCTTGAATTCTTTAAAATATTTTTAACTGACGAGGAATTTTCTTATAATTTTTAAAAATCATTAAAAATATGGATAAATTGCCTTATAATCTTCCAAATTTTCCCAGTGATTTTTTATTGTTTAATCTTACCAATTTGAAAAATTTTGCTTTAAAATATTCTACACTATTTTTTGAAATTTTAGGATGTCGCTTGAAATATTTTGAATTTTTTTTTCTAAATTAAAAAACCATTCAAAATTTCCCCAAGAATCTTGAGAAAATTCTTTTTTTGATCTTTTCAGAATTCCTAAACCTTCTGATCTTTTAAAATTGTCCAAATTTTTTCTGAATTTTTTTTAAATTTAGCAAAATTAACAAAAATTGTCTTAAAATCTTTCACGTCCTCCTTTGCCAATTTTAGAAATCTTTTGAAAATCTTTAGAAAATAATTTAAAATATTTTGTAATGTTTTTCAATTTTCTCTTAGAATTCATAAAAAAAAATCATTAGAAATTATCCCATGAAGCTTAAAAACATTTTTTTTCGTTCTCTTGACACCCTGCCAAATTCTGTTTACCTAAAAATTGTTTAAATCCTGAAAAATAAAAATGGTCTTGAGGTCTTCCATATTCTTTTTCCACACATTTTAAAATCTACCAAACTCAACATTTTTCTTTGAAAATAAAACCAAACCCGTTTAAAATTTTCCCAGAAATCTTTGAAAAAATCTCAAATCCTTCAAAATTATTAAAAAGCTTCTAAATTTTTGTTCGAATCCTTCGAAATAAGTTTTTGCCCATAATTTCATTTTTCTTATATCTTTTAAAATGTAAAAAAGATTACAAATTATAGTTTGGTAGCAAAATGTTAAGAACGTTATTATTTCCCAATACTAAATAATTATTTACAATTTAAATATTCTCGTTTTCAGTAACTAGTAACATTGTAAATAGTAACATTGCTTTTCTTGAACCCTAAGAAAGTTTAAATCCATTTTGAACATTTGGTTCCGTTAACTGTATTAAATGTAGATTTCTTAAATATCTTTGGTTCTTAGTTGGTTTTATTACTTTGAGAATGGTAACGAGAATGAGAATATTACCGAAAATATAACCGGCGGATAAAGTCTGTGAGAATTTCTGAAAACGATCCAAAATCAACGTAACCACATATTTCAACTCACTTTTTGATAACTTGGCGGTAAATTCAAATTTAAATATTCCACAATACAACATTTTTATATTTTAACAGTTGAACTTCTTCTACGTATTTTTATTTATTTATAAATATATTAATATAAGTATATAACTTATATGTAACTATATGAATAACGTAAACTATAAAAATATTGTTCAAATTATACGTTCTTAATTTTTTTTACTTTTTTTAAATTCTGTTATATTCTCCGTTATACAGGGTGTCCCAGTACTCAAAAAGCATATTTGTATTTTTGAATTCTAACAAAAAAATGACGTCGGAAATGATCATAAAAAATTGTAATAAAGTTAATAATTACCGAGTAATTAACAATTAAAGATTAACCAATCAAAAGCATGCGTTAGAAGGTCGACAATCCATATGCCATCGACAAGAGTGTGTGCATAAAGAAGTTCATTTTGTATAATTTCTCCTCCGTTCGCTTTTCCAGTAGGTTCTGACTCTCTGGTGCAACTTCACACGTCAACGAGATACAGAAATCGAAAAAAAATATTTTCCACGATCAACCAAATTCGACAACATTTTCATGAGTTCTGTAAATTTCCTTGAAATTTGTAGAATTTTCGAGAACTCAGTGGAATTCTCTTGAATTCAGCAGAATTGTCTTAAAATCAGCTAAATTCTCTCTAACTTTGTAGAATTCTTTTGATTTCAGCAGAATTGATTTTAATTCAGTGAAATTCTCTTGAATTTTGTGTCATTCTCCTGAATTTAGTAGAATTCTCTAGAATAATGAAAAATTCTCTTAAATTCAGTAGCATTCTTTCAAGTTCGGCAGAACTCTCTTTAATTCAGAAGAATTCTCTAACGTTCGGCAGAATTCTGTTGAGATCAACAGCATTCTCTTGAATAATGCAGAATTCTCCTGAATTCATTAGAATCTCCTTGAATTTATCATAATTCTCTGGAAATCAGTAAAAATATCTCCTTAATTCAGTAGGATTCTCTTCAATTATGTAGAATTCTTTAAATTGTGTATAATTCTTTTAAATTCAGTAGAGTTCTCCTATGGTTGGTAGAATTCTCTTGAATTTAGTCAAATTATCCTGTTTACTTTCTAATTTGGCAGAATATTCTTGAAATCAGCCAAATTCTTTCAAATTCAAAAGAATTCTCTAGAGTGAGGCAGAAATCCCTTAAATTAATCATAATTCTTTGGAATTCTGTATAAATATCTCGTGATTACCGTAGAATTCTCTTTATTTTTGCATTCTCTTAAAATCTGTATAATTCTCTTGAAGTCCGTAGAATTCTCTTCAATTCTGTAGAATTCTCTTACGTCTGGCAGAATTCTCTTGAGTTGAGCAGAATTCTCTTTGAATTTAGTAGAATTAGTATTCTGTAAAATTATCTTGAAGTCTGAAGAAACCTCTTAAATTCTGTAAAATTCCCTTAAACACTTTTGCACTCATTTCAAAATTCAAAAAACTTCTAAATTCATTAGAATAAGCTTTCATTTATTTTGAATTCATCAGTCTTAGTGTGTGGGGTGATTAGTTTAAGTTTTACATTTTTTAGCAGTTTAAGTTGAAGGAAGCTCAGACGGGGTTCGTTGAAAGTACTAGGGGTGGTTTTTTGATGCTGTATAATATTATTGTAAGAATTAAGATATCTGCTAGAGCCTTGGAAAGGTGTCTGAAGTAACAATTTTTAATTCATTGAGTGATAATAGGTACATTTTTTGCTCGATATATTTGATATATTTTTATATTTTTCTACAAAAAAACTAAACTTTCGGTGGAGGTGCTGCCAGCCAGAACCTCCACTTAAGCAAATTGCAGAAATTAAACAGAATTATGAGCTTTTTTGCGCTTTTCAAAATTGCGAAAATCCATTTTCTGTAAACAACGCCTAAAATGAATTATGCTGTCACCATACACATAATCATATCATAATTTTTGCCTATTTTTGTGTTTTCCCAAACACTTAACATTTATTCTACGAAATCAACCCTCAAAGGAAACCTGACGGAGTAAGTACAAAAAAACGTAAACCAAAGCTCTAAACTACTTTATAGCTTACTAAGACCAACCACATTAATGTTTCGAAAACAAGCCATGAATTTAACATCAACCCTTAATTAAAAATATAGATATTTGAAAAAACTGTAAGCCAAAAGTTAATAATTTTTTCGGGGCTTACAAAAACAGCCAAAAAATGTTAAACTAAAAATAGGTATACCACAGAAACAGCCCTAACAAACCACACACAGTACACTGAACGATCCCCATCTCAGCTGCCTTCAACTTACAAGGAAGGTACTCCAGGTGTCCCTCGCCGATTTGATTCTCCCTGATATATGTTGTAGTACTCGAAAAACTAAGTGACACGTATTTTTTTTATCTGCGGAAAACACATCAAGGGGGTGAAACAAACCCTCAAACATAGGGGTCGCAAGTGTCTATTGTATAGTTTTGTGTAGAAAAACAAAATTGATTTCGACCAAACCTACTGGGAAAGTTTCCTCATGATGAAAGATGACTAACGTAATTTTCTAAAAAAAAAAAAAATTAAGGGGGTGAACAACCCCTAACCACCCCTACATAGTTTTAAAGTTGTGCTGAAAATTGCTAAATTCACACGAAAAAATTTGAAAAAAATACATTTTGCACCTGAGACCAAAATAAAGTTGACGTGTTTCGCAAAAAAAATTGGGAAAAAAGTTGATGAGGGTAGCTACCCCTAGACACTTTTTATTTTATGTCTATGATAATATATACCTTTCATACACAAAAAAAAATTGGGAAATTAGTTTTATAACGAAGGAAGTAAAATAGAGCCCATCAAACATGAATAAAAAATTACGCGGGGGTAAAGCACCCCCCAATTATGTAGAAAATTGCAAAATA
>CAKNXH010062584.1:0-132083 GCA_932178445.1 Andricus quercusramuli
TTGATTTAAAATTAATTTTTTTACTGAAAATTTAACTTATCTATTTTTAGTTGAAAATTTATCTGTTTTCAGTGACAATTCAACTATTTGTTGAAAATCCGTTTTTTTTTTGTTTGTTAAAGAGTACTCTCATTAGTTAAAATTTTATATTTTTGGTTAATAATTCATTTCTTTACTTGAAAATTTAACTGTTTTGTTGAATTTTTTTGTTAGAAAATTTATTTTACTGATTGAAAATTATCCGATTTATCTGTTTGCAGTGATAATTGAACTATTTGTTGAAAATCCGTTTTTTGTTGTTGTTAAAGAGTACTCTGATTAGTTGAAACTTTATCGTTTTGGTTAAAAATTCATTTCTTTTCTTAAAAATGGAACTGTTTTGTTGATTTTCTTTTTCGTTGAAAATTTATTTTACTACATGCAAATTATCCTATTTTATTTTTGGTAGAAAATTTATGTCTTTAGTTTAAAATTCATGTATTTGGTCGAAAATTAAATTTTTTTATTTGAAAATTCATCATTTTAGTTGAAAATTCACTTTAACTATACCATTTTTTGTGAAAAATTCACCCTTTTTGATAGAAATGTAATGTTTTTCGTTAAAAAATTATCTGTTCAGTAGAAAATTTGACTATTCTACTTTCTGTTGAAAATTCATTTCTTTCATTGAAAAAAAACTGTTTAGTTGAAATTCGTTTGTTTGTTGATAGAGGAACCATATTTTGGATTGAAAAATCTACTATTTGGTCCCATATTTTTGGTTGAAAATTCATCATTGTGATTAAAAATTAATTTCTGCGGTTAACAATTCGTTTGTTTTTAGTTGACAATTAATTTTTGTTCAACTGTAGATATAACTATTCCATTTTCGCTTGAAAATTTACATTTTCAGTTGAAAATTAATTAATTTGGTTGAAAACTCGTTTTCCTTTTTAAATTTACCTTTCTGACTGCAAATTGAAATATTATATTTTTCATTTGTAAATTTATATTTTTTAGTTTAAAATTGAATTATTTTGTTAAGAATTAATTTTTTTTGGTTAAAAATTGATTGTCTTAACTGAAAATTGAATTCTCCCATTTTTGGGTAAAAAATCGTTTTTGGATGAAAAAAAACTATTTTGTTGAAAATCCGTTTTTTCTGGATGGGGATTTATTTTTCTGACATTTTAGCTATTCTAATGTTGGTTGAAAATTGATTTTTTTAGATGAAAATTCATCTACTTTGTTGAAAATGAGCCTTTTTGGTAGAAAATTAATCGCTTTGGTTGAAAGTTCAACTATTTGATTAAAAATTCATATTTTTTGTTGGGGATTGATTGTCTTAACTGAAAATCGAATACTTTTATTTTTGTTTAAAAATCGTTTTTGGATGAGAAAAAAACTATTCTGTCGAAAATCTGTTTTTTTTTCTGGTTGAAGATTTATTTTATTGACATTTAACTATTCTTATTTTGGTTAGAAATTAATTTTTTTAGATGAAAATTCATGTAATTTGTTGAAAATGAGTCTTTTGGGTAGAAAATTAATCTTTTGGGTTGAAAATTCAACTATTTGGTCAATAATTCATATTTTTGGTTGGAGATTTTAGTTGAAAATTCATTCCTTTGATTGAAAATTCATCTTTTTGACTTGAAAACACAACTAAAAAGTGTTTTGAATATATTTAGAAACAAAATTGATAGAAAATACGATTTTTAAAATACTAATTGAAAATGCTCATGAATTCTCATTAAATTCTCAAAGCAGATAAGGGTCGAGCATATTCTCATGCTCGTGAGAATTTCTCCGAGCACTTAAAGTCTTTCTAACACTATTCACGCCGAAATTATAATTCGTTAATTATACTGCAATTTTGAGCAATATATCATGCAAATCATTGTCCTTTATATAATTATTATTAAAAGATAAACGGGTCATATTAAACAAAAACCATGAAATTATCATTTACAGTTCAATTTGAACGGAATATAATTTCATTAAACAGTGATAAATATTCATTTGTTTATTGATTGTTCTTGAGATCGATCGCCGGATAACTTCGAATTCCTCTAGTGATCATGAATATTTTCAGAAAACTATATTATCTACTGAAATTCCTTTCGGCGATAGCGCCTCTTTCGCCCATTTTACTCACGACAACTGTTAAGAGGGGATGGGTACTTCAGCGGGTAGAGAGGCACAGCGGGGTTGGGGATATTTTCGCCGACAGCGCCGTCTACATTTATCCCACCCTACTAATAATTCTATCCCCACTCCACCGCCACTTGCCGCATGTAGGTGCATAATATCTTTGGTCCAGGTAACCCGTCAATGCCCTCGCTAACGACTGGATTTTCTGGCGGACTCACTTACTCTACGAGCAGTGTCTCTTACCACTCGAGTGATAGAATGCTCAACAATAAAGACGCCAGGTGGCGCGGCGATGTCCTCGTCAGCAAATTTCATTTGAGAAAATGAAAAGAACGACGCATTCCCTGCGCGGGAAGGAAAGCTCAGATTTCGTGTGGCCATATTGGAGTACGGACGCATTTTCGCAAAGTTCGCAAAGTTCGCAAACTTGAGATTGAGTGTAACTCAGGTAACAATTATGAATCTTTAATCTCTTTCCTTGCCCGCTCTCTCTTTAATGTTTAGCGTAAAGATGTTGGATTTCATTCTTGAGTAGTTATTCGGAGTTTTGATTGATTGTTTAAGTCCTTAATATGAGGCAACCGGTTATTTAAAATTTTTAATATAATAGAATTAAGTCTTTGCCATAGATTTAAGTTATCTTTTTTTTATACCATTAAGCCATTTCCCTTTCGGCGAGCCTCTAGGGGTAAGCGTGACACTACCCGATTCGGGTAGTGTTTCTAGGTGGATAGTTTCTTGTAGTAAATAACTACAAGTGTGGGCTCACCACACCCACGACCGCCAACAGCAACGCAGTAGTATCAGACGGTCACCCATCCAAGTACTAACCGCGCCCAACACTGCTTAACTTCAGTGATCTAACGGGAACTGGTGTTTCCAGCGTGGTATGGCCGTTGCCATTATGGCCGTTGCTTTCTTATATTCTATTTGATCATTAAAATAAAATGTTCTTAGTTCATACCAACGCACTTGATTTGACCTTGCTTGGAGGTCGCCCCCTCGAACTTCCTCTCCCATAGAGCTAGCCATTTTAAATTTAAATTGGATCATTTGATCAATTTTACCAGTTTTAATCTTTTTTTTTTACTTCGAATTGTACTCCCGGTGGCGTCTCCACAGGCGCCTGGCGCCAAGCACTTGACACTGGTCAAGTCTATATTACAAAATGAATTTCAGGTCATCAAAATTTTATCGTTTGGGCTGCCATTTGTGAAGGTAGGTCATTTCTCCACCTAGTAATAAAATACTTGTCACAAGGTACACGAAAGCAGCCGTCTGCTCGCAGCGGGGAGCCTGCCTCGAAGACTACCGAGCTAACGGGCCCGGGGTGGCATCCCCCTACCCGCGGTAGCAGTTTGAAACGCTGTTATAGAATAAACTATTTAAATATAATTTTACATCCGTGCGTATTCAATTTAGTCTAACTGCGAGACACGATCTAGCGCGTTCGAAGCTTTTCCATAGATTTTCGGACAGAGTTTGGTCTCGTAAACGAGAAAAACGTGCGGCGCTTTCCACGAATCGGAAAAGTGGGTTTGTGTGAAAATTGTAATCATGTTGTGCTAAGATTTGTTAATAACTGTGCGAAAATTAAATAAATACAGTGCATCATAGGAAAAAGTAGTCAAATCAGGATTTCTTCTACACTTCTGGCGAGCGTGTAACATCAGTGCATATGATTCCGGCGTATACATGAGTACAAACAACTCAAAAAGCTAATCTGGACATTCACGTACAAAATGTTTCAACAACAGCAAAATCCGCTAGATACCTTATTAAATGAAGTTGAGTGCTTCGCGAAAAATTTACCACAGAATAAATATCTTTTCAGAAATTCTTGTGAAGTAGAAGTGACAAGTCAATTCAGTAATTCAAAACAGAACCGACAGAGCGCTTCAAGTTCGACACTTATAAATAGCAGGCCAAATCTCTCAACATTTTCAACTTGTGAATGTAGACCTACTGCTGGATCATTTATAGATAATTCACTTTTAAATTTAGGACCTGGTGTAAATCGTGCTCGCGACTCAATGAATTTCCAACCGCCTTAATTGCAAATGGATCACCTCATGAGATATCAAGAGGAACTTTTTCGAAGGAGTGCTCCAAGGGAACCCAAGATTAATAGAGTACAAGGAGATGGGAGAACATCAAATCAACGACCCGAAGAAAAACATATGAGGAATCAATTTACTGCTCCAAGAGTTCAACAGTGGCCAGGAATAAATTATGGAAGACAGTATTTTCAAAAAAGTGCGGATGAAAATATTGGACGAACTTATTGTTCTAATCTGGAACAAGCCATGGCGCTAATGATTAACGAGAACCGACGATCATCAACCGACGACCATCAACTGGAAATACCACGACGCCAGAAGTCTTCCACATTATGCCCGATCTCAGCAAGGCGATCATGGATTTCAACGGTGAAGCAGGCGCAAGTGCAGTGAAAGAATGGATTAAAAAAGTTAATCGAATTGGAGAGTTGGATCGATGGCCCAAAGAAGTAGCCCTGGTGTCTGCTCGTAGCCACTTAAAAGGAGGAGCCTGGCAATGGTACAAACAAACCCAGATCTCAAGAATTACAAAATTGGAAACCCTTTGAAGCAGCTTTCAGAAAAACCTTTATTGGCACTCTAAACGCTCACAGAAAAGTGAAAGATCTCAAGAATTACAAAATTGGAATCCCTTTGAAGTAACTTTCACAAAAATCTTTATTGGTACTGAAACGCTCACAGAAGTGAAAAAAAAATGTCCGAGAGTTCTCAGCAAAAAGGAAAATCTCTAATTTCGTACTTCTTAGAAAATGCAAAACTTTGTCAAAAACTTGGACTTTCAGTAAAAGAAACGAAGGAACAAGTTCTTATAGGTATATGGTCTTGAGATCTTTCTTCTACCCTCACAGCAAAAACTTACACAGATCTTGACGATCTTCTTCACGATCTACAGCACCAAGAAAGATTAGTTAATCAACGAGGAGAAAGAATATGAAGTCCTATGGATCCTGCGTAGTCAAAAACGGATAGAAGAATAATCACGAATCACACTTGAAGGAAAAGAAGGAATCACTAACCAAACATACCGACTCGAAGAAAATCAACCTGGATAAGCGACCTCCCATTAAAAATGATGAAGGAGAACCCAAATGTTACAACTGCAACAAATATGGGCACATTGCCAAAGATTGTCCTGATATGAGTCTGAAAGAGAAATGGAGTATACAAATTGTAAACGAAAAGGACCCACTAGAAGACACTGTCCCACAAATACTCAGTGAAACCGGGGAGAGATGCTCCAAATTTCGGATGAAAGAAACAACTCCGTTTTAAAGTTTTCAAAGGTAGTTTTGATCAATGACGTGAAATTCAAAGCTTTCATCGATACAGGGAGCTCCGATTGCACCATCAAGTCATCAGCTGTATTTAAACACGGTTTGAAGACAGAAAATGTGACTACAGAACTTAATTCATTTGGCCCTGAAGAATTAAAGGTAGTGTCTACGGATATTGTCAACGCGGACGTATCAGTGGATGAAGTGCTCGTGAGAATTGTTCCAATTTGTGTTGTGCCACAAGCTTTGGATGTCATAATCGGTCGTACTTGTACAGAACATCCTCGAGTAAAATATCACAAGAAAAAAATGCCCTCACCTTCTACGAAGACACAGAAGCATTTACCTACGATTTTAACATTTGCAAGTCAAACGAAGAGATCATACCGGGTAAGTCATGCCATCTACACATTCCATAAATTTTTCAACGCTCTGAGTGCATCGGGAAAACATTCTTCACCAGTACTTGATTGGCGTAATGAGAAAAATATATTTCAAAAACACGCCCATATTTCATGGGAACAATTGAGGGAACCACCGACTTTCGAGTATTTTTACATTCTCATCTAGAGAAGGTATTAGATTTGTGTAAAATTTGACCACCCCGGTTTTTGTCAAATGTCCACGTTTTGAGACCCCTGAACCCAAAAAACAGGTTTTTGCGAATGTGTCTGTATGTATGTATGTCTGTCTGTGAGCACGATAACTTTCGAAAGAATTGATCGATTCAATTGTCCTTTGGTGTACTCGTTTAGTCTCTTAAACTAAAGGTCAAGATCGTTAGCCAGCCATTTTGGATAAAAATGCGAAAAGTGAGAGCATTTTGTAAATTTTTTAGACCATTTTTTTCAAAATTTTAAAATTATATGTACGGCCGCTCATAGAAATCGAAAATTGAAACAATTTATTCCAATGACATTTTCCGATAAAATGAAAATTTTCAGAGTTACAACATTTTCAAAAGCCAAAAAAAGAAACGAAAATCAACATTTTCAGCCAAACAACGCACGATACGAAAAAAAGTCAAGGGAAGAAAAACGTTTCTTTCTGCACGCCTTACAAGATAATCATAACGACTCTTTAAATTTTCTTGAAAAATTGAAAATTCACATTTTTATTGCACAAAAAATAATTAAAAATCCAAAAGTTCAATTTTACGGCCAAAATATGCAAGATACTACAAATCATGATTGAACCAAATTTGTGCATAAAAAAAAGATCTACAAATTTGTTATTGGTCAATTTTTGGTAGGATGTGTTTTTTTTTGCTTTATTCGTAAAAAAGATCATTAACAGCGCTGCTGAGGGCTGTTGACATTCTCAGCATAAAACGTCAAGCAATTGTGACTCTCTTGGTTTCCATTCCTTGCCCCCCCCCCTCACTCGTAATCTCGGGGTAAGAGAACTACGAGAAACTATACACGTAAGAAAACAAGATATTTTATGTGTACCTGAGACGAAGAAAAAGGGTTGCGAAAGTAGAAACATAGAAAATGGGGTGTTGAAAGGCGTGTAGATAGTGAATCACATTTTAGTCAAGAGGTCTGTTAGATTATGAATGAAGAAGCAAGACAACATCTCAAAGATCAAGGATGTATCGCCCAGATAGTGATCAGAGAGATGTCAAAGACGCCTTCTGGGATACTTTAAGTGATACAATAAGTACTTGCGATCATGGAGAAATAATCATTCTGCTAGGATATATGAACGGATGGGTCGGCCTCCAACGTCAGGGTATAGATCTGCTGTCCCAACTAAAAACATGACAAATCGCATTTGCCATAAGGGTCAGTCGCCCGTTTGACACGGACTACTCACACAGAGTTGAACCCTTTCTTTTGGAGAGAGAGAGAGAGAGAGTCTCTCTCTCTCTCCCTCTCCTCCCCCCCTCTCTCTCTCTCGTTTTCAATTTTTTTGCGAGAATATCGTACCACATATTTTATCATCTATTTCTTAGATTAGATTCTTGTTTTTCATTCGGTAATCTCGTAGCATTAAAATAATGAAAAACTTGTACTTAATTCATTTTTCATTGAAAAGAAATAAAATCACAAGAATTATTGTATCATATTCTATCAGGCCTCTGGACCGGAAAAGGAGGAATTTCTCGAGACCGGGAAAAACCGGGAAATGACAGTTAATCTATTTTTTGCCCGTACATTGTCAATAGATTTTTAAATAATTAGTTGAAGTGTTATCTTCCAAAGTTATATCATTCAGTTTACAATGCGTAATTCGATAAATCTTAAGTTTAAAAAAATACCCAGTTTAGATGTTTGTTTTTAAGCGTACATTTTTGATTTAAAGAACTTTCAAATGCAGTTTTGAAGACTGAAACTTTTAAAAATTAAAAAATTAAAGAATGGGAAAGTGAATTGTTTGAAAAGTTTGAAATTGTTGAATTTTTGTAAATAACAATTCAAGAGTTATTATTTCTAAGAAAACTATGAGTGATTCGAAGAGACATTTAGTAGTTTTTAAAGGATTCAAAATTGATTAAAAAATTGAAATGATTTCAAATGATTTAATCAAAGTGTGTTTATCGCTCAAATCTGGCTATTCTCACCAAACTTTCGATGCAAATAGCCACGACGTAAAAACTTTTTTCTGAAGACTTTTACGTAATTTTTGTATTTTTTTGGGTAAAAAAATTATTTTAAGAGAATATTCAAAAAGATTTACAAATATTTCCAAAATTGTCAAAAAAGATTCTGGAAGGTACTTAGAAGTTCAATTGTTAATTTTTCTACCTTAAACTTGGTTGAAATTATATCATTTCTCAAATTTCTAAATTTATTGATTGATTCTTTAATTTAGAGGATTGAAATGATAATATGAGTTTATATTTGTGGAACAGAATCTGAATCTTCGAACTGTTCAATGTATAAAAGTAAAAAATTCTAAATGCAGTTTAACTGCATTCGATTTAAAATCATTATTTGCAAAGTGTTAGTACCTTCCATTCTATACGTATAAATCAGTGCGGAATTAAATACAAATTTTTATAATTAAAACACTTTTAAACTTCAATTTTCAAATTTAAAAATTCAAGAGGTCCAATTGGAGTGTTTTTATTCGCTGTTACGATTTATCACTTCAAATTGCAAAATGATAGCCTTCAAGTTAGATTTATTTAATTTTATTTACCGTGAAAAACGTTTGTGAACCAGGAAAAACCGGGAAATGACCAGGAATTTGTTTCGTCGATTATCACGGTCCACCTGTGATTTATTTCTGTCGAAGGTAAAGGTAATTCAAATTCTTTTATTTAAAGCCTAAAATGCATAAAAACTTATCAAGAAATGTAAGTATTGAAATATTGCAGCAATAACATAGAATAATAAACTGTTTGAAATATTGTGAAGTAATGGCCAGTAAGCCTAACTTATGAAAATTTATATAGGCCACCATTATATCTGCACTGAGTCATTTTCGCAAAGCATCCCCGGATGGGTGACAATCGAAGATGACGGTGACTCGTCTTTGTGCACCATAAATATTGTGAGCTGTGTGCGAGCTTTGTGCGAACTTTGTACGAGATACTGACTTTCTAGGATATAAATCATTATGGCAAAATTGCATTAACTTCCTCTGAAGAAAAAGTATACACCCAAAATCAGTTCACTTTCATTTGACTGTCGGTCGATGCAACTGGTCCCTCCGTATAGTTCGAAAAGCTGTTTAAAATTATATTCTTCTACGACGGAAAAGCAAAAGAAGTTAACAATTATTTGTATACGAATCTTTTTTAATTGAAAATTCAAGTGTTTGGTGGAACATTCATGTACTTTGTTCGTAATCCATCTCGAAACTTTGCATTTTGTGTTAGAATATAAATCTTCTGGGTCATTTATTCACCTTTTTGATTGAAAATTATTTTCTTTCGGTGAAAATGTAACTATTGGACTGAAAATTTCTGGAAAAATTAAAATTTGATTGAAAATGCATGTACTTTGTTGGACATTAACCTCTTTGATTACAAATTTATTTCTTTAATTGAAAATTACTTTCTTGTATTAAAAATTAATTTTTTTTACTGCATTATCAACTATTCTATTTTTTGTCGAAAATTTCTCTTCGTGCATCGATATTCATATGTTTGGTTGAAAATTAAACTATTTCGCTGAAAATTCATTTATTTTTTTCGAAATAAATTGTTTCAACTATAGGTGTGGCTATTTCATTTCTGTCTACAAATTGATCGCTTTTAGTTGAAAATTTACTTTTTACTTTTTGTAGCTGAACATTTGATTGTTTTGGTAGAAAATTCATACTTTTTGGTTGTGAATTCAACTCTTTTGTCCAAAATTCGCATTTGTTGCTTGAATTTAATTATTTGCATTTCCGAGTTTGTGTTATTTTCAACCAACCTTATTGCTTAACGATATATAATAATTATGTTCACATTTTTAACTTTTCTTTTTACAGTGGATGTCAGAGACTCCCCCGCTGAAAATAAGTACGTGTTATTGCCATACCTTGCACAGAAAGTTGCAGGCAGCAATGCGCTAAGAAATTTTTACCAGAAGAAAGGAAGCTAATTTACGATCATTCCCACTCTTCGAGTGGAAATGTGGACGTTCACCGAAGTGAACTTCGACTGTTTCTGGATGCGCAAATTTCTTCGGCAGATGTTAAAAGAAGAAAACTAAAAGATATCAAAAATCTTCAGGCGAAGAGAAACACCACTTGCATATACATGCTGCCGAATAATGATGACAAGATTAAGGTGTGTAAGAGCATGTTCTTAAGCACTCGGCTTCAAGACAGGTGGAAGAATGGAACAATTGCTGCGTGGCAAAGCAGGAAATGGGGGGTTACCGGACACGTTTGATAAGCGCGGACGACAATCCCAGGGATCAAAGGATGGTGGGCAAATTTTGGAACATCTGAACTCTTATCATCCACAAGTGTCCCATTATCGTACCGCAAATTCTCCAAATCGAATGTATTTGGAGTGTAAGCTGAGCCTTCAAATTATGTACGATGATTACATGGAAAAGTATCCTGACTTTCCAGTTTCCCGCGAAACCTATCGAACGGTGTTCGTGAAAGAGAACATCGGTTTTCATAGGCCAAAAGAAGACGTGTGTGACTTGTACGAAAGGAAAAAGCACCATCAGTGTTCTGTGGATGGTGAAAATGTTAATGAATTGCAATGCGAGCTTTGCAAAAAGCACGAGGAGCACAAGAAACATTACACGGAGGCTCGAAAACCTTACTGCCAGGACAAAGAAGCCACGTGGGATCGCGACACCGACATTTATGCCGTTGACATGCAAAAGATCATCATTCTGCCAAAAATGACAACTAAAAACAGTTTCTCTGTCATTCGTTTGGTCGTAATGAATGAAACTTTTGCATCTCTTCGAGCACAAGACCTTTGCGTTCTGTTGCACGAAGCCGTCACAGGTCGCACAGCGAAAGATGTCGCATCATCATATTTAAAGGTGATTCAAATGTTCCTGCAAACGGTGAATGCAGTGTGGGGTCCCCAAGCTGTCACTTTGAAATACCTAGAGGTCGGCCACACGTACATGAAAGCTGATAGCGTTCGCGGGCAGATTGGGGCACTTTGGAAGAAAACCGAGGAAATCCTGACTTACGAAGAATTTAAAAAAAGACATTCGCGAAAAATTGGAATAATTTGAAAATCTTAGAAGGTTTAAAAATTTTGAAAGGATTAAAAAAAAGAATTTTCTTCAGACTTGTGGGAAAATTTTGTATGAGGTTTTGTTTTGAAAAATGAACTTCAAGAGAAAATTGAAGAACATTTCAAACAATTTCTGAAGATTTCTTTAAATTTTGAAAAAAAAAAGACTTATTATTCACCAATAATATTCTTGACACCTTACTTGTAGCAGTGGATCCATTATTGCCCATTGATAACTATCACCCTCCCCTTACACTTGATCTTAAAGCGCCTCTCGTAGCTAGTGATTTAAACCATCTCACACCTAGCTTCGTTCGATTTAATTTTAGAAAAGCGAACACTGCGGCAATTAGTCACTTTATTAATGAAGTTGACTGGGATTACCTCCTTGCTTCATCTTCTGTAGATGAGGGTATAGATACTTTGTATACTTATATTTTTACTGCAATTAATTACTTCGTGCCTACAATAATTGTTAAACCCTCCTCCTATCCCCCTTGGTTCGATAGTAATTTGATACATTGTGTTATTGCCAAGAAAATTGCTCATGCTAAATATAAACAATCTCGTAATCTGAGCGATTACCAACAATTCTCAAATCTTCGAACGCAATGTAAGAAACTCTCGGAAACTTGTTATAAATCATTTCTTGCCAATACTGAAAATGCCATTATATCTAATCCTAAATCTTTTTGGAATTACATACATGCTATTAAAAATGATAATAATTTGCCTAACGAAATGTTTTTTAACAACGAACAGGCGTATACTAGTGAGGGTATAGCTGAACTTTTTTCCAGACATTTTAAATCCGTTTATAAAGAACCGATCTCCAGCGATGCCCATTTCAAGCAAACTGATGTTATAGACATCTGCAATTTAAAAATCAGTAGGAATGAAATTTTGTACAAGCTTTCGAAATTAGATCAGAATAAAGGGGCCGGACCTGATGGTATACCCCCCTCTCTCCTGAAGTCGTGTCGCTCCGCGTTTATTACTCCATTGCATATCATTTTCAACTTGTCAATTTCGAAAGGTTACTTCCCTCAAGAGTGGAAGAAGGGTATAGTTGTTCCCATATTCAAATCAGGTAACTGTAAGGATGTTAAAAACTATAGACCGATAACTATACTCAATTCCATGGCTAAAGTTTTTGAGAGTATTATTTTTGACCATCTTTACCTTGCTTCCAGTAACATCATAATAGAGGAACAGCACGGCTTCATGAGAAAGAAATCTACGGTAACTAATCTCTGTATTTACACGCATTACCTATCACAGAAGCTTGAATTGGGCTCTCAAGTTGACGCAGTATATACTGACTTTTCTAAGGCGTTTGACACTGTTGACCACGGCATTCTAGTGGCTAAGCTCAGAGCTCTTGGGATTACTTCTAACTTACTTTCATGGCTTTCTAGCTATTTGGATGGTAGATTTCAATCAGTACGTCTCAATGGGAAATTTTCTGAAGTTTTTCTCGCCTCGTCTGGTGTGCCACAAGGATCGCATCTGGGACCTCTCTTGTTCCTCCTTCACGTTAACGACATCGGCACATTTATTCAATTTTGCTTCTTTTTGCTTTTCGCTGATGACCTCAAATTATATAAAGAAATAAACTCCCATCTAGATTGTATCGACCTACAGGACGACCTTGATCGGCTGCAAGATTGGTGCACTCTAAATGGGATGCAGCTTAATATTAAGAAATGTGTTGTCATATCATTTTCTAGGAGAAAACATTTTCCTAAGTACAACTATCTCATCGGGGGGGAAGTTCTGGACAGGGTCACTCGTGTGCGTGACATTGGGGTACACTTTGACGAGACATTATCTTTCGATGATCAGGTTTCTGCCGCTGCAAACAAATCCCTTAGATCTCTGGATTTCGTTACTAGAAATGCTTCTCTACTCAAAAATCCACTTGCGCTAAAGGTCCTCTACTTCTCACTAGTAAGGCCACTTATAGAATATGCATCAGTCATCTGGTCTCCGAAATATGCCGTTCATAAGATCAGACTCGAACGCATTCAGAACCGATTCCTTCGATTCGCGGCTAGACAGCTGGGCATGGCTATGAACAGGCGTGATCACGATTATGACGGGATTAGAGCGCTACTGAATATTCCAAAAATTTGTTCTAGATTCCTCGTTGCTGATTTGCGATTCCTGCACAATATCTTGAATAATTCTATAAACTGTCCTACTTTACTTTCCGAAATTAAACTAAATGCACCCGTAAAATCTCTTCGAACAAAAACACTTTTCCATGTACCTCATCATCGCACAAACTATGGAGCGAATTCGGCATTGTCTAGGATATGTCAAGAAGCGAATCATATAAATAAAAAATTCAACAATAATATCGATTTTTTCGATACTACTGCTACTGAATTCAACCATTTGTTGCGCAACTCAACCAGAAATAGCGGCCATTATGCTCGTTCAGCTGATTTAGATTTAAGTTTGCTTTTCAATTAGTTTATAAGTCGATTTGTAATAAAGGGCTCTGCCCGTACACTGTTCTTAAATAAATAAAATAAAATAAATAGATGTTTCAATTAGGTAAGATTGAAAAATAGAAAAAAATCGAGTAAATTTAAAAAATAGGTAGAAGATTTGAAGAGATTGAAAAAGAATTTTGAACTGACAGATTTTAAAAACTCAAGATTTTTTTCAAAGATTGCAAACCAAAACTTTATTTGCTTTAAAAGAATTTTTAAAGGTTGCTAGTGAATAAAAAAATTTCCTGGAAATTCCCAAGAAAATTTGGAAGATTTTAAGGCAATTTTCTATAAAGCACTTCATCTTAAAAAAACTATTTTTATTTAGAAAACGTCTTTTCTGTTTTCGGATATGATACCAAAAAAGGATCAAAGGAAATGTTACAATCTGTTACAGGTGGAGGGGGAGGGGTGGAAAGGTTGAAAATAACGTGTATATGTACATGTGGTTTTATTGTCTGTAACAAAAAATCTACTGTTGTATGTATGTAAGTTTAAAATTTAACTCTTTGCAGTTCATCGGCATTGAATTAAAAATTGCATTTGATTGAAAAGAATTAAAAACTTTTATTTCATACGTGGAATTATTGACCGTTTAATAAAGATTTTTCGGAATTTTGAACCTATTTTAACCTTCAATTTAAAAAGTTGAAATGCAAAACAGTTCCTTTGCAATCAACGTGAATAATTTGTGTGCGCAGGGAAAAATGGAGATATTTCAAGAATAATTTTTATATGGAAGTGGAATTCAATTTATGTAATTTGTTATTATTGCAAAATTATTGTATTATGTACTAGCATATTACAACTCAAGACGATACGAACTGGTAAACTTATATCTGCGGGTACGTTTATTTTATCTTCAGCAATTGGTCGAAAAACGTTTGATACGTATTGTATTTATATTGTATATATTGTGATAGAATTCAATTTATGTAATTTGTAAATATTAAAAACATATTTGATTACTTTCATGAAACATTTGGAGTATAACTTTATCCTTGTAAATTGATGTGTGATGAGTCTTGTACGATTTAAATAATATTACTTCATAAACATGTAATTACATTTGCCTACGACAAAAAAAAAAGAATATCAGTGAATCATTTTCTTGATTTTATTTATTTTTGAAATAATAAATGAATTAAAGGAAACTTCATGGTTATTTTATTATTGCGAGAGGCCCTAATAAAAAACGAGAAATAGATTAATAAAATATGTGGTGAAAAATGATTGTAAAAAATTTCTAATCAAGTCAGGTGCTTGCAAGAGCTTTACGTTTCAATACTCCATTAGTTTGAGAGAGAGAAACACACCGCAAGATAGAGTGAGAGAAAAGTGATCCTCGCCTTCATTAAATAATCTGCGTTCATTCAAAGATTTCACTAAATTTCTACAAAAAAAAAACTACAAAAAAAACGGTTAACTCTGTGTGAATAATCCGTGTGAAACGGGCGACTATGAACCTTATGGCAAATGCGACTTGTCGTGTTCTTAGTTGCGACAGCAGAGATACAGAAAGGGTGCTCAGGAATTCTGGGGATCCAACATGAAAAAATTGTAACATTGAAAAATTAGTTAGCTGATGCTTAGGAAAGGGCATATTTATTACAAATCCTTGGTTTATACATAGAATGATCCACACGTACACCTGGCGTAAAGAAAATAGCCACAGTATAATTGACTTCGTTATTGTGGATGAAAGACTAAGAGAACTAGTCAAAGATACAAGAGTCATGAGGGGCTCTGAATGCAATACTAACAATTACCTTCTAGTCTCCAAAATAAGCTTAGGGCAACTTGAGAAGCGCTTATAAGCAATAAAGACATAGAGTGCGCATGGACTATGCTTCGGGATATCATTGTTAAAACTGCAAAAATTAACGTGAATAAAACAAAAATCATGCTGTTTGAAGGAAAATATATATATATATATATAGGTAGCCTATGCACTAGTGACGGGAAGATAGATGGGGAGATAGATAGGCACATAAACGAGGGTCAGAAGGTTATCGGTAGAGCAGGGTCCATTCTCAGAAGTAAAAATATATGAAAAAAAGCTAGAATGGCGGTACATAATTCTATATTTGTACCGACTGTGCTATACGGTAGCGAGACATGGACCTGTTAAGAAAAGGATAAAAGTAAAATTAATGTGATTGGCATGATACTTCTGTGCACAATTAGCGGGAAAACACTGATGGACAAAGTCCGAAACGAGATAATCCTCAAACAACGTGGTACAGGAGAGACACTAGTCGACTAGTTCCTGTGAACACAAGTTTAAAAATAAAACAAGTGTCGGTAAGGTAGGAATCCTTTCACGTGACACGCTCGTCACATGGCCTTAAGAGGGTTTGGACATCTTGAAAGAATGAAAGATGAACGACTAACCAAACAAGTGAATAAAGGTGAAGTGAATGGCAGAATGCCCAGAGGTAGACCGCCAAAAGAATGGTTAGAATCTATGAATGAGACACTAATCCGAAGAGACATAAGAAGCCATAGAAACACGAGAGCTTGCATGAAAAAATGCATGGACGTGAAGGAAGATGGAGAAGTATGCCAGGACAGAAAACTGTGGCGACAAATAGTTTATAAAAAAAATGTGAGTAGAGTGTATGACGCCTGAACCAAAAGATCTTGGATACTAATAAGCCCAAGTGGGGGACCGCACACACAACAATTTTGTGAGGCTCTTCACTTGGGGTGATCACTAGAGAGATTGATCAGCCACCTGGGTCGGAGCAGTGTCGCGGGACAAACGTGTTATTTAATAAAAATAACACGAAAATTCTAGATCAATCTAAAAAATCGATACGTCCTTCCCCACATTTTCCAACTGAGCGAATCACGCCTACCCCGAAAGGGAAATGGCTTAATGGTATAATAATAATTAATTTTTATGGTACTTGGAAATTCGAATTCAATAATCATTTAAAAATTTATCATATATATGTTCCAAAAACTACTTAGATACTTTTTTTCGCCCCTTTTCAGATAGTTGGAAGAAATCTTTCTGATTGTATGATTTATCAGAAAGATACGGAAAGGTACGCTGAAGTGAAGGAATTTCTTTCTTCATTTTAAAGCAAATACAAATTCAGTCATTTTTATCTGAAGAACATAGAACATAACATATTGTCGTTGCGAAGCGCGACAACCAAATCACGCGCCGTGAGCGCGCTCAAACTTTTGAGTTTCTATTATACGATGAACAGAAACGAGCGTGGAGCGCGCGGTTTACATGATTATTAAACTAAATATCGAGCGCGAAGCGCGAGTGTCTTGATGAGAATATGTTCCTTAAGGTCGATAGAACCTTAAGTAAATTAGTTCCTCTTTCTATGTAAAACGTACATAATTAAACCAAAAGCAGGTCATAACGACGAAGCTAAATAAGAGAGCATTAGCCCGCGAAGGTCGCAATAGTGAGCACACGCAGTGCGAAAACCTAGAGGAACCGAGCTTAAAGGGTCAGGCAAATGTGTCCGAGCGCGTAGCGCGAGGTGAATATATTATCGAGTGCGAAGCTCGAGATCCAACAGGTGCGCGCCCTAGGCAAAATCAGGAAGCCATCCTGTAAGTTGTAATCCTCATTCAGCTAGTGATGCCGGTCGCGAAGTGTTGGAAGAGATTTTTAAAGATAACAGATCAGTCAGAATAGTTACAGACAAAGACTCAGCTGATGCAAGCCCAGCTTTTTTGAAAAAACGCGAGAACAAAGAACCTAGAACAGTAATAGATTTCAGAAAGCTTAACAAACAAACCATGCATATTAAAATTTATCTACCTGACATTAATGCGCTTATAAAATGTTTGAAGTAATGGGGCAATATATGTACCCAAGATGTTAAGGGGTTAAATGAAAATGTTGTACTTTTACAGAATGCCTGCTAATATAGAAATAATACAAAGATTATCTTTTAAGTTTGGCTCCGTTACACTTTCAAAAGTATTACATATATTAAAAAACAGAACAGGTTGCTAAGATTTTAGTATTTGTAATCATTCTTCCAGTTTATTGAATAATTTATGAAGATTCCCATTCCCATTTCCCCATATAGCGAGAGGAGGAGAAATTCGACTATGACGGCTGTACGAGGCATGGCGAATAAAACATGCACGATTCCGTTAAAATTACATGTTTTTTAACACTAAAAACTTTTTATCATAAGCAATTTTGCTTTCCTATTTTTTTTCTATATCTGGCTTCGTTTTCGAGAATAACTGGGTATTTCGATTTTTTTAATTACTTAATTCATTACTAAGATTTTTTCGAAAACGGAACCGGCAAAGATTTTTTTTTATCAAGAAAAAGTTATAAGACATCCCAGATACAGAATCAAGAGAAACATTCTTGGTGCTCCCGCGTTGAGGTTAAACTCATTTCAACGGAACCGTGCAATAATGCGAATGTTTATTAATTTTTGCATCAGTTTTTCAAATAAAATTACTCTTTTGGTCGAACAAAAAGATCCATTTTATTTAACAAGTCGCTGTCCGCCAAATTATATTGATGGTTGTAAATAGTATTTCAAACCATGAATAATATTTGAAAAACATTAATGATTCTATCTTTCGTCGCCTGGGCGTCCTAACCCCCCCTGTCATTCGACTTAGAATAAACTGATTTGCGGCACTCTGTCGAAAAAAGTTAGTTCCTCTGAAAATCGACAGCGCAAGCGCGGTTTCGGTCATCGTTCAGGCTCGTAGACTTTTGCTTGGCGATAACGCGCCAATCGTGCGAAACCCGCATTCAGCAGCATCGCCAAAAAGATCCTCGCTTATTAACTTTTGCACTGAGACCGCGGGCCAATATCTCAGTCACTTGTGCCGTGAGTGGCGCACCGCAAGATTTAAACCTTACCTCGTGTACCTTATTCGTGGGCCCCCACCTTCCAACGCTAGCATGCAGCCTTAACAGCAGCGTCACACCCGATCCCCGTTGCGGAGAGGATTTCTCCCAAATCGATAACTATCGCAGCCGTCACAACGGAGCGCAACGTCGTTCTGGATACACTGGACCACTCTTGCCCTTTCTCGAAGCCGATCTCCGTTACGGAGAGGACTACTCCCGTATTGGTAACCATCGCCGTCAACGGAATGAACTGCTAGATCACCCTGTTTACCCTGGACCACCCAAACCACCCTCGCCTTTCTTTGAAGCAGATGTCCGTTACGGAGAGGATTACTCTCGTATCGGCGGTAATCCCAGCTTTATTTAATTTTGAAGAATTTTATGAATCAGTTTCGATCCACAGACTGACCTCAAAGTAATGTATAAGGAAAAAACAGTAGAATTACTCGTTTTATTCACCATGCCGCGCACCGCCATCATATTCGTCTTTCCCCTAAAGTAGATGTTATCACGTGTGTCAGAAAGTTTTTAAAATGAAACTCGCAGTGCTTCGAATTCATTTTGTTGTTATAACACTATCACAGATTATTAGAATAGAATTACCCATGGACGATGACGGGCTCATCGAACTTTCCATTCCAGAAGTCGAGTTCGACGCAGCGACATCCAGCAAGTAAACACTGTCTATAGATTTCCACAGAGCTCTTTCCGGTAAGTTGATGACCTGTGTTGTAATTAATTATTTTCTCTTACGTAAATGATTTAAAATTAGAAATATAGCTTTCAAATTATGCTTACCAGTGAGGTACGTATTGTGACTAGAATTGATAAAGTAATGAGCAAGAGGTTGATCCATGTCGTCCGACAATTCAAACTTAGACACAGCAACAATCGGATTATCTTCACTCATCAAATACCTCAAAAAACCATCACAGCTTAATTGACCTCGGCTTGCATTATATTTATTTGGTTCATATTCATTGATAATATCCTTCGCACGAGCCGCGTTCGCATACGGATACAATATCTCATTTAACCGTGGATCTCTTTGAATTTTGTTTAAAAAATCGACAAGCTGTGGTACGGACATCAGTTTACGTTTAGAATTTCCGATAATTTCTTCAAAAACTTTCTCCACTTCAGTACGCTGAGTAAGAGTTTTGTAAAAATTGAAGAATTCCTCGAATTGCAATTTTTGCAGAGGTACCCCTTCGGTCTGAAAGGAATAAGTTTGATGAATACTTTTAGATTATATATCGTCCTATATGAAGTGCAGGGGTATGACAAAACATTCTGAAATTCCGTGCCTGGGGCGGGAAGAGAAAATATACAATATGGCGCCGCGATTGTCACTCTACTCGCTACTTTCTAGTGCAATGCAGAATAACTGTTTTAATTTTTATAAAATTTCAACTATATCCAAGTTTCTTAAAATAATTTTTAATAGGGCAAGGGAACCAAATGCGGATCAGGATCCAAATGCGGATCAATCTTGTTTTTTACCGTCAATTACGATAATGATTTGAAACGTTTCGTAGGTGAAAAATTCTTTAATATTTCAATAGATATTTATTTGACAATCATAAGACTTTAAGAGAATATTCATAAAATCATGAAGTTTCAGTAAATTGATAAGGTTCTGACGATCTTGTACTATTTCCAAAATGCGGCCAACATGAAAAGTAGTGATTTCATACCTAAACTTAAATTCTACTCAAGATTTTCGAAACTTATAAATTAATATTTACCCTTCTTTTTTCTGTTGGATTGTCAAAATATTTGTATGAAAGTTTCGTAAGCTACTAATGTTATTATAATCATTCAAAAAATGATGTAATAGTTATTAAACTTGTGATAAAAATTTACAAAAGACTGATGTCCGCTGAGTATATTTATGTCCATCGATTGTGAAAACTTGACGTAGCGAGAGCGAACCAATCGCGCGAAGTCCCCTCTCAGCTAAATCGACGAAACGATCCTCGCTAGTGAACCCCCACTCGCCTGCGTCGCGAGTGGTGCGCCGCCGCTGAAGCGAAGCCCATAAAAGTACGGTCCACGAGACCAAGAAGTCAGATCTCCCCGGACTTCGGCCCAAGCCCCATCTCCCTGGTTTCTCCGCTCCAACCTTTGTCCGAGCAAAGAAGACCTAACCCAAGGACCCCCCCCCCCCCCTGGATCTACCTGGATTCTTCTTAATGGACAAATCGTCTACAACACTGTCCCCACAACTGAACCACCCACCACACTCGCTGTCCCTAGTAGCATTTCCTTGAAGTTAAGGTATGTGATACCGCCTCAAGCTTAAAAATCCCAATATCCACACGGCTAGAATAAGATTCGAGCTTCCAATGTACATAATATTAGCAATAAACCTTCCACTTTCACTTTGAATTTATATGTTTTTTTTTTCCTTTTGCAAATTAGTTTCCCTCCACCATTTAATTGAATAACTCTTTGAATCAGTCTAAACCTACAAACTGACTCCCTTTGCTCAGAGTGCGCTTTACTCTCATAAAGAAAATGCTTTCACTTCTGGGAGTGAATAAACACCCAGTGGCGCCCATGAACTTCGACATGGACTCTTTGGTACCTAAACCTGGAGTTTAACCAACTGGAGCATCCCCACCCTAGTAGTAATCACTAGAGCACGGATTCCCCGACAAATCTACCTCCTGTGGGGAACCCACGCCTTAGAAAATCAAGGCTCTGTGGGAATCCCTCACACACCCCCGTCGATATCTGAACTAGGAGTTCAACCAACAGGAGCACCCTCACCCTGGCAATAATCACCAAAACCAAAGGGACTCCTCTTCAAATAATTCTCCCCTCCTTCTATTCGGATTCAGACCTTATGGTGCAGCCGCACTGTCAACCAATATGGCCACCTCACAGGAAATCCCCCCTTGTGGACAATCCACCTCTCGGAAAAAACCAAGGCCCTGTGGAAAACCCATCGTTTGGACAAAATCGAGGCACTGTGGGAAACCGCATCTCAACAATTTCCAGCCTCCTACAGGAAACCCACCCCTTGGAGGCAACCAAGGCCCTTTGGGAAACCCACCCCTTGTATAAAATCAAGCCATGTGGGAGACCACCTCCTCATCTATTTCCAGCCACCTGCCGCAAACCCACCCTTTGGACAAAATCAAGGCCCTGTGGGCAACCACCCCCTCATGAATTTCCAGCTCCATGCAGGAAAGCCACTTCTTGGCGACAACCGTGGCTCTGTGAAAAACCCATCCCTTGGACAGAATCAAGGCCCTATAGGAAATCACCCCCTTATAAATAATTCGCCTTCCCTTTTGTGAAAAAAATCCAGCGATAAGTCATCCCGCAGGATGACGTCCGTCGCCTGGGCAAATCATCTCCGTGTAAATATTCATCGCCAGATAATAATTCGCCCTTTCTTTCTTGGATCAACCTCTTAAGCGTAAATCTGCAACGCACAACTCCAATCAACTCCCTGTGGCAATTCATCCCTTCAAAGAAAAAACCATCCCCTGCAAATATTTCGCTCTTCCAATCAAGAATAAACCCTGTATCATAAATCAACCCTTCTGTATGACATCCACTCCCAGTGGCAAGTCACCCCCCTTGTACAAAAATATTGCCTCAAGTATTATTGCCGAATCCCTACTTGGCAGACGAAGGCGATTCCGAAGCAGATGTTGGCCAAGCACGATGTGACCGAGAAAGACGTCTCCTTCCACCAAGACCCTCAATGGGTACCCCTGTTACCCAGGTCTCCATAAAACGAGGACCCTTTTTCCTCAAATATCTTGCGACCCCCAATGGATACCCCTGCCAGCCAGATCACCCCAAAGAGTCAACCATACAAACGACTTGCGATCCCCAATGGGTGCCTCCGCTACCCATATTGCCCCAAGAGTCAACGAATACAAACGACTTGCCATTCCCCAATGGGTACCCCGGCTACCCATATCACCCTAAGAGTCAACCATACAAACGACTTGCGATCCCCAATGGGTACCCCTGCTACCCAGATCGCCCCAAAAGTCATCCTTAAATTGGGTTAAAACCCATCGCCTTGTTAGGCACCCAAGACCCTCTGGTTCCTCCAAACCGTCGAAGGGCCGAGAAAGATTCGTTAATCATGTTCTTGCAAGTACCTCCGGTCCAGAAACGCCGTAAAGAGCGGCCTTTGAAAAGGACCGAGACCGATCAGTTGATCCAGAATCTCGACAAAAACCTTTCGGCGCAGAAACGCCGTCGAGGACGGCTACAAAATAGGACCCAGATCAAACAAGACCCTCCGGTATAGGAATGCCGTCGAGGGCGGCCTGAGAAAAGGCCCCTGAACGCTGTCGAGCGGAAGACGTTCCAGTCCCAGTACACCGCGCCGTCCGGAAGGAGAACGTAGAAGAAGCGATGCCCGAACATCGGTCCATGATTTCGAAAACAATCTCTGAACGTGCGTTGAGTTTAATTAATCGTTTTGTGTAAATTGTAGAAATAAGATTTAGATTTTAAGTTTATTTCGTAGCACACTTTCAAGTTATAAGTTTACATTGACCCACTTTTAAACCAGCTGATGTTGGAACGCCTCAGTCAACGAAAGATCCTGTGGATTGATGTTCGCTGAGTATATTTATGATTATAAATTAAAATTATGAATTATACTCAGTTAACATCCAAAATTCTTCTTTCTAACGTTAACAAGATATTTTAACCTCAGTTGTCAGAATACTTAGAATTCCGCGTCGCGCAGCCCCGAAAAAATGTTGAAGTCTTTCTAGCAACTCACAGCGCAAGCGCGGTACGCTGTTCGTCCAACGATTATGAAAATCGCGCGCAGCTCCCTCCCAGCGAAAGCGACGAAGCGATCCTCGCTTGTGAACCCCCACTCGCCTGCGTCGCGAGTGGTGCGCCGCCGCTGAAGCGAAGCCCATAAAAGTACGGTCCGCGAGACCAAGAAGTCAGATCTCCCCGGGCTTCAGCCCAAGCCACATCTCCCTGGTTTCTCCGCTCCAACCCTTGCCCGAACGAAGAAGACACAAGCCAAGAACCCCCTCCCCCCTGGATCTCCCTAGATTCTTCCCGATGGGCAAACCGTCTCCAACACTGTCCTCATAACTGGACCACCCACCACACTCGCTGTCCCCAGTAGCATTTACTTGAATCTAAGGTACGCGGAACCCCCCCCCAGCTACATCTCAAGCTTAAAAAGCCCAATACCCACACGGCTAGAATAAGATGCGAGCTTCCAATCTACGTAGTATTAGCAATAAAACTTCCACTTTCACTTTGAATTTAATTTTTTTTTTTTTTCCTTTTGTAAATTAGTTTCCCTCTACCATTTAATTGAATAACTCTTTTAATCAGTCTAAACCCACACACTGACCTCAAGACAAAAGTTTTCACGGTTTTATAATTTTAATTTTGCAGTAAAGGAAACATAAGTAATAATCTGTTGCATTCGTCCATATTTTTTTTACAAAGTAAGTGTGAATAAAGTTTCGAAACGAAACAACTTTTAATGAATTTGAATCCGTTTTATTATGGTCGCACATTTTTGAGAACTGATTTTTTAAATATTTTCTTATTCTTGTGACGTTTTTAGGATTATCGATCAGCTGCACCATGTCCTCAAAAAATGCTCTTGAAGCAATTAAAGAAAAAAGAATTTCGATTCTAGTGCATTTTTAGTGTTGAACGCCGCATTGGAGTTCGGGCGCATGTGTTTAATCCGCATTAGGGCGCTGGCCCTAACGCTTATAAAAATCATACCTTTACAAAAAATGTTTTCATACTTTTAAAAATGAATGTTGAAAATCGGCACTTCGTGTTTTTGAAGCTAAAGGATTACCCTAATGTTTTCTATGAGAGAAATTCATTTACGATTAGAATTGTATTTTTAAACAAGTAGTTTCTGAAACCTGATCCGCATTTGGTTCTCTTGCCCCATACATTTTTTAATTAGTTCAATTTTATTCAACTCTTCAAAAAGCAATATACTGACAGACTGACAATCAAAGCGCCAGTTGTGGAAAAACCAGAGAACACATTTTTTAAGATACAGAATAGATCGTAGCGTACCCCTGACGCAACATGACTTCTGAATGAGAGACATTTTACATTCCCGTTTTGGAAAAGATTAAGTGAATTTATAGTTTCCTGCATTGGAATAGACAACGAGCCAATGTCACGAAGTAAAAACATACGGCCATCTTTCATGAATCGTAAATCATTTATATATACGATCAAAATTTATCATCCAAGGATCTCCTTTAGTATAATTATTGTGAAAATCAAGATCTTTCATTTTTATAGTTAAGGAGCCTTTATCAGTATTTACCATAACACTTTAGTCCGAATTATGTAATTTCAAATCGGACAGGCAGTCCATGCTCAAGTCACAGAATCATTTACCACGCACATATATGTTGCTTTTGAAAGAGAAAGATGACACGTATCTTACCGACTTGCAAGACAAAATTTTTGTTACAAAGATATTAGTATGTCAATTTGATAAATTGAAAACGCTGATTATTAAAGAATAGTCAACATTTTTGTAGAAAGTGTGATATTCCATAATGTAATATACAGGGCGTCATCTTTCGAAATCCATTCGAAAATGTAAAAAAAGTTCAAAATTGACGAAATGGCAGCGATTTTACTGAGAATATTCCAAATCAATTTACTCAAAAAACACAGACGGGCCCCCTAAACTGCAAAAGTATTTCACCGTGACAAAGTTTCGGGTAGATAGTTGAGGCGCTACATTCGCCACACACACGCAGACACACACACGAAACTAAATGTCACAGATGTGCACATCTAGGCCACACAAAACCTTATTATTTTTGTAAACTGTCACATAGGTTATAAACCACTGAAAATAATTCATAAATATATATTCTTTGATGGCGTACAGAAAATTTTTTTTTTTTTAAACCGCAATATCAATTTTGTGGAAATTAAATGTTAACTTAACCAAATATTGTGAAATAATTGAGAAAAGTATTTTTCTAAATAGCTGTGACGTTGTTATCATAACCTTTCATCCCTCTCATAAATTCTAAAAAAGGGCTATCGATGTCACCAGTATATCCATTAATTTTAATTTCATTACCATTAATATTCACAAAAGAGTCAATAATATTCATAAAAAATATATTTGTTCAGGGTGTGGAGATAAGGAAGTGCATTTTATAAGATCTGCAATATCCGTTATCTAAAAATTAAACATTTTAATTTAGTAAAATTTAATGGATATTGTAAACAGTATAAAATAATGTTATTTTATTGATCGTGAAGAAAAAAATTTATGGATTTACTGGAGAAATCATCAGCCTTTTTGTAGAATTTATGAGAGAGATATAGGGCTACGCCACACAGTGGGAACACAAATAATTTTTGTTTCAAAATCGTAGTTTTGAGAAAAAGGCGACTGAATGTCGTACTCGATTTTTCTGAGAACTGAACAATTTCCACCGATTGATATTTTATCATTTATGATATTTTAAGGTTTTTAGGGTCGCTTATTTCAAATCCAAGGTCAAATATCGAAATAAAAATGGCGCCAACATGGCTGAGGGATGAAAACTGTATGAAAACATATTAAATTATGAGATCGAAGCAATATGTTGTGATAATCAGAATATATAAAAAACATAAGAGAAGAATACCTTAAATAGTTTAATGAGATTCCGTGCAAATTTCTTAGTGTGTGAGTTCAATGTATTAAAATAGTACAACTTTTTAGGTAGAGCTAAAAAAAACATCCCAGATAACAAAATGCTTGCAAAATGATGGCGTATTCGCACGCATATGTGTCATCAATTGAGGTTCATATCGCACGCATGTTATGATTATCATAACGTGCGTACGATATCGCATGCACGTTGTGATTTTTCATTAGAAATAATACAATCAGGAATAATAATAATAAGAGAATAATAGAATATTCATATAAATATAAAATTATTTATATTTATATAAATATTTTATTATTAAGTAATAAAAGAAGAATAAATAAATTCTTTTTTTAATTTTATTCAGAGAACTAATAACAAAAAGTGATTGCATTTTCGAAAAGTTGGTCGATCATTCTTTAAACAAGATTTTTCGACAAATACAGTATTTATAAACAAATTTTTTTGTAAAATATGTTTTGGAAAGTTTGAACCAAAACAAGTCGACTTTTTTCCGCTTAAACTATTTTTTTGTAGAATTTATCGTTCTCAAATTATTATAGTGCTACACTGTTAGAAATATCTGGTTGAATTTTCAACCACATGTGGTTGAAGTTTTATACAATTATCGTTGTTGAAATTTCAACCATGCAGTGGTTGAAATTTCAACCATCCAGTTGAAATTTCAATAACATGTAATTGAAATTTCAGTAACGAGAAAAAAAATTTATTCGGTACAGATAGTGACTTTCAAAGCAATTTTAATTTTTCAAAAATCTGGAATGAAACCCATAAAGATTCGTGGAAAATGCTTTGCTCTGAAATTCACTAACTGTACCGAAAGAATTCTGATAAGGAATCAGTGAGTTATTTCGTACGTTTGTGTCGTGTGATTCATGAGATTAACAAAATGCATGTAATATTTGGGAAAATAAGCAGTTTTAAAGAAGACAAAAAAGGTACGTTGGAATCTCGGTTGGAATTATATCACCATAATGAGTTGCGCGCCCAATTAGACAAACTTTTCAACACTCGTTTTTGTAAACATAACCTAAAAAACATACAGCAGTTAGCACCGATATTTTGAATGAAATGTTCCCATTATGATAATATTATTCCAGCGTACCTTTTATTTTTCTTCTCTAAAGCTGCTTCTTTTCCTGAATATTATGTCCTTTATTAATATTATTGATCTCACGACACAAACGTACGGAATAACTCCTCGCGGGACTTTTTCTCCTTGGGGTTTGGCCTCGAGGGAAGTATGAGGGGGCATTGTGTAGTTGAATTTTCAACTACATTTGAATGAATTTTATTTCAACTCCGTGGATGAACGAAATTTCAACCACAGAAGTGGTTGAAAAGTGGTTGAATTTTCAACATATTTCTAACAGTGTATGAACAATTATATTTGCATTAAAATTGACATATTTGCAGAGAGATATCTCAGCACTTATCTGACTTAAAATATTCGAAAAAAGGCAAATTGATTTTCAAGACACGTACTGAAAAAGAAAAAAAAAATTCCGATCGAAATAAAACTTTTGTTCATGAACAAGTTTAAAACCCGGTATTTTTAACAACAATATATAAATATTGCACGAATAGTTGTTAAAAACCTTTTTCTTAAATTTGTATATTAACAAGTTTTATTTCGATCGAATTTTTTTTTTCTTTCTGGGTATGAGTGTTGAAAATCAATTTGCCTTTTTTCAATTTTTTTACTGATATATCTATCTGCAAATATGTAAGTTTTAGTGCAAAATGAATTATTCATAACGCTAAAACTTGAGAATGGTTAATTGTAAAAAATAAGTGTAAACGGAAAAAAGTCTTGCCTTGGTACAAACTTTTCAAAACGTATTTATAAGTTTTTCCTTCTTAATAAATGCTGTATTTGTTTTTAAAAACTTATTCAAACAATGAACGACCAACAAACATAGAATGCTAATTAAAAGGCGAACTCCTTTCTTGTAATGCAGCTCAAATTGCCAACGGGCAATACACTTAAAATCTATATATTTATTTTATATATAAATGTAAAATATATTTTTATAATTACATATATATTTTGCAACGAGCAACGAACACATCATATTTTAATCGTAGTCAGACTGTTAGTTTCAATATAAGGTATATATTATAAAAGCCGTTATCAGTCTCTGAAAACAGTGAACCTGGTCCTTTTTAAGCAACTGTAATTAATGCTTCTAATGAATTTTTAATTGAAAAAATGTTTTTAAGTGGATTCTGAGAACCTCAAGAACAACATATTAAAAGTTCGAATTAAAAAGTGGATAACTTCGTGGTTAAAATCGTGAATTCGTTAATTACACAAAATTGTTAATTACATAAGAACTTCAAAGACGATGGGCCCCCTCTAAATATTGTTTAAAATAATGAAAATAAAAAATCGGGCTTGTACAATCGCATAAACTACCGCTGTTTGCCCTTCACTCCTAAAAAAACCAAAAGTGTTTTAATTTTAGTTTAATTTGCCAATGGGCAAAAGGTTTTAATTATATATTTGTAATAATATACTGCACATTTTTAATGCCTTCATGTGCCCATATGAAAGTTCTCAAAAAGGGTCTTGTAGCCTATTAATAGGTTCATTAAGTATTATTAAAATATTGAAAAAACTATTTTCTAAATTGAAACAAAATTTTTTAAGAAACAGTTATTTGTGATACAAGTGCGTATTACACGCTATTTGTTGCAACGCCCGTCCGAAAAAGTTGTTAGGAGGTGATAACGAAAAATACTAATTTTATATTGCATAGAGTGGATTAAAGAAATTTTGTTGGGAAAAAAAAATTTTTTAAAATGGTTGAAAAAATTTTTTTTTTCAATTCGTTTTGAAAAAAAATGTTCTGAAAAAAAATTTTGTGCAAAAAAATGTTTGAAAAAAAAATTTTGTGAAAATAAATTTTTGAAAAAAAAAATTCTGAAAAAAAAGTTTGAAAAAAAAATCTCGTGCAAAAAAATTTTTGAAACAAAAATTCTAAAAAAAGTGAAACAAAATTTTTGAAAAAAGTGTTGAAAAAAATTTGTTTGAAAAAAAATTATTATAAAAAATGTTGGCGTTTATGCTCTTTTGATGATCACACAATGCGGGTGATGTAAGACGCACGATTGTTATCTGGGATATAGTAGGTAAGGTTCGAAATACGTAAATAATATAACCGAAGTGTAACCCGAATGTTTAATAGAGGAAAAAGTAACAAATTAATTTCATACATGTAGAAAGACTTGTATGTTGGTATTTATGTAATGAACTATTATTTAAACTGTGATCAACGGTATGCCCCGTCTCCATCTTGGAAACTTCGTGAATTCACACACTTGAAGTTTTTTGAAGTTTATTCAGTTTTTTTGAAGTTTATTCAGTGATCATAATTGTAAGTTCGTTTTAATTAAAATTAATAATATTGATGTTTGAGATGAATTTAGAGAAAATGTATTATTTAATTAAAAACTCAACAATATTATTATAAGAAGTACTAAAATAATCTAAATCGGTAACTAAATTCATGCAAGTTGTGCCTTCTTTTTCAGTAAAAAAATATTTCAGAAAAGGTACGTTTATACCCAGGCCCGGCCTTAGGGCTGGGCGAGCCGGGCGGTCGCCCAGGGCGCAGCTCTAGGGGGGCGCCGAAATTACGGATCACACTGTACTGTCTTATATTAAGGATTTACAGGTACAGGTATATGGATGAATTTTCTGGAATTGATATTAGGTTCTCATCCTAAAATTTGCAACAAGTTTCTGAATTTCTATGGGTGAATTTAGTCCTGAATTTACGTGCAAGTACCTCCAATTTATGAAAATGCAAGAAATATACTCAGTTTGGTTCTGTCTCATCTCTCATTAGTATACTGAACATGGACAGAGTTATAAGATGTAAAGAACAGGATGAAAAGTTTTAATTTTCATTTTAATCAAAACCAACGGCGATACCACGCTGAAAACACCAGTTCCCGTTAGATCACTGAAGTTAAGCAGTGTTGGGCGCGGTTAGTACTTGGATGGGTGACCGTTCGGGGAATACTATGTTTTTTTGACCCGTCGTGGGTGCGGTGGACCTACACTGGTAGTATTTATCCACCTAGAAACACTACCCGAATTGGGTAGTGAGGCAATGAACTTTCGAGTTCGAAATGCTAATCAATTTTTTTTTTTTTTTATCAAAACTATGTCGTTAGCGCCTAAAAAATTATCCGGTGCACAGAATCGGAAAATAAAACTCTTGGCTGAGAAAGAAACACAAGAATGTGCAAGTGCTTTCAAAAAATTTCTATCAGGATACGGTAAGTGATGAAATGAATATTTGTTATATCCTTGCATGCACTTTTATTATCTTGGATAAACAATAGACGTGTGCAACAAAAATCGATCCGTTTTCGAACCGACATTGGACGCACTTCGAATGTCGAAAAACCGAAATTCAATCCGTGCTACGGTCAGATCGGTTTTTTCGATTCGAACGGCCTTAATTTAACATCTTTCTTAGTTAAAACTTTAACTACATATTTTTGTAGAAAATTAAACTATGGAGTTGGAAATTAACTTTTTTGTTGGAAATTCATATTTTCCGGTTGAAAATTCAACTGCCTTGTAGAAAATTTGTCTTTTTGGCTTGAAACATGAACAGTTTGGTTAAAATTGTTCTTCTTTCATGACACACAAACCTTTCTTAGTAACAAATTCAACCAGATTTTGATAGAAAATTAAACTGTTGAGTTCGAAATTAACTTTTATGTTAAATATTCACATTTTCGAGATGAAAATTGAACTGATACGTAGAAACTTCGTATTTTTTGCTCAAAACTTCAATAAATCGGTTGTCATTATTCTTCTCTTTGGACGAAAAAAACCTTTTTTATTTTAAAATTCATCTTTTAATCCTTATTTCGTTTAATGCCCTCTTTCTCTCCACGATTCAACCGCAAATTATAATTTACTTCGTTTATTTGAATTAACCGAAACCAATAATAAGAGACTTATAGCTACCAACCTTACGATGCTTCAAACGTTTGGAGCATAAGATATTGACAAATTTAGGAAAATACCTTTCGTATTTAAGTACTGCCTGTGGAAATTCGAAATTAGGACCTTTCTAAACTTCCCTGTGATTCTCTAGAAAGCAAACAGAGGCAACCCTACCAACCCCCGTCAAGAGCATGCATAGTATTTTCTAGTCAGGTTACCCTTTATAACACCCGACCAGTTCCCTGTTTAATGTAGGGAATATTAGGGCATTTTCTGCACGGGTTGCTCTTCAAATCACTAAGTTTGAATTCACTGTAGCAATAGTTGTCTGATATGAGATTCTGTTTCAAGTAAATATTTTTAGCAAATCGATGCAGAACTCTTTCGCGGATATTTTACTAGCCACCAAATTGTTAGGCTCGAGTCAGAAATATTTGGAAGATTACCGCAATCAAGGTTTCGAAAGCGCATTGATAACAACGAAAGAAATTGCGGAAGATTTGGAAGTAAAACCGGGTTTCGAAAAAGGGACGTACGCGTATTAAGAAGAATCAGTTTGAATATGAAGCACATGATGAACCAGTAGACGATCCATAACTGAATTTCAAAATGAAATATTCTCATACGTTGTTAGATATTGCACTTGCATCAATGAAAGAACTATTCAAACAATTGGAAGATCATAATAAGATATGGTCATTTCTGTACAATTTGAAAGAGATTCTCGAAAAGCATCGTTTAAAACAACTATGCTCTGATTTAGAAGAAGAACTTACTCACGGTGATGCCAGCGATGGTTATGGCAAAGATCTCTGTGATGAGCTTCTGCGCTTGAAATACGTGCTACCGGACATCGCGGAAACCCCAATAGCTGTTTTAAATTTCAAAGTTCAAAATAATTTGGATGATACTTTCCCCAATCTATTTGTATAGCATTACGAATCCTTCTGACAACCCTTGTCTCTGTTGCATCTGCAGAACGAAATTATTTGATGATTAAATTGATAAAAACATATCTGAGATCAACCATGACAGACGATAGGTTGAACTCTCTCGAGATGTTGTTAATAACGAAGCATCCCAATTATTGGATTTCTCTGAACTCATTAATGAGTTCGCGCAAGTAAAGGCTCGAAGGATCAACTTTTCTTAGGGCATTGTCTCTAATATCGCCAAATTCTGTATCTTTTGTGTATCTTTTGTATATATTTTGTATAGTCTGTATAATATTTTGTATGTGTATATCATATGTGGAATATAAATTCTTGACTTATCAACAAAGCACAAAATCGTATTAATTATTTCATGCTGACTATTTCTGTACCGCAATTGTTCATAACAAAAACTTCAATACGTTTCAAATTTTTCATTTCATTGATTTTATCTAGCTCAAAAAATTTCATCAATTTTGAAACAGAGAGGGGGGGCGCTGAAATCTATCCTCGCCCGGGGTGCCCAAATTCCTAAGGCCGGCCCTGTCTTTTGTATACCTATATCTAATTCCGGGGGAATTTGTGTTTCTCCAGTACAAATTGTAATTTCATAATTTTTATCAAATTTAGTTTTAATAATTTGTTCTATCGGATTCCATAACATTTTGTCAAACACATTAACTTCTCGCGAAATACTGAACGTTTCCAATTTCATCGTATCCATTGAGGACTTTAACATTTCTGTCGCAGACTTAGAATTTTTTATGTTAAATTTGTAATTTAATTTTTCTTCCAAAAATACGTTTATTATGTAGTGCCTTTTATTCCTGATGTAAATTATCCTACTTGAATCTGGTTTTTCGATTTTTAGTTCCGGTATTTTTATTAGGTTTCTTTTTAATAATTCCCTTCCAATAGAAGTAGTTACTACACAATCACATGACATGAAATTAACTATGTGATCATTTCTCAACCATAACGAGTCTCTGCAAGTCCTGAAAATAGGGCATTTCGGGTTTTGTTGCCAATACCTTCGCCGCCCCCTTATTTAAATTTATTTGTTTTACTAGAGGGTCAGTTCTCTCCCTAGGGATCGCGTGACCTTGTAGCTGGTGGGAGGGCTTACGTGGCTCATTGACCACAGATCTGGAATTGGTGAACCTGAGGGGCTATATCGCGAGGTGTGGCTACTTTGGGGAACTGACGGACTCTGGTCGGCGAGACTCAAACTAAGGAGCGGTCCTTCCAGGGGGTAATAGCAAAGCCCACTGGAATATCGAGAGCGCGAGTTCTCATGCTCCCAAGCTAGGATGTGATTGCCGTGTCGAGAGCTGAATGGTACCAGGGTTAACAAATCCTTTGACATCCCGGCGTGCCCTCCTCAGCAGAGGGGGACACGCGGGGGTCTCAAAGGAGGTGCTTCAACGGGGACTTTGGGATACCACGTCGAATCCCTTAGTATATAGACCCGCCCTCCACAAGCGGGGCTCTGTGGGGGGTGTTTCTTATTTCCCTAGCTTCTCGAGGGACAAAAAATGTTACACAACAAAAATAAATTGCAAAACACAAACAATGAGGGATCCGCTTCGGGTCCCTCTCCCAAACCACCGCCAAAAGTGGGAGGCTCCATAAGGGACAACCCACCAGAGGCGGTGCGAAACAGTGATGATGGTGGAGACAAAAATGTCGAAGCCGTAGGAGTGCAACTAACGGAACTCTCCGTAAAGAAGAGGAACCGTTGTGGTGCATAAAGGAAGAGAGACCGTAATGCACGGCTCGAAAACAGCAGCCAAGGCTCCTCACAGGGGGCAGTGGCTGCGGGAAATTTACCCGGAACAACTCCTCAGGCTTATTCTATAGGCAAGAGGAAGAAGGGCTCCGGAGAAACTCCCCCAAACAGGGAGTTGAAACGGCAGAAGGCCCTGGTAACACAGGGTCTTACATTCGCACAGATGGCCAACAACGCCCTGGTGAGGGTTGTCGTTGCGTCGGGTTATCCTGATAACTGTCTGACTCTTGAGGACTTGGACAGTTTGAGGGATGAAATCTCAAAAGGGATTGACGCGTTACCTCGCGAGGGACGCGCTCCCAGATTCAACGACATCTTCCTTAGGTCGGGAGCCATCGTTGTAGAAGCCGCTGACATCTGGTCGCGAGACTGGATTGTCGAGAAAACCCCAACGTTCAGGCTAAAAGAAGGTCTGAACTTGGAAGTCAAGGGGACGGAGTGTCTGCAAAGGTACCGCAGAGCGACCGTACTGATTCCCGGTAACCCCGAGAGTCCGGCGACCGTTCTGGGGCGCCTGAGTTTTGAGAATCCATCCCTACGAACTGATTCGTGGAAGGTATATTCCGACGGGCAGGGATCCAGGCCGAAGGGGAGAGGCTGGATTCTGGTTGTTGGACTTCCTGAATCCTCGATCAGAGCCCTGGCGGCTCTAGATTATCGTCCCTATCTAGGGGTGAGTAGGGTTATCTTCCGGGTGACCCAACTAGGATCCGCAGGGGTCCCAGAAGCGTCTGCAGATGCCCCGAAATAGCCTCTTAATGGCTGAGACGGGAATCTCCATTACGCAGATTAATTTGCACCACAGCAAAGGCGCCTCGGCGGTTCAAGCCAGACGCATGTCTGTGGTGCAGACAGGGCTCGCCCTAATCCAAGAACCCTGGTTATACAGGGAAAGGATTTTGTGGCTTGTCAGGATGTGGCTCCATATACAAGGGGCCACACGAAAAAACGCCAAGGGCATGCATAGCCGTCAAGGGTATGGATGCGACCTTGGTGCCTAAATTCTGCTCCAGAGATCTCACCGTTATTAAGGTGAGACTTAGGGGCAGTAGTGGAGAAAGACTAGAGGTATTTATTGCCTCGGCTTATTTCCCTGGCGATGCCGGGGGACCTCCGCCTCCCAGAGAGGTGGAGGCTCTAATTCGGTATTGTCAGGAGAATAAGATTCCTCTTCTGTTGGGCTGTGATGCTAACTCTCACCACACGGTGTGGGGAAGCACAAACATCAATGACAGAGGGAGAGATTTAATTGAATATATAGCAGGCACAGAGCTGGAGATTCTGAATCGGGGTGATACTTCCACATTCCAGACCAAAAACAGGAGTGAGGTTCTCGATTTGACTCTATGTTCAGGTGCACTGAGGAGCAGGGTAGTTGATTGGAGTCTCCGATGAGGAGTCTCTTTCGGATCACAAACACATAGTGTTCCGATTAACCCTAGGAAAACCGGTGGTTTCTAATATCAGAAACCCCAGAAATACACTTTGGGACTCATATAAAGAGGAACTCGAAGGGAGGCTTGCGGAATTCCCCACAAGCTATGGTACCATTGATGAGTTGGAGCACGCCGCGGATTTTCTGCGAAGGGCTCTGACAACATCATATGAGAACAATTGCCCCACAAGCACTATCAAGTCAAGGAAGGGAGCAGAATGGTGGAACACCCACCTGGATAGACTCCGTGGAAAGACAAGAATGATGTGCAATAGGGAGAATAGAACTAAATTGCCTTCGGACTAGGACATCTATAAGAGGGCCCAGTGCGAATACAGTAAAAATATAAAGCAATATAAGCAGGAATATTGGAGGGGATTCTACGAGGAATCGTAAAACATTCCGGAAACAGCGAAGCTCCACAAGATCCTAGCGAAAAATCCGGAAGCTCGCCTCGGGCTCATAAGGCTCGATAATGGTGAGTTTGCCGAGGATGAAGAAACAACGCTGAATCACCTGATGGAAGTTCACTTCCCGGGTTTTCAGCGAATCGGAACCGACCTAGAGGAGGAAGACCGGGGCCAGGGGGTGGAGAGGGCCGACTGGAGTTTCGCCGCTAAGGTCGCTGATTACAAAAAGGTGGAATGGGCCGTAGGGTCCTTTTGCCCCTTTAAATCAACAGGGGCGTATGGCATTTATCCAGCGCTTTTACAAAAAGGCATGGATTTGGTCGTCCCTCCTCTGACGAAATTATTTAGGGCAAGTATAGCCCTTAAACACGTGCCATCGGCATGGAAGGATGGCAGAGTAGCCTTCATACCCAAACCTGGGAGGGAGGGTTACACTGCTGCCAAAGATTTCCGACCAATCAGCCTAACGTCCTTCATTCTGAAGACGCTAGAGAGGCTGGTCGAGAGATACATTAGGGATGAGGTGCTTTTGGCCTCCCCGCTGCATAGAGGGCAGCATGCTTTCCAGGCAGGCTGCTCGGTAGAAACTGCGCTTCATGCGGTTGTAGCAAAATTGGAGCAACAGTTGGAACAAAAGGGGTACGCTGTGGGCGCTTTCTTGGATATAGAGGGTGCCTTCAGCAATACTCCTCCAGAAGTCATCTGTCGAGAGGCTCGGAGATGTGGCGTGCCAGTTCAGCTAGTATGCTGGATAGGAAGTATGCTACGCCGAAGAAGACTCGAAACCAGATGGGGTGAAGGCCTAGTAAGGGGGATAGCTCCGCGGGGGTGCCCACAGGGGGGTTCCCTGTCGCCCCTCCTGTGGTGCATTGTAGTGGACGGCCTCCTTCGAAGGCTAAATGAAGAAGGGTACTATACCCAAGGATATGCGGACGATTTTGTAATCCTAGTTAGGGGGGCTCATCTGGAAACACTGATGGGTCTTATAAGGTCGGCGCTGCGCATCGTAGAGCTCTGGTGCGATAGCATAAGGCTCTCGGTAAATCCGGAAAAGACCAACCAGGTCATTTTCACGAGGAATTATAAAGTTCCGAAAGCTGACGCTCCTGTATTTTGTGGTGGGAAGCTGACGTTTTCAGACTCAGTTAAATATCTAGGAGTAATCCTGGATAGCAAGCTGAGCTGGGCGAAGCACCTGGAGACCCAATGCAGGAAATTTGTCATGACTTTTTGGATGTGCAACAGCCTTTGGGTTGACGTGGGGGTTAGGGCCTAAAATGCTTGCATGGCTCTACTCTGCTGTCTTAAAACCTAGGCTCCTACATGCGGCCGTGGTCTGGTGGCCACGAGCGGAATATAAAACAATGCAGGACAGGCTGCGAAGATTACAAACGCTAGCATTTAGGGGTTTGACTGGAGCAATGAGGACTGCGCCTACAGCGGCGATAGGAATTCATGCTCTGTGAGGAACCCCTACATGTTGCGATAACCGCCAGAGCGGCTCATGCAATGGGCCGCCTGACAAGAGCAAATAGATGGACTCCGGGGACTAAACACACTAGACTCCCGAGTGATATCAGTACACTGCCGATTCTACAGATGAGGCAAGATAAAATAACAAAACGCTTCAACTTTGCCAGAGCTTTCCGCGTCTGTATCCCAAGTAGGGATCTGTGGAAAGAAAACGGTAACTCGCTCCTCCAGGGGGAAATCTGGTATACGGATGGCTCCAGGGGAGAGGGAGGGTCAGGAGCAGGAATTTATGACAGTAAGAGAGGGAAAGGGATAGGGATCACACTTGGGCGACATGCTACTGTCTTTCAAGCGGAGGTCCTGGCCGTCCTTCGCTGTGCTGAAATACTAATAGAGGAAAACGCTGCTGGCAGACAGATCACGATCTGTTCGGACAGCCAAGCGACACTAACTGCAATCGGGAAACCAGACATAACATCAGAACTGGTTTGGGAATGCAAAAAGGCATTAAACCAACTTGCAGAAAGAAACAAAGTTGTTCTTATATGGGTCCCTGGCCACACAGGGATCAAGGGCAACGAAAAGGCGGACCAGTTGGCAAAGTGCGGCGCAGCGGGCGAATTCGTAGGACCGGAACCGGTACTGGGAATAGCGTCTTGCAGTGTCGGGATGGCTATTAAAAACTGGATCCGAACAAAACACAGGGAATACTGGGAACAAACCAAGGGTTATCGTCAGGCGAAATCCATCCTGGGGTATACCTATAGGATGGACAGAGCCAGGGAAATCCTGAGTTTACCCAAGAAAGACATAAGGACAGTGGTACGGACCCTGACAGGGCACAATCACTTGAACTATCATATGCACAAAATGGGGTATAGCCCCACGACAGAGTGCAGGAGGTGCGGCAGGGATGACGAAACATCCCTGCATGTATTATGCCAGTGCCCGGCATTAGCTAGGCTCAGGCAACAGACCCTCGGTGTCCATTTTATGGAAACAGAGGAAATCGAAACGCGATCGGTGGTCGACATACTAGGCTTCGTCAAGAGGTCTGGGGTCAACTGCTGAGAGTGAAGAAGTAAGGGTGTGGCACAATAGGCTTTATAGCTTGAGCGCCAGGGGAGTTCTCTAATGGATTTCCCGCCCGTATTAAACCTAACCTAACCTAACCTAGAGGGTCAGTTTCGTTTCCGTCTATACGTTTTTCCTGATCATTTCCAACCCTATTATTTCATCTTCTTCCAACTCAATATCTCTGTCACAATCGCTTTCTTCATTAACTTTTTAAAATCTTAGTGTGGGCTTTAAAGGACACTCTTTCTCACTCTCTGATGTCCGCTTTGAAGAACACACTTTCTCACTCTCTGGTTTCCGGTTTGAAGGAAGTTTCCTTCCATTCCATAGTTTCGTCAGTTTTTGAGTCTAGAATTTGTCCAGTAAATGCTTTTTCAATGGGATAATCATGGTACAGCATGTATGCTCAGAACTCGATCACAATCCTGTCTAAAGGCTTCCGATACTGACAGGAACTCAATTTTGTCCGTTGGGTACCTCATGTTCATGTGTCTGAAATTTTATTTTCTAACGCGCTAATCGTGAATTTATAGTTGGATCTTTTAATTGATAGAGCCACACGAGAGCTCGGTGACCTGTTAATGAAATAATTTTTTTCCCGTACACATAAGGCCGAAATTGTTTTACCGCAATTAAAATAGCTGAAAGCTCTTTTTCTGTTGTATTATACCTTAATTCCGCAACGACTGACGACGGGACCCTGACTGAGAATAGCACCCGCGGCATAGTCAGAAGCATCAGTAGTGATTAAAAAAGGACGAGTAAAATCTGTGTATTGAAGGGTCAGTTCTGAGCATAAAATTTCTTTGAACTTTTCTAATGCCCTTTGAGCTTCTGGTGTCTAATTAAACAAACGATTTTTTCTTAATAATTCAGTAAGTGCTTTGCCATAAGGGCAATTTAGGAACAAATCGTCTATAGTATTCCACTAGCCCTAAGAATTGATTTACATTTCTGCGTCCTTTTGGACGTGGAAAATTTGTTACGGCTTCTACCTTATTTGGGTTTGGCTCGACTCCCTCCCGTGAAATAATGTGTCCTAAATAGCAAATTTCCTTTCGAAGAAAATTACACTTTTCTGGCTGCAAAACTAACCCTGCATTTTTGAGACGCCTTAGTAATTTTTCAAGTTTGATTTGGTGTTCTTTCAAGGATTTTGTGTGAATAACGATATCATCCATATAAACAAACATGTCCACCCCCTGTAGTCCCGAAAGAACCCTGTCCATAATCATTTTTTATGTTTTTTGCCGTTTAGTAGAGTTTCAGCAAATTAATATTTATTATATTTGATATGAAATTGGATACAAGTTAAAAAACATAATCTACATCTACAGGAATAAATGAATAATTTTTTCAATTTGGACGTATATATTTCAATTTAATTAATATAACATATGCACATCACATATATTCTGAAAGCTACAAATTTTATGATAAATAATTTAATACAAGCACACAATCGTTGGTAGATTAACCCGGGAAGAACAATCTATTAAATTGAAACTATTTAAATCCGTGAATTTACGAATGATGCCGAAGCACACGAATCGGTGCCCATCGGCTTGTGAAATTTTCCATCGATCACATAAATTTGATCACGTCAATTGGTGAACATACAGCCACCACAGATTCGGGCAAATTTCGTTGAATAATTTGCCTTTCTTTACATTCTCATCAAAGAAGGTATTTGATTTGTTTTAAATTTGTCCCCCTCCGTTTTTGTCAAATGTCCACGTTTTGAGACATACTGAACTCAAAAAACAGGTTTTCGCAAATTTGTCTGTCTCTCTGTGTGTATGTTATGTGTCTATGTAGATTGCCATTTTTGATCAAAATTCAAAAAGTGAGCGCTTTTTCAAAAATTTTTAGACCACTTTTTTCAAAATTTAAATATTCTATGTGTATGTGAAGACCATAAGACTGTATTTGTAAGCAACAAAGCAAACTCGGCATATCAACCAGCTGTCAAATTCGCACCACACATTGCCACTCGCGAAATCGGGGCGCAAATATTTAAAAAGTTTTTGTAGTCAGCATAAGCAAATGCACCAATTTTATATATAAATCAATTTATGATTGTATGTAAATTTGCAAATTTACCCAGTTTGAAATTATAACTTTGAAATAATTATTTGAAAATTTTGAAATTATAAATTTATCAAGTTATCCAGCAACAAATTCCGAAACCATCAAATTCGATTTCTGAAATTTCGAAATTAGGCCCTCTGCAAAAATATTTATAAATTCCAAGTTTATCAAGTGATCTAACTATAAATTAATTATATGAAGAAGCTTGTAACGGGGGACACAGATTTTGGTCATCTTTTGTGAGCGAAGAGGGCCTCATTTGAGATGAAAAAAGCTGAAACTGTTTACTAAGATGGAAAGCGGTTTACGAGAAAACGGGTTACAAGAAATCCGCGCAGAATAGCCATGACTTTGAATTATAGGCCGATAGAGTAAGCAACGGCGGGGTAATGGTCTAGATTCTAGGCTAAAGATTCTGCCGTTTTGTTTCTCATATTTTAAAAATAGATTACCGTGAATATGCATCAATATTATAAAAACAACAATAAAAACTTTCAAAAATATATTTTGGGTACACAAAAACCCGATATAAATGTTATTTTATTGATTTGATTGATGTTGTTCATTTTATTGATAATAAATTGATTTTATTGATTTTAGTGATTTCATTCAATTTATTGATTCATTTGATTGTATTTTTTTCTAAATCAAATATTTATATTGATTTACTTTATTTTATTACAAAATATAATGAAATGAATCAATGTATGTATGTATGTATGTATGTATGTATGTATGTATGTATGTATGCCATTAGGCCATTTCCCTTTCGAGGTAGGCGTGACACTACCCGATTCGGGTAGTGTTTCTAGGTGGATAGTTTCTTGTAGTAAATAACTACAAGTGTGGGCTCACCACACCCGAGACGAGCCAATCAATAAAATCAATAAATTAAATAAAATCATTTAAATAAAAAAAATCGAATTATAATCAATACATATAAATACATATAACATCAAAAATTAATATAATCAATACAGTCTAAATTATACTGATTTTTTTGATTTTATTCAATTCATTTACTTTATTTGATTGATAATAATTTGATTTGATTTTTTTAGTGTTTTCATTCAATTTATTGATTTTTTTTATTCATTTCATTGTATTTTTTTATTAAATAAAGAAGATCAGTATAAATATTCGATTCTTTTATTAAAAAATACAATCAAATGAATCAATAAAAACAATAAATTGAATGAGATTACTATAATCGATAAAATCAATTTATTATTATGAGGTCAGTCTGTGGGTTGAGACTGATCAGAAAAGTTATTCAACTAAAAGTTAAATAAAGTTGGGATTACTTCATTTAATTCGTGCGGAGAGGTCTGGTTATTTGAGAACAGCGGGGGGGGGGGGGGCCCAGGGCGACGCTGCGGTGACGGCGATTACCGCCGATACGGGAGTTATCCTCTCCGTAACGGGGGTCGCTTCGAAGACGGGGGAGAATGGTTCGGGTTTTCCAGGGTGTACAGGGCGAAGATGGGGTTTGTTCCGTTGACGGCAATGGCTACCGAAACGGGAGTAGTCCTCTCCGTAACGGAGATCGGGTGTGACGCTGCTGTGGAGGTGGCATACGAGTGTTAGAAAAAAGGAGGTCCAGAAATGAGGTAGGCAATGTAAGGTTAAAAACTTGGGTTTATTTAAGTAGCGGAGATGTTCACACTACGGGGACTCGGGGAGAAGTGTCTCTCGGTCTCGAAACGCGCTGTACTTAAAGGCTAGCTCGGGCGGCGGTGCACATCTCACGGTGCAAGAGAGTGGGGTAGTGGCCCGCGGTCGCTATGCGAGAATTAACAAGCAAGCATCTTTTCGCGATGCTTCTGGATACAGGTTTCGCACGACTGGCGCGTTTTCGCCAAGCAAATGTCTACAAGCGTGATCGATAACCGCAGCCGCGCTTGCGCTGTCGATTTTTAGAGGGACTTTAACTTTTTCGGACTAAATGCCATGCATGAAATTATTCTAAGTCGATTGACAGGTGGGGTTAGGATGCCCAGGCGATGAAAGAAAGAATCATGGATGTTTGCCAAATACTATTCGTGGTTATAAATATTATTTATAACCATGAATATAATTTGGCGGACATCAATCCACAGGGTCTTTCATCGCCTGAGGCGTTCTAACATCACTCGGGAAAATAGGAAAAAATGCGGAAATTACACTTAAATGCTAAAGCGACAAATACTTATATCTATACAGGTAGGAAAAATTAAGACTAAGAAATATACACATTTTTACAATAGATCTAACGCCGAGGTCGGAGATCGTAAAATCGTCCTGGTGGCGGAGAATCAGTTATCCTGTTCTCCTTCCTGGTGTCAGCATCCTGGGGCCACTGTGAAGGCCGCCCTCGACGGAGTTCCTTGTCCGGAGGGTCTTGAATGATCTGGGACCTTTTTTTGGGCCGCTCTCGACGGCGTTTCTGAACCGGAGGGTCTTCGTCGAGATTCTGGATCAACGGATCGGTCTCGGGCCTTTTCAGAGGCCGCCCTCTACGGCGCTCCTGGGCCGGAGGGTCTTTTTCGAGATTCTGGATCAACAGATCGGTCTCGGGCCATTTCAGAGGCCGCCCTCTACGGCGTTCCTGGGCCGGAGGGTCTTTGGGTTGTGAGCTGACCACCGGACTTGGTTGAGCCATTTTTCTTGGGCGTCCTCTGTGTCGTCGGTAGACTCGAGGGGTTAAGGGAGTCGTGGGTCCGGTGTGCAGTCTGGGTGCCTTACAAGGCAGTGACGAGAGCTTTTAAGGAAGAGAATCCTCGTTTTGGTTGACCTGGATATCTGGGGTATCCATTGGGGGCCTAGAGTTTGGTGAGACCTGGATATCAGGGGTATCCATTGCGGGCCTAGAGTTTGGTGAGACCTGGATATCAGGGGTATCCATTGCTGGCCTAGAGTTTGGTGAGACCTGGATATCAGATGTATCCATTGGGGGCCTAAAGTTTTGTGAGACCTGGATACCAGGGGTATCCATTGGGGGCCTAGAGTTTTTCTCAATGATTGGGTCGACAGGGAGGTCGCATATTGAGGTAGATGTGAGTGTGGGTTCTCGAGCAGATCTGGGACTACTCTTTGGAGGAAGAGCTAACCTTGCTGGAACGACAGTAGGGTCAGTCTTTTGCGTGACAACGCATTTATCTTTGCGGGGGTGTGCGGGGTAGATCTGAGTTGTGTGCATTTTTGCGACACGATCGATTAGGTCTATCTCCTAGACCTGTCCACTAATCCGTTCTAGGATAGTAAAAGGCCCATTACGTAGTGGGGCTAAAGCGGCATTAAAGCCCTTTTGGGCATTCGAGAGTTGGTGGTTTCGGACAAAGACTTGGTCTCCGATTTCGTATTGCTGTGCGGATTCTTTGGGAGCTTCGTTCGGTGCTTTTTTCCTTAGGTACTGGGCCTGATGCTGCCTCACCTGATGGATCCGGGCGTCCCTGGAACTGTCAGTGGGCGTGGGTGGTTTTGGGAAGGTCCATTCACCGGGGCGTTTGAGGTTAGCTCCGAAAAGAACATCGCTCGGAGTGAGCCCAGTTGCAATGTTACGTCGAGTACGGGTGTTATAAAGGATCTCGGGGATGTGGAGATCCCAGTCCTTGTGGGGGCGCACGGTCAGGCGTAACCTCATGCCTTTTTTTAGATCTTGGTTACGGCGTTCAGTTGGATTAGCTCTAGGGTGGTACGTGGGGGTGGTCCAGCAGGAGGTGGACCATTTTTGGCAAGCTTCGATCCAATTTTTACCCGTAAATTGGGGCCCGTTATCGGTAAGTAGGGCTCTGGGATAACCGTAACGACGGAAAACTTCGCGTTCTACTGTGGCGATAATCTGAGGGGCTTTAGCATTACTGAGAGGAAAGGCCTCTATCCTTCTTGAAAAGAGGTCTGTTATTACAAGAAGGCAGGTTTTTCCTCTACCCGATCTGGGGTAAGGTCCCATTAGGTCAAGGGCGACGGTTTCCCAAGGGTTTTTTGGTTCCCGGGGGCGTTGTTGGTCACGGTGGGCGGTCCTGAGGGGTTTGCAGCAAGCACAAAGATGGCAACTTTGTACATATTCCCTGATGTCCTCTCTCATCTTGGGCCAGAAAAAACGCTGTTGGATGGCTCGAAGGGTCTCGTCCATACCCGGATGTCCGGCAAGTCCGGAGTCATGGTATTCATGAAGTATCAACTCCCGGGCCATTCCTGGGACGTAGAAAAGCCAGGTGGAGGGGTTTGTTCCACTAGCTCTCCAGAGACCACCAGAGTTAAGGGAATGCTGTTGGAAAAAGACAGCTTCTTTTTCCGTAAGAACCGGTAATGACGCAAGCTGTTTATATTTGGAGGCAAGTTTACACGTTGCGTCATCTGCCTGTTGAGCACTTGTAATGTCGTCATACAAATCACGTGTTTTCATGGACGCAAGGTACGGTGGCTGTCCGGACGTGGGGTTTTTATTTTCAAGGGGGCAGCAGGCGTTCATCGATGAAGGGATCCCCTTCGTTGTTAATGCCGGAGGGAACTTCTGCTAGGGCCACAGGGAGTAGGCTTTGACTCGTTAGGCATTTTTCGACGGTGAAAGAATGAGTTCCTAGCTGACAAGCCCATTGTCTGAGTTTGCCCCGGGTCTCCTTAACGCGATGTAGCCATGTGATTGCTTCATCGTCGGTTCTAAGGACGAAGGGAGGACCTTGTAGATAAGAAGCAAATTTATTGAGGGCCCAAATGATAGCGAGGCATTCTCGCTCGTTTTTTTCGTAACGAGACTGAGTCGGAGAAAATTTGGCGCTAGCGTAACTAATAATGCTTCGGGTAGAGTCTAGCTTGGTTTGGTAGAGTACCGCTCCCATCCCTGTGGTACTTGCGTCAGTTTGTAGGGTGTAGGGTAGTCCGGGGATAGGGCGTCCTAAACGCAAGGGCTTTTTAAAGAGATTTTTTACATTTTCGAAGGCATGTTCTGCTTCTGGGGTCCAGTTCCATCGACTGCCTTGTTTGCCGAGGAGATCCGTAAGGGGTGCGGCTGTGCTAGAAAAGTGGGGGACATATTCTTGGATCCATCCACAAATACCTAGGAACTTTTGTAAAGTTTTTTTTGACTTGGGAGGGGAAGCTTCAAGTACAGCATTCACGTGCTCGCTCTGAGGGAAGTTGGCTTCGGCGGTGATAACGTGACCGAGAAAATTGGTTGAGGTTTTTCCGAAGCGACTTTTTTCCAGCGAGCACTTCAGACCGTGTATATTGAGACGTTCCAATATAAGGTCAACATGATGAAGATGTTCCTCCCAGGTTTGAGAGTAAATGATGATATCATCTAGGTAAACCATACAAAATTTATTAATGTATCCAACAAGGGCAGTTTGGGACATTAGCCGTTGGAACGTACTGGGGGCATTTTTCAGGCCGAACGGCACAACCATGAATTGATAGGTACCTCCTTGGGGAAGGGTGAAGGCAGTATATTTTTTTAGCTTTCTTCCATCGGAACTTGCCAGTAGCCATTACGGAGGTCGATAGTAGAAAAAATGCGGGCGTTTCCAAGGTCTTCAAGAGTATCATGGATGTGAAGTAACTCTTGGGAGGTATCGACAGTAATGGCGTTTAAGCGGCGGTAGTCGACGCAGAAACGGGGTTTACCGTTACTGGGGAACTATAAGGAGAATTTGAAGACTCAATTATTTGATCGGCTAACATCTGTTGTGCCTGTTCCCAGATAAGCTTGCGTTTTTCTTCTGAGCAGGGGTAGGGACGTAGCCGTAAGGGTTGGGTACTTGTGAGCTCGATTTTATGCTCAGCTGAATGGGTTTGAGTGGGTATTCCAGTGGGGTTTACGATCGTTTGGAACCGTTGAAGGGTGTCCTGAAATTTGGCGGCATACTGGATTGGGACTTCCGCCAGGGCTTGGGCAATTTCTGGGTCGTTCAAGGTGGGTGGGGGAGTTGTATTTTCTCAATAAATCGTAAAACGTTGATTTTTTCCAGCGTAAACACATTTTCTAGGTCGATCGTAAACTGCCCTTTGTTCCTCGATCCAGGGATCTCCGAGGATTAAGGGATCGTTGGTTTCATCGCTAACGAAGAAGGTAGAATACTAGTCTATAGATATTAAGTATTATTAAGGTAGTACAGGGGCGGATCCAGAAAAATATTTCGGGAGGGGTTTTCAAAGTATACATTTATATTTTTCATATTTATTATTCAAGAGGTAAGTGAAAAGCATCGTTTATTAAAGGGTAAACTTATAATGTTGAGGTTACAATGTTATATCCATTTTTCTTGGCATTTTGGACAAAATTTCGATTACATCTTCGCAAGTTACTTCCACATCTCGATGCACGTTCAACAACGCCAACCCGTTTAATCGCTCTTCACCAGTTTTGTTCCGCAGATAAGTTTTCAATCTGCGCAAAGATGAAAACAAACGTTCGCTTGAAGCCACCGAAACGGGAAGGGTAGCACAGATCTGTAGAAATCGATGTATCGGGGGGTAAAATTCTTTGTTGCAGTTGTTGAGAGCGTCAATAAATGTTTTTGGCCGTTTTTCTTTCGGTTTTTTCGAACAATGTCTTTTCCACATCGCGAAGTCAGCTGCAAAATCTCCCACAACGTCATTTGGATATTGCTTTTCGAAAGCTTCAATTGTTGTTCGCATTCCCTTTGCATCAAGTTCCGTGCATTTCGCTGGCAGGATATTTTGTATCTTCGACAGTAAATCGCGGTGATTGAGAAATCTTGTTTGCAGCTCATTCAAAGAGTGGTCCAAAAACGGAATAAAAACAGATTGACGGTAGTACGCCTCTGGTTCACCTTCATAATTGTCACGGTTTCGTTGTCGTCCAACACGCCTTGGGACCTCCAGTTTCACCCCGACTTTTGCAGCTATTTCCGTGGCAGCGACAAAAATTTCTTAAAATTTTTCCTCCGAGTTTTGACACATCTTAGAGGGCAATTTAGCCCTAGGGACTTTTTCGATGAATTACAATTACAATTACATCTCACTTATTTCTGCGTACAAATCGTTTGAGAATTCAACGCAACTGCTCAAGTCGCACTCTTTTTGCTGCAGCAACAGGCTCAGATTTTTCGTCAAATTGAAAATTGGTGTCATTACTGTCAATGAAATGATGAATTGAGGAGTGCATATCGACGAGAATGATTTACGTATCTTTACCTTGGGATTTTATAAAATTAAAGTCAATTCCGAATTTCTTGTAAGTGGACAACAATGTTTTTGCGAGTTCTTTCCCAGTCACGTTCTCAACGGGAACAAAGCATAGGAAGTCTTCTCGAATTTTTGATTTTCCGTCGATGTCATCTACGTATCGAACGCAAACTGAAAACTGTTCAATGCCACCAATATCCGTTGTTTCATCGGCAATCGCAGCAATGCATTGTGATTTCTTGATTCGTTCCAGAATTTTTGTGGTGATTATCTGCCCTTGGATATCAGGGGTATTCATTGGGTTCCTAGAGTTTTGTGAGACCAGGATATCAGGGGTATCCACTAAAGGCCTAGAGTTTTTCTCAATGCTTGGGTCGACAGGGAGGTCGCACATTGAGGTAGCGATGAGTGTGGGTTCTCAAGCAAATCTGGGACTACTCTTTGGAGGAAGAGCTGACCTTGCTGGAGCGATAGTAGGGTCACTCTTTTGCGTGACAAGGCAGTTAATTTTGCGGGGGCGTGCGGGGCAGATCTGAGTTGTGTGCATTTTTGCAACACGATCAACGAGGTCTATTTCGTAGACCTGTTCACTAATCCGTTCCAGAATAGTGAAAGGCCCATTACGTAGTAGGGCTAGAGCGGCATTTAAGCATTTATTGAGGGCTCAAATGATAGCGAGGCATTCTCGTTCGTTTTTTTCATAACGAGACTGAGTGGGAGAAAATTTGTTGCTAGCGTAATTAATAATGCTTCGGGTAGAGTCTAGCTTGGTTTGGTAGAGTACCGGTCCCATCCCTATGGTACTTGCGTCAGTTTGTAGGGTGTAGGGTAGCCCGGGGACAGGGCGTCCTAAACGCAAGGGCTTTTTAAAGAGATTTTTTACATTTTCGAAAGCACGTTCTGCTTCTGGGGTCCAGTTCCATCGACTGCCTTGTTTGCCGAGGAGATCCGTAAGGGGTGCGGCTGTAATGGACAAGTGGGGGAAATATTCCTGGATACATCCACAAATACCTAGGAACTTTTGTAAAGTTTTTTTTGACTTGGGAGGGGAAGCTTCAAGTACAGCATTCACGTGCTCGCTCTGAGGGAAGTTGGCTTCGGCGGTGATAACGTGACCGAGAAAATCGGTTGAGGTTTTTCCGAAGCGGCTTTTTTCCAGCGAGCACTTCAGACCATGTATATTGAGACATTCCAATATAAGGTCAACATGATGAAAATGTTCTTCCCAGGTTTGAGAGTAGATAATGATATCATCTAAGTACACCATACAAAATTTATTAATGTATCCAATGAGGGCAGTTTGAGACATTAGCCGTTGGAACGTACTGGGGGCATTTTTCAGGCCGAACGGCATAACCTTGAATTGATAGGTACCGCCTTGGGGAAGGATGAAGGCAGTATATTTTTTTGAGATTTCTTCCATTGGAGCTTGCCAGTAGCCATTCCGGAGGTCGATAGTAGGAAAAGTGCGGGCGTTTCCGAGGTCTTTAAGGGTATCACGGATGTGTGGTAACTCTTGGGAGGTATCGACAGTAATGGCGTTTAAGCGGCGGTAGTCGACGCAGTAACGGGGTTTACCGTTTTTCGTATTACGATGACCACTGGGGAACTATAAGGAGAATTTGAAGGCTCAATTATTTGATCGGCTAACATCTGTTGTGCCTGTTCCCAGATAAGCTTGCGTTTTCCTTCTGAGCAGGGGTAGGAACGTAGCCGAAAGGATTGGGTAGTTGTGAGCTCGATTTTATGCTCAGCTGAATGGGTTTGAGCGGGTATTCCGGTGGGGTTTACGATCGTTTTGAACCGTTGAAGGGTGTCCTGAAATTTGGCGGCATACTGGATTGGGTCTTCCGGCAGGGCTTGGGCAATTTCTGGGTCGCTCAAGGTGGGTGGGTGTGTTTTATTTTCGCAATAAATAGTAAAACGTTGATTTTTTCCAGCGTAAACACATTTTCTAGGTCGATCGTAAACTGCCCTTTGTTCCTGGATCAGGGATCTCCTACGATTAAGGGATCGTGGGTTTCATCGCTAACGAAGAAGGTGCTTGTCGTACGATGTCTGCACACTGTGACTTCTAGTTCGACAGCACCTTGGGCATTAAGGAACGCTCCGGATTTGGCTATGTCCACTTTATCGTGCCGAGGCCTTATTCTCTGATGTTGGGCTTCAGTTAAGTACTGGGGCTGTAAGAAATTATCCATGGAAGCGCTAGCAAAAAGGTTTTCCTGGGGTGGTTTGAATCGTCAGGGGGTGGCGTCGGCAGACTTCTGTAAACATTCAACACGTTTGAAGGTCTGGGTTGTTTGAGTTTCGTCGAATTCAGCCTCTACTGCTCTGAACATAAGGGTGTTGAAATCGGCTCGTTGAGAAGCCCCAATGCCACGACGAATTGATGGACGTAGCAATTCTAGGAGCGTAGCGACCCTAGCTTCTTCGGGGGCATGGGGTTGTAGGCGTTGAAAAAGTAGATACTTTTCCTGAAGGAAGAGACAAACGGGCTCTTTGTCTCCTTATTTTTGGGGATACAGTTGGGAGGTGAGGCGTCCTAGTGTATTGGCCCCATTGTATTTTTGTAGGAATAATTCCCGAAAACGAGCCCATTCAAAGGGGAGACTACGGTACATCTCCCACCATCTTCCAGCAGTATCTTTTAGAGCTTGGGCTACTAAGGTAATCCGTTGCTCGGCCGGAGATCCTTGATTGTGAAAATATTGTTCTATTTGATTGAGGAAGACGGTGGGGTCTTCATAGTCACGACCTTGGAACTCTGGAAGTGGACGTCGGGGAATAGGGATGGCATTTAGAATTGTCTGCAATGCTTGCAGATTTAGGTAGGGTGCCTGGTAAGCGTAACCGGCATTTTGAGCGAGTGGGGCATTATTTAAAAGGGGAGGGTTTCCCACACGACCTTGATTTTGTCCAAGGGGTGGGTTTTCTGCAAGAGGTTGAAAATTGTTGAGACGGTGGTTTCCCACAGGGCCATGATTTGGTCCAAGGGGAGGGTTCTCTTCAAGAGGTTGGAAATTGTTGAGAGGGTGGTTTCCGACAGGGCCTGGATTTTGTCCAAGGGGTGGGTTTTCTGCAAGTGGTTGGAAATTGTTGAGAGGGTGGTTTCCCACCAGGGTGGGGATACTCCTGTTGGTGGAACTCCTAGTTCAGAGATCAAAAGGGGTGTGTGTATAGAGCATAAGATGGGTTGAAAAGTGTGTTAAGTTTTCTCTCAGGGCCCACGTTTGGGCGTCAAATTGAGGTAAGTCTGTGGGTTGAGACTGATCCAAACAGTTATTCAATTAAAAATTAAATAAAGTTGCAATTACTTTATTTAATTCGAGAGGGAAGTTCTGGTTATTTGATAACAGAGGAGGGATGTCCAGTGCGATGCTGCGGTGACGGCGATTAACGCCGACACGGGAGTAATCCCCTCCGTAACGGGGGTCGCTTCGAAGACGGGAGAAAATGGTTTGGGTGGTCCAGGGTGTACAGGGCGACGTTGGGATTCGTTTCGATGACGGCAATTACTACCGAAACGGGAGTAGTCCTCTCCGTAACGGAGATCGGCTTCGAGGAAGGGAAAGAGTGGTCCAAGGTATCCAGAACGACGTCTAGATGGCTTCGATAGTTACCGATACGGGAGTAATCCTATCCGTAACGAAGATCGGGTGTGATGTTGCAGTTATGGTGGGATACAAGCGTTAGAAGGAGGAGGTCTACGAATTAGGTAGACAATGTTAGGTTAAAAACTTAGGTTTATTGAAGTAGCGTAGATGTTTACACTATGCGATGCTTCTGGATACAGATTTCGCACGATTGGCGCGTTTTCGCAAGGCAAATGTCTACAAGCGTTGTGGATAACCGAAGACGCGCTTGCGCTGTCGATTGTCAGTGGGACTTTAACATTTTCGGACGAAATGCCACGACTCAAATTATTCCAAGTCGAATGACAGGCGGGTTTAGGACGCCCAGGCGACGAAAGAAAGAATCATGGATGTTTGCCAAATATTATTCGTGGTTATAAATTTTATTTATAACCATGAATATAATTTGGCGGACATCAATAGCCCCTAACCCTTCTTACTAGAAAAATATGTACATGATTTCTTCTACAACATGAAGAAAATTTTCATCACGTTTACAATTTTTTAAATATTTATACCAGGTGACCTGTAATTCTATATCAAGTCTTCTTTTCAGCAATTCAAGATTCAATGAAATCGATAAGAAATATTTATAAAATTTCAAATTTGCGCCAAAATCGTCTATAATTAACTACCATACATTTTTTTCAGATAAATGATAGGGAAAAATATATTTTATAGCAGTACAATCGAAATCTTTAAATAGAAATGTGTACTTTCTGTGTATTTCGAAATTTAGGATTTGTTTCGGTCAACCGGCATACATATTTATAATATATTCCTTACAGAGAATATTCTCCTAATATTGTAGATGAAATCCTGTGCATAATATTCCAGGAGAAATATGTCTACAGGATCATTTCAGACCATTAGATGTAATGAAGATGCACATTTTCATATTCTAGGCCCAATCGTATCTTAAGAAAGTTTTTTTTTTTTTTTTTTTTTTTTTTGGTTTCATAAAATATGGGACTCATTTCTCAATAAATAATAAATACTTTTTGAAGATGCAAGAATTTTTCGGTTTCAAATTTGTATTAAAAAAAAAATTAATTTTCAGACTTACAGCAGCCTAGCGGAGCCTCTAAACAAAATTTTAAAAATAAAAGCACATTCATGGCAACCTTTTTTTCACTAAAGGGAATACATTCAAGGCTTAGCGTTTTGCAAAATTCAGAAACACACATTTTTTCAGCACCCTACCCTCCACGAATTAACTTGACTTAAATGCTATAGCTAAGTTTAGGATACAGTCTTGCACAAATTTAAAAGCTTGGTGTAACAAAATTACAATTCTGAACTGACTATTTTTAATTACATGAAAATTATAGCATTCCTGCATAACAAAAAGATAAGTCATATCAATTAAATCTGTGTAAAAATCTGTTAAAAATTTGCTAAAATACAATGTTGTTCCCATGCTTCTTCTACGTAAACTATATAGTAGAAATAGGAATCATTTAAATAGTTGTGAACTTACCCGAAAACATAAAAAATTTAAACAAATCAAAATTCTTTAAACAATTAAAAGGTATAAATAAAAAAAAATTGTTTAGCATTTCGAACTCGAAAGTTCATTGCCTCACTACCCGATTCGGGTAGTGTTTCTAGGTGGATAAATACTACCAGTGTGGGTCCACCACACCCACGACGGGTCAACAACACGCAGTATTCCCCGAACGGTCACCCATCCAAGTACTAACCGCGCCCAACACTGCTTAACTTCAGTGATCTAACGGGAACTGGTGTTTTCAGCGTGGTATCGCCGTTGACAATTAAAAGGTATAGTTAAAAAATTAATGGATATTATTAAATCTGTGATAATTGATGGTTAAGGGCGTATTCTGGTAACTGACACATTTTTAAAGGTGTTTTCGCGATTTAAAAAATAAAAAATAATAAAATGCAATCATTTCAAATTTTGTATATTTTATTATTAATTTCTAAAACTGTAAAAAAAATTTTTTTTCTTTGTTTACAAAATTTTTTTTAGGTTTTTTTTTACGGACAAATTGAGCATATTAAAAAAAGGTATATGGCTGGTCCGGGTGATTGCACCACTTCAGGGCATCTGAATCGAAAAAATGGAGTTGATTATTATTCTGTAGGCTTGTCATTCTGGTCTGAACTAGGCTTACTTTGAGTGAAAAACAACAAAATGGCGGACTTCTAAAAAAAATACAACGTTTTTTTCAACTTTTTTCCTCGGAAATCGGGCTATAAATCAGAAACTAATGAACGGAAAAAAAGATCCTAGTTCCCGCCATAGCCACTGATGTGTAGGACGTGTTAAAATTTTAGCTTTATAGATTCAATAGAATATTTTTAATTACCCGGGCCGACCGAAAAAACGTTGTTTCAAGAAAAACGCGTTTAGCTCTAATAACAGATTTTTTGAGAAAACTCCTACACTCATCGGCTATGCCTAGTGCATACAAGCAAACCTTCCGTTACCTTATAGGGATCATTTTCAGCAACTTTTTCTGCCCTACGACTCGATCTGGCTATTTTAGAATCGTCAAACGTTGCCTTCCGACCGTTTGCTACTATTGTGCGGCTTACAGCGCGCAACTACAAAGCGCTCTCGACTATGTGCTGTAGCTTCGTGAATTTTTCATATTCCATTCTAAAATTTTCACAATATACTCTCAATATATTTTACTTTCGGAATATGAAAGAAAAAAATCGATTTTTTTAAACTTAGTGAAAAAGAAGAACTTAGTGAAGAAAAAGAAAATTTCAAAAAGCGATAATAATCCTCACTATTGCGTGGAATTCAAATTCATTTGAATACAAATTTAAGTGTGAACTCTCTGTTCAGGAATATTTTCCCTCAAAACGTCTAGGGGGCAGTTCAGTTGGTTCAAATAAAGGAAACTAGTTTACCAGGAGATTTTCTACTGATATGAAGTTCATAGATTTTAAAGGGGGCGATTTTTCTTGAAAGTTTCAACAGAAAGAGATGGAGGGAGGGACAGAGTTCCATAAATATAACGGAAATTGGTGGAAGCCTCTAGATGTCATAAATGCTCATAAATCAGCTCAGGTTCTTTAGGACTTTTAGGTATAGCTAATCTGTTGATACAGACAGCTATCCTAATTTCAAAGAGAAAGTGGTGTCTATTTCAATGCCCTAAAAATGATGCAGGTGTAGGCTGAAGGGTAAAGGCCAGAAAAAGACCAAACGTTGTTTGCAGCTGGTCTTAAAGTGATCTTAAGTTGGTCTTTCTTTTCGCGAGGGTAATATACAAACTCTACATATTTTAAAACTCAGGAATCGTCCTTCATGCTGGGTTAGGCTTATTTCCTGAATTTAATATATTTATAAAAAAAAGTGAGCAGCACCAGATGACCGCAATAAACTCGTATGCTAATACGAAATCCTGAGACAATAAATTGATAAGACTTAAAATATTGCTCTACCTGTCGTTTTATTTATCGAAGTAATGTGTTGTAAACAAAAAATATCGTTTATAAAAAAGTAAAATGCTTTTTTCACGTTCATTTTTTCTCTAGGACACGTTGAAACGGTCACTATAATCAGCGCCTGAGAGCAGGCTATACGAGCACGCAAGAGAAGCCCGATACAGCGGTAGCCATCCGACAGGCGAGAATAGTTCCGTGCAACAACGCCAGGAAGCGTAGAGTCGGTTTTCCCGCAACCTACCTCAACCAGAGAGCGTATAAAGAAGGGAGGAAAGATCCAAAGCTGGCACTCTTGAGTCGACTACGGGAAACCGAAGTCGACTACCGGATGATCCAACCGAACAGCTATCAGCTCAGGAAGGATCAATATCCGCAGTTATGCTATCCAGATACGCTGCTACAGGCTCTGGAATCCTTTTTTGCTTCCATCAGGGTACGCTGAACCAGGCTCCTGTATCTTTTTTATTTTCACTTTTTCTGAGAACTTGGATACGTCGCACCGGCTCCAAGATCGCATCTGTATTTTATTTACCTGTTGATTATTTTGTACTAACACTGTTTACGCCATTCTAGGCTCCAGACATTTCTCTTTCAGGTTTTGATCTCTGAGTGCACGACACCCCCAGATATTTTTACTTATTCTTATTTGTCCGGGCACGCTGTACCAGGCTACCAACATCTTTTTGATACCTTTTATTCTGGGCATGCCATCATAGGCTCCAGCCTTTTGTTTCTTTTTTCGATAAATTCGGGTACGCTGAATCAGGCTCCGAAGATAGGTTTTTTGGCGATACACATGATCCAAGGAGCTATGGTCCCGCCACGCGCATCTAAAAAAAAGTGGACCAATAAAATGGCCCGTAGGAATTCGTACAGCGATAGACATTTTTAAAAGGACGTCAAGCGGGAAGTTTAAAGCTGGTTCAACGCTGCATGTGTTAATTGCAGAAAAAACTAGAAAACAGTCTTATAACTTATCGTATAAACCTAAGATAAAAATCAGGAACATCTGACTTATATTTATAAAGAGTATAAAATGTAAGAGAGCGTGCTTTTAGGAAATTTAAAGTGCTTCTTTGCAACATATTTGAAGAATGATAATCCCATATTTTATATATTTATTTTAGAAAGAATGAATTAGTTTAAAAATTTTCTTGTATTGTGCTTTTTATTACAGAAATCATTATAAGTAATTTGTACTAGTTGTGCACAGTGGGCTAAAGTAATGGTTATATTATTTATATTACTACAAATTCTAATAAATAATTGATAATTACAAGTAAAATAATTTTTGATTAATTAATAATAACAAATCAAGTACTGAATTAATACCTAATCATTATGAATGAAATAACTGATTGATAATTAATAATTACAAATAGAAGAATTGAATACAGTAAATAAATCAATTATAATTATTGTAATTAAAATTAACAATTAAAATTATTTGTATTAATTGCTATTAAAAACGTTTTCCGCAGAAAGTGTTGCAAGCTTAGCTATAATTTTTATCATAGGATGTACTTTTTGTATAATATTATAATAGCAAACACAGTAAAAATATGAAGGAAACAATACTAATTTAACTTATGTTAAAAATTCAAATATTCAGTTTCAAATTCCTGTATTTTATTGAAACTTCGGATTTTGTGGGAGAATATTTAATTTTCTTGGTGACTAATTCATTTTTTTGGTTAGAAATTCCTTTGAAAAATAAAATATTTGGTTAAAAATTAGATGTTTCTTATTTACAGATAATTTTTTAAACTGAAAATGTAACTTCCATTTCTTGTCGAAAACTTATCTTTTTTGATAGAAATTAATTCTTCTTGGTTGAAAACTATACTGTTTCATTGCGAATTTATCTGTTTTCGGTAAAAATTGAACTACTGGTTGAGAATCCGTCTTTTTTTTGGTAGAAGAGTACTCTCATCAGTTGAAATTTCACCTTTTTGGTTACAAATTAATTTCTTTGGTTGAAAATTCATTGGTTGGAAATTCGTTTGGTTTTTAGTTGAAAATTTATTTTACCAACTGAAAATTATCCTACTTTCTTTTTGGTAGAAAATTTATATTTTCAGTTTAAAATTCCTCTATTTGGTTAAAAATTAAATTTTTCTTACTTGAAGATTCATCATTTTAGTTAAACTATTCAATTTTTTGTGGAAAATTTACCTTTTTTTGTAAAAATGTAATTTTTTTTCATTGAAAAATTATCTTTTTCGTCAAAAAATTAACTGTTCTATATTTTGTTAAGAATTCATTTCTCTCATTGAAAAAAAAGTAGTTGAAAATTAGTTTTCTTGATGATAGAAAATTCATCTTTTGGGTAGAAAAATCCACTATTTGGTCAAAATTTCATATTTTTGGTAGAAAAATCATCATTTTGATTCAAATAAATTTCTTTGGTTCGAAATTCATTTCTTTTTACTTGAAAATTATTTTTTCAACTGAAGTTATATCCATTCCATTTTACCATGAAAATTTATATTTTAGTTGAAAATTAATTAATTTTGATGAAAGCTCGTTTTTGCACTTCACTTTTCCGACTGCAAATTGAAATATTATATTTTTCGTTTGTAAACGTATTACTTCTAGTTTAAAATTAAATTATTTTGTTGAAATTTCTTTTTTTGTTGTTGCAAATTGATTTTTTTTAGATTTTAGAAGACCCAATCCCCCAATTGTCATCCGTATATCTTTCAAACTTTTCTACAAAATTTAGGGGCTACTGCAATTCTCGCAGCAAAATAAAAGCTTCATAATAAAAGATGAGAAATTGTAAATTTCAATCTATGCTTATAACAGTATACAATACAGGAAATTATGAAATTTAATTCTTCAAAAAAAAAAAAAACATCCATAAGTTGTGAAAGAACTTTCTTTTAATTCATGCATTTTAACTATACGTATTTGCAGTTCGATATATTTATTCATTATAATGATAGATTCACACTTGAAGGACGCACCTCCAAATACACCTCCAGATATTTTTGGCTGAAAAAATCATGAGTGATGTTGAAACAATATAAAATAGAAAAAAATATCTCCAAAACCTCTATGATAATTCAACTATCCCATTAAAATACTTGAAAGAGAAAGGAGGCAATCTGAAAAAAATCGGAAAGCCCATGGTTTTTCAGTGATCCCAAGTGTCCTTTAGGGATAAATAGTTTCAAATTTACAACTTCTATTAAATTTAAAACTATGTATCTGCAAGAATTAAAACAGGTATTAACTAGATTCTTATTATCTACATTTAAGTATCTAAGTTTGAGAAACGCTGTGCTACAGCATGACGCGAAAATATTTCAATCGTAGTTAGGAAAGTGCCTCTGCGTTGTCATGGTGACCAATATGTCGGTTGCTGTACGAGACGCGGCTTGAACGTATTTCGTACCCCCAAGTGGCGGGACCATAGCTGCTTGGATCATGGGCGATACAGAACGGCGCATGCTGAATGCTAGCTGCCGTAGAAATCATTTACGTTTATATTTTCCAATCCGCGTACGCTGAATCAGGCTCCGGAAGTAACTTTTTGGTGGTACAGAACGGTGCATGCTTTATACTAGCTGCCGTTGAGATAATGTACGTTTATATTTTACGCGATACAACAAAAAATGCACGATACCAGTATTAGATGTAAACGAGTGCTCTCTACATTGTAAGACTGTGATTGCTAGGTATTACCAAGCTTATTCGTGCGTGATATTTCGCCTTATAAATATAATTGAACACTATGCCTGTCTATGCGTGACACTGCATCTCATGAATTGAGCACTTAGCCTATTCATATGTGATTGAATGTACTAAGACTGAGTATATTATAACTGCGACGACTGATAGTCTATAAGAACTTCGTTATAGATTCTACTTTCAGATTGAATAAAAGACATATTTTTATGCTTAAATTGTGTGCACTCAATTCATCTTCTCCTTTCTGGGTCCAAACTAATCTTACCAGGGCTTAAGGCTAGGTAGAAATAAGATATAGAAGAAAACGAACACTTTCAACATGTTTAGCTAAAAAAGTGGAAAATGTTATTTTATTGACATTTAAGTGCTCTATTGTCCAAAAAAAAAGGTTTTAGGCAAAAGTGCTATATATAAAAAATGTTCAGAAGAAAGTAGAATGATTTTGTCGCGTTTCGTTTTTCTACTTGAACCCTCAGTTCAGCTAAATATGTGAAAAATGCAATTTTCTTGACATTTAAGTGATTCACTGTTCGAAATAAGGGGTTTGAACGAAAGTGTTATGAACAAAAAATGTCCTTTATAAAAAGGAAAATGTTTTTTTCACGTTCATTTTTTCTCTAGATCACGCAGTTTAGCTAAAAAAGTGGGAAATGTAATTTTATTGACATTTAGGTGGTCTGTTGGCCAAAAAAAGGGTTTTAGGCCAAATTTCTATATACAAAAAATATTGTTTAGAAGATAGTACAATGTTTTTGTCGCATTTATTTTTTCACTTGAACCCTCAGTTAAGCTAAAAAAAAAGTGGAAAATGCCATTTTCTTCACATTTAAGTGATGTACTGTTCGAGAGAAGGGGTTTGAGACCAAAAATCTATTATTAAAAAATGTTCGTTGCAAAAAATAAAATATCTTTATTATATTCATTTTTTCATTAGAGCCCACAGTTTAAGGGAGAAAATGAAAAAAGGACCTTTTTTATCTTTAATCACCTTGAGCGGGATCTAAGATACTTTTTTTTTAGAAAATTAAGAATGCGGGAGAATCTTTTTCATTCAAACAAAAATTTTATGAGCTAAGACCCAATGAATTTATGAAACTTAGATTATTTAAGTGTCATATCTTCTGAAGCTAAGAAAATATTTCAGCGAACCTAGAACTTTAAACGTCTTGCGGGAACTCAAGAAAATGTTATATTAAACAAAAAAAATACGTGGTCTTTTTTTTGATCAAACTGTACAAATTTAGAGTCCTTAAGAAAAAAAATATTACATTTTAAATTGGCACCCTAATACATGCCTCTCAGGCTAATCAACTCCTTTGTTACAATTTAAATGAGTAGTGCTTTACCTTGCCAGATGGAATGCCAGAAGATTCGAGTGCCTTCTCCACGCGCTTTTTGTCATCTTTATTTTGCGCAAACATTTTTATAATACTGCAAATAAAATATTTTTATATTTATAAACATGTTTTTATATCATAGAGTGACAGTTGAAGTTTCAAAATTACAGTTTCAATAATATTTTCCTTATAATAATATCACTGGTTTACATCGCAGACACGGATTAAGTTTCGTAGATTTTTAGTAGTTGAATGTGAATTTGCAAAAAAAAACTACAAAATTTTGTTTTCGAAACAATTGTAGTCATGTGTAATAAAATCGCAATTTCCTATACAGAACTACATCGTTTCTTAGAGTTTGCACGACGCGCTCATGCCTTACCAGCGGCTTATTCATAAGATACATTTACATTGTCATAGAAGACAGATGTTCATTTTACAAAACTTTTCCATTACAGTTTTTTTATCAACTTCCAACGAGTAATAACACCAAGTATCCAGAATTTGTAACTTCTGAAAAAAAGATTAAAAATTTGATTTTTGAAAAAAGAATCCCACAGACGGTTTTATTTTTAAGCTTAAAAAACCTCCGCATCATCCAGTACACAGTGGGCCGGGAGACCCGAAATCTGTGCCAAAAACCAAGTATGGAATTTGAATATACCAAACGATTTATTATTTTGTAGAAACTTCAGAACGCTTAAAAATCGACTCTTACAATTATATTTGCCAATTACACATTCCGACAAAATTTAAACTCAAAGACCGGACTATGTGACCCAGAAAGATTTTGATTTCCTAAAACCGTATCCGTTATTCAAATTTTTCCTATACGTCAGGTTTTTGAGATATCCTAACCTGAAAGTGCAAAAATGGCTATTTTTAGCCATATTTGAGGAAATATAACACGATCAGCAATTTTTTCCTAAAAACTGCTAACGCCATCGTTTAGTACTCCTTTTTATCTTCCTATTCCATTTTTGATCATCTCGGACTGATTTTCTTTCTTCCGAGATATCACACATTAACTATTTCAGTATAGGAAAAATTTGGATAACGGATTCGGCTTTAGGATAACAAAATCCTTCAGGGTCACATAGTCCGGTCTTTGGGTACAAAAATGATGTCATTTTTGTCGGCCTGTGTTATTATTATTACGTGATATATTGAACAAGGGAAACCACATGAAATCAGTAATAAGATGTATAATGTAATAACTAATGTATTTTTGAATAATTTTGTGATGTAAATATTGTTGGTTGTATTTGTGCATTATTCAATGTTTAAAAAATACGAAATAGGCGCAATAATTGCAAAAACATAGGTTTAATATGTTTGGTGTAATTTATTCACCAAGAAAGTGATATTTTTCATATGGGCGCTATTTTGTTTCTCTTCACACTTGAACTGCACACCCAAATGAGAGAAGTGAGGTACCATTTTGTTCACTAGAATGTTTACTTTAAGCCTGACCTGTGGCATTTTGCGCTTTTTCGTTCGTTTAGAAAAAAAAAACTTCCCCAAAGCGTACCTGAGCACACTCAGTTGTTCCCACTTGTAATGAGATCTTCAATGCACTCGCCTACCCAATAAAATCTATGCATGGAATTTGAAAATCTGAACTATTACTGAAATAGAAACAATACAAATTATTTACAATTATTACTCTTTAAGATAATAATTATTTATAATTATTATAATGTATAATATCTGATTAATAAAAAATAGATTATAAATTAATTAATATACAATGAATAAAATAGTTTAAATAATTAACTAACTAAAAATTTCAAGAGAGTCAAGACTCAAGATTCAAGATTAAATTTATTATACAAATTCAAAATGAGATACAAAAGGAATCGCACATAAAATAACTAAAATAAGACGTGTTTCACACTAAAAAGCTAGTCTGCGCAATTCCACTTAATTTTGGCTCCTTGTAATGTGCCCGATGGCTTTTACAAGGGGGGTTCCAGTTTACACTCGTATCACAATAATCCTAAGTTATAGCTATAAAAACTAAAAAAATCAATAAATAAAATGTTTGCACGCGACGCAACAGATCAATGTACATAAAAAGGTCAGTGTACTTAAAATCACTCTTACTCAATAATAATAAAAGATCTAACTCTCAACGCTTGTACAATGTAGTTAAAAATGTCATTCAGGTGGTCAATATTTCGTGGAATTAAAAGGCGCTCGATAGACTCTAAGTCAGTACTTGAACCTTATAGGTATTTTTTAATGTAGTGTGCTCTGAATTATTTATGGATAGGGCAATGGAGTAGGAAATAAGTATGATCCTCAAAATTCATCAAGTTACACAGACTGCAAATTTGATTTGAATCAATCACATATGCCGAACCACTAAAATATAGTCTGATCTTGGTGGAGTCTGAAAGTCTTAATTAGCGTTGGCATAAAACGAGACCAAAATCCTAATAATTTTTCCACTTACACCAAGGTCCTTTAGTTTGGCCCAAAGCTTAGTATGGCTGATTGAGTCAAATGCCCTCCTAAAATCGACAAAGATGAAGTATAAATAATCTATCTTGTTAGTTGCAAAGGGCATGCTGATTACCGAATAAAGTGTAAATAAGTTGTCTCTGCAACCCCTCCCCGTTCTAAAACTCGTCTGCTCCTCTGGCAACAGTTTATATGCTTTCGCCTATGTTGATGATCTAGCAGTAAGTCGCATCGTAAAGATTTTAGTGATTGAGTTCATAAGAGTTATCCCTCGATAGTTTAATGGGTCACGTTTATCGCCCGTCTTGAGAAGCACGAACTTATCAACAACAGACCATTGGTTAGGAACTTTTTCGGAGTTAAGAACAGTATTAAAAATATTCAGCAAATAATGGTCCCATTCTGGGGATAGATGTTTGAAGAAGTCATTATTTATACCATCCGGACCTGCAACTTTATTCTATTTGCAGCCCGAGATAACTTTTTGTAGTTCAAGTAATGTGAAGTCAGTATCAAGAACTGGGTCCAACACTGATCTAAAATTACCATCTGATAACAGTCTGGGCGGAAAAATATCCCGATAAAATTTAAACCAGTCACTGGTGCTTAATGAGTTTGCATATTCAGACTTAGTGTCGAACAATTTTGCCGTCTGCCACAATACCCTACTATTTTTAACATTTGCTAATATCATAAGGGTTGTTTTAGAATGCTCTTCGTTTGCTACTTTGGTTGCCATTCGATATGAGTCTTGAGACTGGATATAACCGGTCAAGAAAAATTCAGAACGATTACGAGAATACTGCTTATTAGTACGTGCAGCAATCCTTTTCAGACGAGCGCACTGCGAGTTGAACCAGACATTTTTCTGATTATAAGGGCCGGAGGTACTGGGAGCACCCCTCCGTATAGCATATTTGATTCGCTGGCAGCATGCGTTATTGCGGAAATTAAGTTATTATACAAAAAATCAGCGTTAACATCATTATTGTATATAAGCGGTGAATTTGACAAAGCAGTATAAAAGGTGTCCGCTCCCTCGTCATTCCACTTTACAGACATTGGTACGCCGAAAAATTTAGTAGGCTCTCTTTCCCTAGAACCCTTGAGTACAATATTAAAATCGATAGCTACAAGTAAATGATTTGATTGGTCCGAAATATTGTGGACAGGAAAATCGTTAACAACATTTGCGCAGTCGATACTTAACGAACATAAATCAATAGTACTGCAGCCTCTTTTAGTTAGGTAGGTAAATTGACCCAGCCTATCAGAGAAAGAACGACCATTGCAGAGCGCTAGGTCGTACGATTGAAGGGACTCCACCAGTTTTTTTTCTCTTTTATTAACTATATCATCTAAGGCCGATCTATATGGAAATAAATTATAATTGTTAGAAATCTCATCAGAAAAGCTATTTAGGGCTCCTACACGAGCGTTAAAATCACCAATTAATAAAAAATGCGTGTTTACACTGTTTGAAGAGAATAAAACTATTTGGAGCGCATCAATACAGAAGTCCGAGTTTGCTGAGGAGGGAAAATATATATTACCGATATGCAGAGTGAAGGAATTTTCGAAGGTCAATTTCACAAATGAATATAAATTACTAATTTCAAGTTTGCAATGTAAATAGTCAGCGCAGTTTTTGACTAATTTAATTAGCCCTTCACTGACACGGCCCTTACTTTTTTCTTTGATACCCTCGTGAAAAGAAAGACCAACTTTAGATCACAGTATAGGCATGTATATTCTTGTCCCGGCAGTTTGAACCCCCAATATCCCATCATTATAAGGCTCATCACGATTCATAGATTGTAAAGGGGGCGCTCTTTCTTGTAAGTTTCAACAGAAAGAGATGACGAGATGGAGGGAGGGATAGAGTTCCATAAATATAACGGCAACTTGTTGAAGCCTTCTAGATCTCGTAAATAATAACAAAATCATCCCAGGTTCTTTGAGGTATAGCTAGTCTGTTGATACAGACAGCTATCCTTATTTAACAGAGAGAGTGGTGTCTTTTTCAATGCCCTAAAATTGATGCAGGTATAGGCTGAAAGGTAAAAGACCGGAAAAAGACCAAACGTGGTTTGAAAATGGTCTTGATGTGATCTAAAGTTGGTCTTTCTTTTCACGAGGGTAGCCACGGAGTAGTAGGGGGTGTAACCATCTAAAAATTTCGGCAGTTTCACAGATGTGTTTGTAAGCCATGACTCACCTATGCAAATCACACAGTGACTAGTTGAGTAGGCTTTCTGATTTACATCCAAGTTGCACAGATTATTATAACAATTGATATTCCAATAGCAAACACTAAAACTCGACGTGTGTTTACACATTTCTCCATTTGGTGAGGCATATTTGTTTACATATTTGTTAAGAGAGCCCGAGTCTTGAGGATCACCCCTTCTTTTCCTTGAAAAAACGTGTTGATTAGGTTTAGAAGGGTTGGTGCTGACCCAGCTGTGTTTTGGGCATAGCAGCTGTATTTGTATTTACAAATGAGGCTGACTCATTACTGTGTATCCCTGCTTGTGATGTCATAGAGAGTCTAAACGATCGGACCTTCTTCGTCTATCACATAAAGCAAAAAGAGAGATCTAAATAAAAGTCGTTTCGAAAAGATCACACCTTTTTCTCTATTTCACCTGACAGAAAGGGAGAACCGATCGAATTCTGCCATCGGAGTCCCACTGCCAATCAACTCTGTCAACAAAGTGAAATTCGGTTCATTTGGCCAATTCCAGAATCCTACTACCAACGTTTCGCCAACATTGCCAGCAGTGAGTTGTAGTTGGATTTCATTTTGAATTGGACATTTTTTACTTTTTTAACAATTCTTCCATTTCTTGAAAATGAAACGAATATCATTAATTAGATCATAAATTATTGAATTATTGAAAAATAAAATTCTTGCAGGTGCTTTTCTCGTGTGCAACTCAGAATGCAATTCAAGTGCAGTGGAGGAAGCGACCAAATCTTGGTTAAAAAACGCTCCCTGGTGAAAACAAGATGACGGAAGTTTTGGAAAACGCGGAAAAACTAATTAATAAGATTGCATTTACTATAAAAATCATTATATATGATCGTCTCCAAATAAAATAACATTAATTTTTTTATTTTATTTCCTTTTTTATTTATTTTCTCATTTAATCATTAAAAAAGTGTCGATCAATTTATTCTTAGTGCTTTACATTCGTGAAAACATAAATGGGATCCTGTTTGGGATCCCATATATGTTTTCGTCAGTACTACACTACTTTTTGTACCATCGAAATTATAGTAAATTAGACGTCGAAACGATTGATAATAAGACGTCGATGCGGTCATTAATTTGAAGTCAATACGACGTCGAATTGGGTGACATAATATCGTCGAATCGACGAAAATATCGATGATTTTTCGACATCAAAAAACGACGAGTATTCGACGTCAAATCGAATATCCATTTCTGACTGGGCTTATACTTATGACTAGACAGCCCTTTTCAATTAACCAAGGATGACTTTTTACTAGATTCAGAAGGGTACATAAATGCGTACACAGAGCACAAACAGGAATTGGAATTTGGTTCAATAACAATCATCCGCTGAACATTTCAAAAAGGGCCACAGGTAGAGAGACAAGCAACTCAGCTTGCTGGGCAATATTTACCTGCTCACCAAAGCATTTTTGGTAATAAGAAAGCTGATGAGTTGGCAGAACTCAGCGCCATATCTTGAAGTCAGAGAAATGCTGACTAAGCTTTATAAACTTTTCTCTCTTCACAGAGACAATATTTTATATAATTTCCTGAAGTTCGTTTCAAGGAAAAATAGATCTTAGAAATTGGATTTCACTAGCAGTGGTGGTTATCTTAATCCAGATGACATGCGCATCTGAACATCTCGTCAATCAAACGATTTAAAAAAGCACCAAGATTTATTATTATCCAACTGAAAATTCACAAACAATCACTGGTACTTGGAGAATAACAATCTTTTTGGACACGCAGAAACTGCTAGATCATCTGCTTTGAATAATCAAAGGACTGAGTTCAGGATTAAAGGAGTATGAACATTATTACAACGCCATAACCTGAATAGATTCTGTCAACTACAATTGGATAACAGGAAAACCCCATATAATGAATCATATGATGAAATCACGTAATAAAATAACTAGCTGTGAATTTTGATCTCGAGTGTTTCCACTTTGTTTGTATTTATAATTGAGCGGTTGGGTGCAAGAACGGCCTACTTGCATTTTCCGTAAGGTCGTAAGTCGAGTCCAGTCTAGTCACGTAACTAAGCTACTCGCGAGATAAAACAGTGCGATATGCGATGACAGCCGAATGGAAATCCGAAATCCTACTTCGTAAACCTCGTAAACACAAAAGATGGGTTAGGAGAAGAGTCAAGTGTTGGAATATCGTGAAAGTTTATGGATTTTTATGAAGGTGAAAAAGTAATATAATGGTACAATTTTCCATTGTATTTTAAAAGCGGTCAAAGGCACAAGAGTGTTACGATACTAGTCCTAAAGTTTTTTATTTAATTCGAGGTTAAATCCAGCACTTGGCTCTGAACTTCTATGAATCAATATGTACTCGAATTATATTGTAAGGCAAAAAATTAATTTTATGTTTTACAGCTCTTTCGTATTTGACAACCCCATTTCGCATCATTGTTCTGGTAATTTTCTTTTATTTTTGATAAATTAATCTTTGACAAATACCCATGCAAGACAAATATGTCAGAATTAACAAAAAATGAAACTAGGTAGCTGCAGCAAAATTTGATTTGAAAACTCTATTTATATTAAATTATATTTTTTTGTTTAAATTCAACATTTGCCCTCAACTAAACATTTGAACCAGATATACCAATTAAAAATCAATTTTACTGAAATCACAAAAACTTAATTTTATTTATTGAACATCAGGAGATCTAAACCCAAAATTTACTAGTTTTAGACTTTTCAAATAAAAAGAATTAACAGGCAACCAACAACAGGAATTTGGAACCAAAAAATATGACTTTTTTTACCAAATTATTAATCTTCTATCCCAAAAGACGAAGGTTCACCAAACATTTGAATCTTCAACCAAAAATGACAAGTTTTCACGAAAATAATTGAATCGTCACTAATAGAGTAAACTTTTTTAATACAAATAATTAAGCTTAAACCATAAAAGATGAACTTTCCATCAAACAAGATGACTTTTCTGCTGAAGCGTGAATTGTTAATGTAGAAGGGCAGATTTTCTGTCCAAAAAGACAAATTTTCAACGAGACAGTTGTATTTTCGACCAGAAAGTATGACTTTTTATCAAAATGGTTGATTTTTCAACAAAATAGTTTAATCTTTAATTTTAAAATGAATAAATTCTGAACCAAAAATATAACGGTCAGCTCTTCAAATAAAAATAATTAACATTCAAACAAACAAAAAATCTGAATTTGTAACAAAATAGTTGTATTTTCAACCGAAAGAGATTAATACCAAAAATATAAGAGTAAAGTTTTTAATTACAAATAATTAACTTTAAGCCAAAGAAACATGACTTTTTAACAAAATAGTTGAATTTTCAACAGAAAAAGATAACTTGTTATGAAAGTAGTTGAACTTTCAACCAAACATATAAAATATGTATACCTAACCAATTTTACATATTTATTTTCATGAATAGGTATAACTCTCTTCAGAAACTTTTTAAATAATAAAAAATTCTCTGATATAAATAGGTAATATGGTTCGCTATAAATTAATATGATTGGTAGAAAATTTATCTTTTTTGGCTGAAAGTTAATTCTTTATAGTTAAAATTCTACTTTTATATTTTTGGTTCCGAATTAATCTGCTTTGGTTAAAGATCTTCTATTTGGTTGAAAAATTATTATTTTGTTAAAAATTCAACTCTTTTGTTACAAGTCATATTTTTTTGGTTGAAAGTTAATTATTTGGCTGAAAATTATTCTATTTTGCTCAAGAGTCATATTTTTGGCTAAAATTAATTCTTTTTAATTGAAAAGTTCAATTTTATATTTTTGGTTCAGAATTTCACTATTTGATTAAAAATTTAATTATGTTGTTAAAAATTGAACTATTTTGATAAAAACAATCTTTTTTGGTTGTAAATTCAACAGTTTTGGTGTAAGTTCGTCCTTTTACAAGAATAATTTACGTTTCATTAGAAGAGTCCTCTTTTTTATCAAAATTTCAGCTTTTATGGTTGAATGTCAATTCTTTTTTTTTTTTGTTTTTTTTTTAAAGTCTGCTATTAAATTTTCAGTTCTGAATTAATTTCCTTTGGTTAAAAACGTAGTTATTTTGTTAAAAATTATACAATTTTGCTGAAGTCATATTTTTTTGATTCAAATTTTTTTTTATTTGACAAGTTTAATATTATATTGTTGGTTCAAAATGTTACTATTTGATCCAAAATTTAATTATATTTTAAAAAATTTAACTAATTTGTTGAAAATTCGTCTTTTTGAACAGAAAATCCGTCCTTTTAGATTCATAATTCATCTTTCGTTAGAAGAGTCATCTTTTTTTTTTAAACAAATCTTTTATGGTTAAGAGTTAATTTTTTTTTTGTATACCATTAAGCCGTTTCCCTTTTGGCGAGCCTCTAGGGGTAGGCGTGACACTACCCGATTCGGGTAGTGTTTCTAGGTGGATAGTTTCTTGTAGTAAATAACTACAAGTGTGGGCTCACCACACCCACGACCGCCAACAGCAACGCAGTAGTATCAGACGGTCACCCATCCAAGTACTAACCGCGCCCAACACTGCTTAACTTCAGTGATCTAACGGGAACTAGTGTTTCCAGCGTCGTATGGCCGTTGATTAATTTTATTTAAAATGTTCATTATTATATTTTTGGTTCTGCAATCATTTTTTTCATTAAAAATGAAACAATTTTGTTGAAAATTCAACTATTTTGATCAAAAGTCATATTTTTTTGTCGAAAATTCAACTGTTTTGTTGAAAACTCGTATTTGAAGGGTAGAAATGCAAAAGGAGTCAAGAGCCATTTTTCACTTTTTTCAGGAGAGACTGAAAACATGTTGTAAATTCAGTGGGACCATTTAAGAAAAAAATAAGAAAGTTCTTTCGAGAAACAGCTCTGGCGGACCGAACGAACGGAGTGGATACGCTACAGCGTATCCTTATAGTATCCACATCGTATCCTCTCCGTATCATGCAAGAAAAACTGATTAAAAAAGGAAGATGAACATTTCACTTATTGAAATTCGGATTCTACGTTAAATTTTGCGTTAAAAGGTCACGGAGTAATCGCAATAGTTTTTCTTGCAACATTAAAAACTTTAAAAAAATATAATACTTGTCGATAACGTGGACTGAAGGCGACTTCAAACGCATCGTCGACGGATAAAGCCTATGAACTGCTACTGAATGACGATGCGTTTGAAGTCACCTTCAGCGCACGTCATCGATGAGTATTATATTTATTAAAAGTTTGTAATGTTGCAAGAAAAACTATTGCGATTACTCTGTGACCCTTTAACTCAAAATTTCACGTAGAATCCGAATTTGAACAAGTGAAATGTTAATATTTCTTTTTTAATGAGTTTTTCTTGCATGATACGGAGAGGATACGATGTGGATACTATAAGGATACGCTGTAGCGTATCCGCTCCGTTCGCTCGGTCCGCCAGGGAGGTCACGTTTCGAGGTTAGATTTTGGGTCCGTATCGACTTTTAACGTCTTTCAACATTCATTGTGGAGTCAATTTGTAGTTTAAGAAAAAACTAAAAATTTGTATTCTAGCTATTGAATGGACGAATTGATTTCCAAAAAGTTTGCTTAAAAAAAATCATGCAGTTTCGCGAAATTTGGAAATCCAATTATGACTTCGAAATGGTGTAAAACTGACATTTCAACTTAGAAATAATGACGATAGCAATAATAATTTTGCATATTTCTAAAAAATGAGGAATTGGGTTTCAGGTTATTCAGTGCTGAACGGAAGGGAGCCAATAGTAATTAAAAATAATTAGCCAGTGTCGAGAAAAATGTAATTTGGTTTTTTACTTTGTGGTTAGAAAAGCTTCTCGGACTGTGAACACAAGAACACAAATTTTGAAAAATGATGCTACAAAAAAATCCTTTGGCAGGCTTGTGAAATAGAATTTATCTGATTTTTTGAGCTAATAAACGCGATTTCGAAAATTTGGCGCTTGACTCCTTTTGCATTTCTACCCTTCATTTCTGGATAGAAAATCCGTCCTTTTACATTCATAATTCATGTTTCAGCAGAAAAATCATCTTGTTTGATGGAAAATTCATCTTTTATGGTTTAAAGTTAATTATTTCTACTTGAGAAGTCTACTGATATCTTTTTGGTGCAGAACTAATTTCTTGTGGTTAAAAATTTAATTATTTGGGTGAAAATTTAACTATTTTATTAGAAAGTCATTTTTTTGACTGGAAAGTTAATTATTTTTATTTGAAGGGATGACTTATACATTTTTGGTTCAGGGTTCATTTCTTTGGATTAAAAATAAAACTATTTCGCTGAAAAATGAACTATTTTGGTCGAAAATTCAACTGTTTTGTTGAAAATTTGTCTTTTAGGATAGAAAATTCGCTCTCTTACATTAACAATTCATGTTTCGGCAGAAAAATCATCTTGTTTGATGGAAACTTCATCTTTTATGGTTTAAAGTTAATTATTTCTAATTGAAAAGTCTACCGATATCTTCTTGATGCAGAATTAATCTTTTTTGGTTTGAAATTTAATTATTTGGTCGATGGTTCGACTGTTTTCTTGAACTTTCGTCTTTTGGGATAGAAAATTAGTACTTTGGTAAAAAACTCATCTTTTTTGGTTGAAAATTTTTGTTATTTCTGACACATTTTTCTTGCATAGGTATTTATCAAAGATTAATTGATCAAACATAAAAGAAAATTACCAGAAAAATGATGCGAAATGGGGTTGTCGAATACGAAAGAGCTGTAAAACATCAAATTAATTTTTTGCCTTACAATATAATTCGTGTACATATTGATTCATAGAAGTTCAGAGGCAAGTGCTGGATTTAACCTCGAATTAAATAAAAAACTTCAGGACTAGTATCCTAACACTCTTGCGCCTTTGACCGCTTTTAAAATACAATGCAAAATTGTACCTTTATATTACTTTTTCACATTCATAAACATCCATAAACTTTCACGATCTTCCAACACTTGACTCTTCTTCTAACCCATCTTTTGTGTTTACGAATTAGGATTTCGGATTCGAATTTCCGTTCGACTCTCATCGCGTATCGCACTGTTTTATCTCGCGAGTAGCTTAGTCACGTGACTAGACTGGACTCGACTTACGACCTTACGGAAAATGCAAGTAGGCCGCTCTTGCACCCAACCGCTCAATTATATGGTCCTAATTTCACAAGCACTTTGCTTCCTGATAGAGGAAGCATTAGATTTTTTTTTTTTAATAATAAAAAAATAAAAGTCTTCATTTGGCTCAATTTAAAAATAGAAATTTACAAAAAATACTGAATTACAAAATAATACTACAAATTTTTTAATGCAAAGACATATCAGAAAAATCAAATTTTGTATTCGAAATTATCATTTTTCGAGCTGGATAAGGGAAGGGAAAAATTCTGTCGCACCCTATCCCTTCTCCAGCTTATTATGAATGAGCATAACTTCCTTAATTTTCAATAAAGTGTCTTAATATTATAAATTAATCGATTTTCCTCGAATCAAGGAAACTTTTCCGTTCTTGTATCAATTTTGAATTATGTTAGTGAAAAAAGTTTTACTATAAAAAATCGTGTTTTCAAATATTTCGCATTACCATAGCTTCCTTACTCTTCAATAAAATGTATAAATACTATGGATTAATCGACTCGTCTTGAATCAACACAACTTTTCTATTCTCGCATCAACTTTAAATTATGAAAATGAGAAAATTTTTACTATAAAAAAGGATTTAAAAAATATATAAATTACCATAACTTCCCTACTCTTCAACAAAATGTATTAATATTCTAGGTGAATCGATTCGCCTCGAATCAACACATCTTTTCTGTTGTTGCATCAATTTTGAATTATATTAATGTAACAAGTTTTACTATAAAAAAACCGATTTTCAAAATATATAAATTACCATAACTTCCTTACTCTTCAAAAAAAATGTATTAATATTATAGGTAAATCGATTCGACTCGTATCAACACATCTTTTCTGTGCTTGCATCAACTTTGAATTATGCTAATGAAAAAAGTTTTACTATAAAAAACCGATTTTCAAAATATATAAATGACTATAACTTCCATACTCTTTAATAAAATGTATTAATATTATAGGTTAATCGATTTATCTCTAACCAAGGAATCTTTTATATTCTTGCATCAACTTTGAATTATGCTAATGAAAAAACTTTTACTATAAAAAACCGATTTTTAAAATATTATTGAGTGCTAAAAAAATGCAATAAATATTCTCAGAAATCCTTTGGTCAGTTTCAAGATATTATTGAAGAAAATAGGCCCTCCAAATTTCATAAATTTATCTGCAACCGTTTTCTAGTTATCGTGTTCACAAAAAAGCGTGACATCCACAAATCCACACAAACAGCCGAAGAATTGCTTAGAACATTGTATTCGATATATTTAAATTGAGGAAGGTTTAATTAAACGAATTAAAAATTTTTTGAAAATGTTTCCATTACAAAGCTTCCTCTACGAGAAAGTAATAATAACATCATATAAAATCATATAATGAAAAAAATCATATAATGAATCTCTGACCTGAAAGAATTAAACGCCGCGGTTAAATTAGATTCAATGTAGGCAGCCACCATTCACCGAAGAAGAAATGTACCATGGTTCGGAGTTCTGAGAAAATCAATTAGCCCCGCCATCGGAGTACTCACATAAGAAGAAGAAAAACATTACATAAACCAGATCAGCCATTTGAACTAGTATCAGCGAAAATTAACACAAATGGTTGGAAAACAAATACACTTAGTTCGAGCAGAGATCGGAAAATTGCTTGCACAAGCAACTTGAATGAATACAGAATTGCACAACCTACAATATTAAATAGCTGCTATAGCCAGAGAACTAGATAAATTAATTGAATTGGCCACGCGACAAAATGTCACAATGTTAATGGAAAGATAATCTCTCACCTTTGATAAAGGTCTGACTGAGCAACAAGACACTCTTGAAAAATGCCTTCAAATCATACAAACCCATAACATAGAAGGGATATCCCTCACATCTACCTTAGTCCGCAATGTAAATTGTATATCCTACTAGATATACCTTTTTTGAGTAGGAACACCCATGAGCTATTTGAAATGCACTCTGTACCAGAAATCCAAAACATCGGAAATGAAACATAAAGAGCATATGTGAAACCAAGAACATCACATATAGCTTAAGACACGGAACAGGGAACGTATACACGACAATGCAATTAGAAGAATGTTATCAATTAGGAAAAAGACGTCTCTGCCTAGCCACTCATGCCACTCACGATGTAAAGAGTATACAATCATGTGAAGTAGAATTACTCAGAAACCCATCACTGAAAAATTTACAAAGTTGTGAAATTTGGATTTCACACGATAAACAACCATACTGGAAATCATTGTCTGCCCTCGGTGCGTAGTTATATTCTCTTCAGACTCAAGAAACAGCACGAGCCAGCTGTCCCCGGAAACCCAGCGCAAGCTTGGCAGTGAAAAGGTCTATGATTACTACCAATGACGGGCGGATGAATAATACAAAAGAATACTATCACCCTTCTCAGTATTCTATTTGAAGAAGATACTGAAGAAAATATTTATGAACTAGAACTAAATTCAAATATTCAAAATATTTCAACTATCATACGGAGACATGAAGATAAAATAAAAATATTTAATCGAACCAAAATAAAATCATTAAATTCCTATAATTTGAGGAAAAAGAACGCTGACCAAGCTCTCGCCGACATCGAGAACAAACACTTACAGCAAGAGTTGCTTATGCAGCATTTCTGACTTGGTGACTCAAAAATATCAGAATCAGCACTAGGTATGTTTAATGAGTTACATAATAGTTAGCACTAACAATGTCGTATGTAACTGCAAAAGAAAACACATCTTTAACAGAATTCTGGAGTCCAAATTTACTTTACACAATAACGTATGAAACGGAGGAGTTTAGAAAAGCTTACGAACAAGAACAGAATTCCCCGAATCAAACGGAGTCTACGCAGAATGAAGTCTACTGCTCAAAAATTTAGAATGCCATCATCTCAACTGAAATTAAAGGAGAGCTGACGGGAGAGAAAATCCATACGAAACTCGAACTGAACCAATACCAGAATGTGAAGATACGATTGATTCGGATGAAGGAAAGAAGATTAAACATCGCAAATCAGCTTAGACATTTCGATCCACTGATCCTTTATCATAAAAAAAAAAATTGATTAGCATTTCGAACTCGAAAGTTCATTGCCTCACTACCCGATTCGGGAAGTGTTTCTAGGTGGATAAATACTACCAGTGTGGGTCCACCACACCCACGACGGGTCAACAACACGCAGTATTCCCCGAACGGTCACCCGTCCAAGTACTAACCGCGCCCAACACTGCTTAACTTCAGTGATCTAACGGGAACTGGTGTTTTCAGCGTGGTTTCGCCGTTGACAGATCCTTTATCATAGCAACGTTTAAACAAAATTTTACATGCAAACAAATTTGTAGTAAACTCATGGCTTCTTAAACTTACGGACTATTATAATAATTAATCAGGAATAACAATGTAAGTATGTATGTATATTTAATCTCTCCCTTTTACGGGTTTGAAGGCCTCCGCTCCCTGTACATATATTTACATTTCATCCTTAGTCTAACTTAACCGCTGCTTATATTCTAATGCTTCGCCTTACATAATAACAAAAATCTTAATACTATTCTTCTTAAACTTGTAAAAAAAAGAGCGATCTTCCAGGGCTTCCGTTTTCTCTTACCATCAAATGCATTTTCACCGATTTAAAAATTTTAAATTTTTACTAACTACTTTCCTTTAAACAGGACTACCCATTTGGCTCTGCCCTGTTCCCTTGCTTTCTCTTATTTCTTCCAGTTTTTTCATCCACGTCACTCCCTGTCCATTACCATCCAAAATCCATCTTACACACTCATCCACACTCAACTGCCCATCTTCCTCACCTGTACACCTCTCTAACACATGTGCCCATGACTCCACTTCGTATCCACATACTCTGCACCGATTTTCCTCTTCATCCATCCAATATCTACAAGCTCTTACTCCTTTCCCCATTCTAAACCGTATCACCCTATTCCATTTGTCTTCCTTTTTCATCTTTTGCAAATATTCTGGTTCCGTCATCCCTTTGACCATCATATACCATCTATTGTACCTCGAATCCATAATCTTTCTCCATCTCTCTTCTCCTTGTCTTACTAATAGCTCTAATTCTATATCCTGCCAATCCAAAACCCCCTCTTGTATATCACAAACCCTCATAATTTTTTTCCTTTCTTCCTCCCATTTCGAATTTCCCTAACTTCCTCTCGTCTCCTTGTTCCGAACTTCGTCCAAGCATACTTGTGCTATTCTGCTCCCCTCTACCCTTTTGAGCTTCTCTTCAAACCTCCAGGCTCTCTTATTTTTTCTCGTTACCGTTTTCTCCCTTCCTAGTTCTTCCCTTAACATGCATCCTGGACAACTCCAACTAAACCCCGTTACCCATATCACAAATCTTTCATGCATGCTTTCCACTTTCCTATGTTCCTTCCCTCCCCAGACTTCCACCCCATAACACAATACCGCCCATACCAACGCATCAAACAACCAGACCCTCATTCTCCAATCGTCATTGAACCTTCTCTTTCCTATACCCCAAACTTGTCCCATTACTTTGCTCGCACATTCAATTCTCTTCCTCACCTGCACCTCGTTTCCCCCTCCTGCCTCAACCCAAAAACCTAAGTAACAGAATTCCTTCACACTTTCCACTGTTTGTCCGTTCATCTTCCAAACGTAACCTATTTTGGTCTTTCTACTCCTGAAGCACATCACCTTGGTCTTCCCTACGTTCACCGTCAGTTCTTTTGCTCCCACATACTCTTCGAAAATTCTTATCATTAGGTTCATCCCCTTCTCATCGTCTGCTAATAGAACTACGTCGTCCGGGTATGCTAGAGAGTATAATTTGCTATTACCCAGAATAGTCCCCCCTTTCCGTTTCTCCTTTAGCTTCTCCTCTAAGTCTGCCAGCAGCAAATTAAATAGTAGCGAACTCAACGGGCACCCTTGCCTAAGACCTCTTTCTATCCAGAAAACCTCCCCTCTTTTCCCCCTATCTTCACCCTAATCCTTGTTTCAGTAAAAATTTCCTTTATCCTCTTCACTAACCCTTCCTCTATTCCCCTCTCTTTCATTGCCTGCCACAGCACTTTTCTAATCACTGCGTCAAAAGCTGCTTTAAAATCTACGAATAAGGCTACTAATTTCCCTTTTTTTCTCCCTAAGTTTCTGTTAAGCAAATAGTTGAGTAAGTAAATGTTATCTATTGTTCCCATCCCTTTTCTAAATCCCGTGGCATGAGGGTGACCCCTCTGTACTGTTCTACCTTCTTACCTGCCCCTTTCTTGACAATCGGTACCACCAGCCCTGTCATCCACTCCTCCGGCCACCCTTCCCCTTTCCAGACGTTGTTGCAGATCTCCCACATCCCTTCTCCTCCATACTTTACCGCTTCGTTCTCCATAGCATCCTCTCCTGTAGCCTTGCTTCTTTTTAGTCTATCTATCGCCTCATTCACTTCTTCTTTTGTTATTTCGTTCGCTTCCTCCATTTCTCTCTGGACCATCTCTCTATTTTCCCCTTTGATTTTATTTTGTTCTCCCCCTAGCAAACCCTTAAAATAATCCGTCCATTCATCCATTTCTATTTCTTCATTCACGCCCTTCCTTCCGCCTCTTTCCTTGTTTATCACATCCTAGACCCTACCTTCTTTGATTGCTTTTTCTACTTCTTCCTTGTATTTCTCCTTTCCCTTTTTCCCTTCCAGCATCCTCTCATGTTCTCTTCTTCTCCTGTTGTACTCCGCCTTCTCTATTTCTCCTTTCCTTCATTTTCTTACATACTCTTTCATTCTCTCCTTACTCTCCATGCATTCCTCGTCCCACCAGCCTCTCTTTCCCTCTTCTCTTCCTTCTTTCGTACCTATCTCATCCCTTGCCTTCTCAATCGACCCTTTCAACCTTTTAATTAACGAGTCTACTTCCTCCTCCTTTTCATATCTAACATTTTCTTTTTCCATTTTTTGTTCAAACACTTTTAATTTATCTACCCCCAGTCTCCCATTTTCGTGTTCCTCTCCCCCCTCTTTCCTTTCTCCCTCTACCGCGCTTATGGACGCCACCTTTCAGTGTAGCTATTACTGGGAAGTGCTCGGACCCTATCTCATTCTCCACATTCATACTGCATATCATATTCCTCATTCTTTCTTCCGCCAGGATGTAGACTATTACTGTTTCTCCCTTATCTATAAATGTAATCTCTCCTCTCTCAGCTCCTTTCATGTTGCCATTACATATAAACCATCCGGTTTCTCCTATTACGTCTAATAACCTCCTACCCTCTTGGTCTATCTCCCTATGCGTGTAGCTCCTTCTTTAAGCCTCCTTTTCTTCATCCCAAGTCCCTCCCCTTGCTCGCCAGTACAGGCATTCAAATCACCTCCTATCAAAACCAATTCTTCCTTTTTTCCTCCATCCACCTCCTTATTACTCTCCAACCTTCCACTTCCCCTCTTCTTCTATATACATAAACCACCGCTATTTTGACATTTCCAATTATAATCCTTCTTACCATTGTTCCATCCTTTTCCTCCCTGTCCTTCTCTGTTCTAACTTTTACTGCCAGTTCTTTTCTCACCCCTGAGACCGAAAAAAATACAGAAAGGTTCGTACATACGTATTTTCATACACATCAAAATAATTTTTTAACAGTATACTTTCGAAATCCTTGAAAAATCCGTATCAGATGAAAAATCCTGTTTGCGCGCCACCGGATGCTGAACCCAACAAGAAGGCCTAGAGAAAAGTCTATTAAAAATAAGTAATAAAATGATTTATATAAACTTTTATTTACATTGATATTAATATTAATTTTTTTTAATTCTTGCTTAAAGAAACGACAAATTAATTAGAAAAGGATGAAAGGAGGGGAAAATGGACGTCATCTTACTCTTTCAAAAAAGATGCCAGTATTCGGAAGCTCTTCATCAACGGGTACCATCAGGATAAACCCAGTAGCCTTCAATCCACATTGCCGTAGTTTAAGAAAAAACCTTTTGACCGGATCCTCTAAAGGATCGAGACAGTAGAACTCTTTCTCTTCCGGTTCACCTCCATTTCCGATACCTCCATCCAAGCGAACCTCTTATCTGATGAAATCACTTCGAGCAAATGATACTGGTGCATCGGAAGATACTTCCGATTTATCATCATCAAGTCTTGAACTATTACTACTACTAGTATAATGAAGCAGAACCGTAGTATCTGAGTCCTCCGATGAATCGTTCGAAGCCTCGCGCAAATCGGTAAGTTCGATCTTCCTAAGCTGAGAAAATTCCAAGACTCTTGATGGCAACAAGCAATCTGTGAAATGCCGCATGCCGCCATAATTTATAGCGGAAAACCGGTCATAGCATTTGTGTAGCAATAACCAAAATTGTATTAACCGGCGATCATCAAGGGACGATGATCAACATCCAGGGCATCCATCCTTACTGAGTCCGATTGACTGTGTTGTGAAAAATCCATCTTGCCGAATCCACTTCCATACATTCATGGCCTGAAAAAAGTTTAATTCTAAATTTCAAATATTTATAAATATTTTAAGGTCATGAATAAAAAATATTTTAAAAAGTCCGAGGAAAATGTTTTTTTAAAGGGATTCAGTTATGAATATATGAAAATTTCGAAGAGAATCTGTAAGTAGCTTGAAAACGTAGTTCAATATGCAATTGTTTTATTAAAATTAGGTATCTGGCATTTTCTGGATTTTTTCTTTCGCTTTAAACAAAAATTAAAATTTATTTGTTCCTGAAAAGATTATCTACAATATTCTATCATACTGGGAGTTTCATTAAAATATATAAGTTTTACACAAGTTACAATTTTACAAAAGAAATTGATAATAAACTTTTTTATAATAATTCGCTAGCATATTTTTAATGAAACTCCCACAAACAGAATTGTAAAAAATCTTTTTAAAGACAAAATAAGTAGTGAATGCTGGAAGTTGAATCAAAATTACAACTTATATCTGTAGCGAAAGAAAAAATACGAAATTCTAAAAGATTTATTTTAAATTAATAGATACATATGGAACTATCTTTTCAAAAAAAATTAGATTCCCTTTCAAATTTTCTTATATTTAACAACGCGGCTATTTTCCTAAATTTTATAAATCATTTTAAAAATTTCTTGAAATAAACAAGCATTAGTGAATTTTCCGAAAGCCTGCACTGGTCCGCAGGAACAAAAATTAAAATATTATGACACTTAAATTGGCTAATATTGTACTGAAAAAACCACTTAATTTTGAATCTTCTTGATTTTATTACTCTGGAAATTTTCAAGAGAGGTTAAAAGATAATATAATTTCGAATGATGAGAATTAATACATTTTTTGCATGTTCGGTATTTACAAGATATTTTGCTTGATTTAAAAAAAGGGTGCAACGTAATTTCAGTTATCTCAAGCTAAAAAATGAACACTGTTAAAAATGATTTATAAAATTCAGCAAAATATTCTCAAACGTAATCGGAACTAATTTTGGAAGAGAGCTAATGGCGAACTTTAGAAAAAAATTTCAGGTTCAAATTGTTTATTTGAAGAAAGTTATTTAGTTTTCTATGATTTGGCTTTCTCTTTGGGTAAAAAAGTTGCTATTCCTATTTCATACAAATGCTGTAAGGCTCATTGGTACATTTTTTTTTACTTTTTCAATTATTTAGGAATTATACAATTTGTTATCTCTATAAAAACTATTTTACTTATATACAACTTTTTAATCGAAACATACCAAAGAGAATTTTAGAGAATCTTTCAAGGTATGAAATGATCCCTACAACATTAGGATTAAATCAGAAATGCAACTTCAACTTAAAGAGAAAGCAAAATCATAAAACTGTAAGTAACTATTGTTAGAGAACCTTCAGTTCATTTTTAACAATACTCAATTTTTAACTTAAGCAAATCTGTAATTTTTTCAGAGTGATATTCTGTAATTAAAGAAGTAATTAATTTTGTATAATAGTACTTAACAATGTGTTACAAATTATTATTTTTGCATAACAAATTTAGGTTTTTAAATTTTTTACGAATTTACCGATTTACTACTATGGAACCAGGTTGGTGGTTAACGAACTTGAGTTGTGAATTTTGGGATCTTTGGAGTCGACTTGAAAAAAATGTATTTTCCAGTCTTCAATTTTTCTCTGCTAGTTTCTTATCGTCTTAGAATATTTCAGGTTATATTCAATGTAATTTAAATAAACATCGATAACCGAACAACCTATAAATTATACAAGAAACAGAATTAAATAATACGTACCTATTTACCTTAGACCAGAGCTTTAAAGCATAAAGAGCAGCATTATTACCAGTACCGAACATAGGTAACTTCACCAAAAAACATTTTCTGGATGAACGAAATATACATTCTTTCGGAGAGGCACTGTCTATAAAATACTTTAAAAACATTTGACAGATAGGTTAACAACGTCAACAACATCGTCGCTATGAAATACAAAATTTAAATAGAGGGAACAAAACTACGATGATCGTTGAGCAACTATACGAAAATTGAATACAGTTCCTCAATTTTACGGCAGTTTTGCATGCTCATGATTCTCCCCGTCCCATTGGGAGCTTCACCCCGTGGTTCAGACGGTTCTGACTGTTTACGTTTGGATCCCCCCGATTTGTGGGTAAGACCATTTTCAGGCAACCCCCGAAACTGACTGAAACCGAGAGTTTGGTCTACTTCGAAAACGTTTATTCAGAGTCATTTGGGATCGAATTATTTCAGTCTTTAGAAAACTGCAATTCGGATTTTTAAATATCTAAAGTCTGTTGTTAAAATAAGAAGAATCAAACTTGCAACATGACGAAAGTTAACCAAAAATACAAACCAAGCAAAATTAGCAAATCGTTAAATGAAACACTGTGACACGTTGCTTATTTGCAACATAGCTTCACATTCATCTCATTACATAACAATTTTCAAAAGCAGGTGGTTAACTCTCCTTCATTACATACTGAAATCATAACAAACGAAGAAATATGCTGAGCTGGAATTCTTTATTTGAAAGGATTCGACCACAAAACATCTACAATTTCTCAGTTTACTCTCAAAAAAGTTAAAAAGTTGCTGATATGAATAACAGGTTTACCAAACTTCATCCGAGTCCTCATCAACGCCGATGATGAAAACGCAAATGAAAGTAGATCATTTGGCAGTATAAAGAGATGAAAATTATTATCCATCTTAGCAGTTCTCAATTACAACGTTGAGATTACAGTACGTGTCACGGGAAAAGTCATGATCTACGGCATGAGGCTGACCACTGTACATAATTGAAAAAGGTGGCTTTGGGCTCAGTTCAAATCTTTTCGACGGCACGATAGGGCCTTTAGAACATCTCAGAAGCCCTTCCTAACTCTCAAGGACCGTCGGCTGACTTAGATTCATAATTTCAACAGTTTATTTCCTAACCAACTCAAAAGTTTGGGAATCCTACCAAATCAAACGACGGAATAATATTTTTAAATTGTATACGCCCTTTTAAAAATATTAATATCAGGAAAACGGAATTAATCGTTGTTCAAAATTGTATCTTTGAAACATTAAAAATCTTTAATAAATATTATTCACTATTTATTTAATATTCTGGGTCGTAATAGAACGGTTTTTACTTTCACTGTATGAAAAATTCTGTAAAAGCAGGTCACTGTTTACTGCCATTTTGGGATTGTGCGCTATGTTTTGTGTCATAAAACAGAATATTTTTGTATATAAGTTATGATTGATTTTAATTGATATTTAATTTAAATGGCTACATTTATCAAATGTGGGAGACTCAAACATCTCTTTAATTCTCCGAAAGTTCGTTTTTTGGCATTTTACTATTTATTCGTAATTATTTCCATTTTTAACAGCTGATTTTGCAGTCAGAAATATTTTACGATTCTTTTAAATGGGAACGAGGCCTTTACAATACACAATAAACATAAATGTCAAGCTATCTATCAATTTAGCCGTGAGAATGGTTGTAATAGTTGTTGATGTATAAGATTTAAGACACCAGCACAATATTGTATATCTGAAATGCATTGAATGTACGTATTCAACATATCTTTCGAAAATAAAGTTCACTCATGAATGAGCACGCCAGAGCAAAAGAAAGACTCCTTAGAGTTGTGAGGAAAAACGAGACAAGTATCTTTAGAAAGAGAAACTCTTACGCAGAATGCCTGAAGAGTAAGACAGCGCAACGATAATTGTCTCATTTTTCCTCATGACTCTGCGGAGTCTTCCTGTTGCTCTGAGGTGCTCAAATATCACATGTCTTTCGAAAATAATTATAACATGTTATTATTATTTATGTTTTTAGGCTGTTAATTTATAGAAAATTACAAATAAAAATTGTATGAAAAATGAACAAACAAAAATTGCTCGATTTACGCTTTATGCGTGAATAATGAACTATCGATTTTAGTTAATGTTTGTATCGGAAGTGTATCAAAACCTAATTTTATCGCAGAAATAAACTTCAGAATAGGTTTTCTCAAGCCAGAAAACCCCCAAATACACATTTCAAATAAATAAAAAATGGAAAAAAAATACTGAAACTTACCACTCAATCAAAAACTTCACATCAAAATTAGTCAACATCTTTCTATTCCACGACGCAAAATAGACATCAAAGTCTTGTTCGTCTGCGAGAGTACTACATAATGGCATAAACGGCTACGCTCAAAGCCTGTGACCAATGGTGATGTCTCCTTGTAAGTCAATTATATTTAAGTACAAATTTTCGAAACCTAACATTTTTTTCCGACTACTAGATACATGCTTCTCATAGCGTTGCTATGTAAAATGTTTAAAAATGTAGCCCTTTTGACTAAAAATGCCCCTGTTACCGGTACGTCTACCCTATATTCAACGAGCAATGTACAAAACTATCGAAAATCAAAAGTCACTCGTACCCCAATGAAGTTGTCGCGTACCCCAGGGGTACGAGGTACCATATATAGGTTGACGAACTCTATTGTAGAATATCAAATTGAAAGCCTTCAGACTTAAGAGTGAAACAATTTCCTGATATCACCCCCTTATCTATTTTCGTTTAGTAATTTTAAAAGTTTTTTTATGAATCATCTTACATTTACTATTGATTCAGTTCAATGGTATTCCCATACGCATACAGGTACGGGATGCTGTGACCTATTTTCATGCGAATCGAACTTTACAGCTTACATACAAACGTAGTATTAAATATTGAAATCAAACATAAAATGAATATAATCAAAAATATAGGGCGAAAGGTTCCCAAAGTTGCTTGGTGTGCCCCGGGAGTCAAAAGGCATATCTGACAAATTATTGCATAAAATGCGTTATAATCACTGAACGTCTATGTCTCTATCTTGAATACCTACTTTCAGCAAATATTTGAGAAAAACAAGTCAGTTAAACAATTTTTCGCTTCTGTACTTACAATCTATCTGCATTAGACTTATTAGAAAAATCTTTTCCTACTATTAGACTTATTTTAAGCAAAAGGAGTTTTTACTCCTTGTAGTAATACAGGGAAGTAGGGGCGCTCCGGCATTCGGCTTCCAACACTGACGCGGAAGAAGTGTGTGTGCGAGCCATGAACTCTTTTTGTAAATATTAATAAATGGTGTTCTTAATTAACCCTTTAGTGTAAGACTCTACAAGTGGCAACCTACCACCTGTCTACTACCTACCTTTGAATAAATAATTAAAAAATGCAAGTATGCAGCTTCAATAAATCAATCGTGGGAAGGTGAATATATAAGCAGTGTTTCCGTCGAGCGAGGAATGTCATGCATCGAGACAAGAAAGGCGAGACGTACTTGCCGCCTTGAATTCATTGTCTTGTATCTGGCTTGACAATTTCTGGGCCTTTTTTTGGGCTTGAGTTTCCACTAGATGGACGAACGCCTGCCACTTTATGAAAATCCCATATACTGACCCTTCCCAGCAGGGGTCTCTTCTCTGTAAGATAACCTAAATAACGATTTCTTTAATTTTCTACTTAGAAACATGAAAATAGAATATTCGGAATCTGGATGTTTTTATGATTCCTGGCGTATGTAATTTGATCAGAAAAGCTAAAAAATTCCCCCACAATAATCCTGCAATAGCTTTAATTTATTCGACCTTTCCTTGCGGTCAGTTAGATCTACATCTGCGAAGGAAACTCAAATCTTCAAAACGGGCCCAAAACGAAGCCCTGCTTTTCCACGCCTCCAATTATAGCCGCCTGAAATTGGCTCGGAATTCAAGTTATCCTGCCTTGCTTTTCTCGACCTCCTCCTTGACATTTCTCGTGCAAGCTCACATACAAAAAAGAACTGGAAGAAAAGAAAAAGGGTAAAATATAGAAAGCAAGAGAAATGACCGAAATCAAAGAAGTAAAAATAAGATATATTTTACATGTTACACTCCATACGACATAAAAGATACTTTAGCAAGTACAAAAAATAAGATTTGTTGAAAATAAAAAATATACGAGCTTCGTGCTCGTTTTCGTACATTTAATGCGGACATTTCAACTACATTTTTTCAACCATCATAAACACTGCAACTTAAATCGAAAACTCTGATTCAAGGCCCTGAGAAAGTACAGTCATAAATTGGAACTTGAATTGTTTTTCCATTTGTTTTTAAAGAAGGTTATCAAGGCACCTGCGGTTTTGACGGTTACATTCTCATTACGACACTCCCACTTCGATAATCAGGATATAGAGTCAGTTCTCTTTGATAAATAAAACGATGTTGACAAAGTGGAACAGCATAAATAGAGACATTAAGTCGCAGGCTTTGATTTAAATCGTTCGAACTTCAGTTCTAAGACAACTCTACTATGATTAATCAATCTCGAACATTTTTAATTTGTTTTTAAAAACTTGAAAAATTGAATTTTGGTCTAATTGAAAAATTTCATGGGATAATTTTCGAAATGTATTTTATATCCTGTAGAAATTTGGAATAATTTTTCTTAATCTATCAACAATATTTTTTTTCATTTTTGAAAATGTTCAAAATGTTGAAAAAGTTTTTTAATTTTTATCGAAATTGAAAATGACATTAGGATAATTTGCAAGTCTTTTTGTCGTGTACCAGAAACTTTGACAAAAAATTTTTGAATTTTCGTTTAATCGAAAAATTTAACACGGATAGTTTTGAAATATATTTTTTGTCCGACGCCCCTTGAAAACGCGCCATTGCATGCACGTTAAGCAGGCGTGAAGTGGCTGCTTCTGGCCCAGTGACGTTTGCGCATGCTCACTCCGTCGCCGGGCCAACAAAAACTTTACGCCCGCTACCCATGAAAGTTTACGCCCGCTACACATACGCTGCACTGAGCGAAAATGTTTTAATGATTGAAGTTTTGTTTTTAGGGTCTCATAGCCCCCCCCCCCCGGGGGGAGGGGAGGGGGCAACAGAGCATAAACGGCAATTTTTTTTAAAATAATTTTTTTTCCAAAAAATTTTTTTCCACAAATTTTTTTTTTCAAAAATTTTTTTTTCACCAAATTTTTTTTTTTAATTTTTTTTCACAAATTTTTTTTTTACAAAAATTTTTTTTCAAAATTTTTTTTTCACCAAATTTTTTTTTCAGCAATTTTTTTCATAAAAATTTTTTTCCAAAAATTTGTTTACACAACATTTTTTCACACAACTTTTTTTCAGAACATTTTTTTTCAAACATTTTTTTTTCAAATTTTTGTTCAAAAATTTGTTTTCCATTTTTTTTCAAAAACTCCACTCTATGCAATATAAAATTAGTATTATTCGTTACCACCTCCTAACAACTTTTTCGGACGGGCGTTGCAAAAAATAGCGTGTGATACACGTGCGCCTATAGGCGTGTGATTGCATCATTGGCCTGCGGCTTATGCTGCAAAATTCACATGCTTGTTTTCAAGGAGGGTAGGACAAAAAGTATAGTGTGTATCAAGGGCGTACGGCTATTTTGCCTCGTGTGATTGTCACCCTCTCTTCGCTCGGGCGACAAGTTCACACTCATCAAAATAGCCTCCTTCACGCCCTTGATACACAATGTACTATTACATCTAGTTAAAATTTTAAACGAAATTTCTTAATCTATCAGAAAAACAATTTTTTCTATTTTTTTTTAAATTTTCAAAAGTTTGAAAAGTATATAACTTCTAATTTTCATCCAAATTAAAAATTTTGTTGGAATAATTTGCGAGTCTTTTACCCAGCTGTGAGAAACTTTGATAACAATTTCTGAAACTTGAACATAAAATTTTTCCAAATTTTGAAAATGCTCTAATTTTTTAAATTTGGGTTGAAAATACCTGGTTAACGAACTTAACCATAATTTTAGGACCGTTTAGTTGATATCCTATCGGCCAAATCTGTTTTAGTTCCGTTGAAAAATGGTCAATTTTTTAATAACAAATGAGTTTTTATGAAAACTAATAATTATCTAGGGCTGTAGTTTTGCACAAGTTTTAAGGGTGGCAAGGGGCATATTTTTTGAAAGTTTGAAACTTGTAACTTGATTGTTGCAAAAATAATTGCATATTTAAGAAAAGGCACTTTTGGACAGTTTTTATTTTTTTTTTCAAATAAACAAATGAACGAAACTTGACGTACGGCACACCATTTTGTAGATATTTGTGATACCTACATTTTATAACAAAAATTTTTATTCTGGCGGACACATGGGTTAATTGCAATGAACAAGAAACCTCCTTTGCTATTTTTAACGATTGTTTACACACACAGTACTTCCGAAATCTTGGTTTCAAACATATAGACTTTTGTTCTGCATGCTAACACTACAATAATCCGAAATCGAATTTCAGGTAGCATTTTCTGCGTGAAATTTCATAGATCGCATGGACTATGCCTTACAGGAGCAGTAGTACCTCAAAATCGGGGACATTTGTCTCCTATGTTGGTGAATATGTTTGAGCCATATCAGAAAAAATCAACAAGGGCTATCGAGAACTTCTCCGTTCTAGGAAATAACAACTCTTTTTCATACAATTACCTTAACAAGAAGAATTCTATCGATCTGTGTGTGTTCTCGATGAATCTGATGATTCACTATAAATATGTGCGTGTAGTAAGTTTAATGCAGCAGTATTTTTATAATATAAAACTATTACATAAAAATGGTGCTGTAATTATCAAACGTACACTTCTATTGTGAAATAACATCGCACTTGTATGTGCATACATCAGATCAAGTTTATCGAGAACCTGTTCAGTTTAATAGAATTATTCTTGTGTTTTCGAGTTGTTACTTTATTTAAAGGGAACAAATTTTCGATAGCCCTCGTATACTTTTTCTAGTATTGCTCACAGGAGTCTAATAACGTGCTTCATCTGCAATACTGCTTTGATACCACGTGTCATGGTGCAAATAACTGGTGATTAGAACGTTCTTAAACGAGAAATCGTTCAAATGAGACAAGGTGAAGCTGTAAGATTACAATATATCGAGACATAGAGATTCTAGAAAGTGATCCACAATGTTTGCGGCTCAATGTTCTATCTCAAAGCTGTTCTCAAACTTGTCTTGTGTGCGGTGGTCGCAATTACACACACGAACTAGCAGTGTAATGTAGAATCGATATCATTATTACGAAAAATATCTACATATGTATGTTTGAAAGAAGTATTTAGGTTGTAATCGTCATTTATATGGAAGTGGCTTTCTGCAAGTAGGGATACTTCATGGTATGTCAATCGACCCTATATCTTGCAAGACCAAGAAATGCAGTAATTTTTACAAGAATTTCGTGAAGTAGTAGCCTCTGGTGCTCAGCTCAGGTATACAGATGAAAGTAGTTTGACTGAAGATGAGTTCAAAGTGATTTATCCTACATCAAAAACACAGTATAATGATCTTTTAACCTACGGTGATTCTGTTGAGGTGAACTGTGGACATCGCTAGGTGCGTAAAAAAGATCGTCTGTGTTTAATTCGTAAGTTGCGGCAAAGCCTTAGTGATGAATCATTGTGTGTGATGTTTTAATATCCTAACAAGCCTTGCAGTTTCTATAGTCAGGAAATCTCTGATGTCAAGATTTGTTGAAGAAAATACCGGATTTCGATCTATTACCTGAGATGAGTATATAGATAGTTATGCTATTGACTTTTCGAATCGACTATATAATACTGAACAAGATATGTTCATCTTTGGCCGAGGGTATCGAGATGCAATCCCAACTCTTCAGAGAATTGGAATAGATTGCAGGATGTCATCTCTCTTGAAATCTAATCAGAATCCATTCTCAACTGAAGAAGCAAATGTGTCTGATATAGTGACTAAAACGAAATGGATGGTAGAAGCTCGAAATGGTCACATGAAAAGTATTTTCAAGTGCTTCTCCAATACAATATCTATATCTCAAATGCCTAGCGTTAGTGATTGTCTTCTTATCGCCGGAACTATGATAAGTCAATATCATGAGCCTATCACAGTGAGTCACGCAAATTAAACTTTAGCTGAAGAAATGCCAGATAAAGCTCGGCATGTAAATCTCGTCCAGGCAAGAGTAGATGCGGAACATCGTACACTTAAGCGAGCAAGATGGGTGGTAATAACCCCAGCATATCTACCGTTTTGCCCCCATTATCGCTGGGATACCTGCGAGAATTCACGTACGGAACATATCAAGTAGATCTATCGCCAGCATATATACAAGGTACTTATCTGAAAGCCGAAGAAGAGGACGGAGACCAAGTCCTACAACTTGATCAGAATACGAATGAATCAGGTTTCATTAGGATAACGCTCTTTTTCCGATCCAGAAATGCTGCGCATCATCGATTGTGGGTCTCGTTCAATTAAGAATATGGTCAACACGACGTGGAGATTGAAGATGAACAGACACCGATTTTGGGGTACTACTACACCTGTAAGGCAAGGGCGAGATCTGTAGGAACATGTGCGCACGTGACATAAATTCTTTGGTACATGGGATACACGCATCTTCAGGAGAATGACAAATAACCACCCATAAAAGTTTTACGAACCGTTTAAAATGCAAGCATGGACATCGGCGATATTGAAATAATCGACCCTTTTGGTGAGAATCATTGAAGAATGTTTGCAGATAAGAAGGTAAAAGTGATGGATTGGGCGATGTTATAAATAAACTTACCTACACATAAAACAATAACGCACAATCCAACATCCACAAGTACACAAGCGATCAGATTCCCCGTCACGTCCACGCGGCCGATCCAGGGTAGCGCTAAGAACGGAAAACCATACAAACGACAACTGCAACTACAAACAACTAACACCTTTAAAACTAATCCTCTGACATACACACAAACCGCCAACAACTTTTCGCACCTACACGTTACACACTTCAACCTTACTATCACACCAAGCCAACACTCACATCACACTTATGCTTTCATGTACCCAGTTATACACAACACATCAATCATCTTCACACTAACATACAGTATATTAATTAGGTTCTATACTAAAAAATCCACAACTTTTTCCATGCTCATACTTATTGACTTCCAAACTTCAAACTAACACTCACACGTATTCACCCATACACATAACATATTATATAACATAAAAGTAATCATCCCTACCCTGTACTTATTCGCCTATTTATTACATACCCCCCCTCCCTTTGCTAACACCATACTAACCCCTGACCCTCCCACATAACAATCTCTGTCAACATAGTGAATCATATAAACTAACTTCCTCTCTTCATACAAACATAGAACAAAAAACGCTGAAAAATACTCCTCCCCCGCAGACATTTACACACATCACCCTCCCTCTACTCACTCTCCTACAGCGTTACCCATCCTTTCACTTACAGTTGCACTCTCTCACTCATGCACGCACAAAACACAAAACTATCTCCATACCCTTCACACACCACAAATACCCCCCCCCCCCCTCAACACACACACACACATGATTTCTCTGGTTCATACTCAATCACAAACACATAACACGACAGTTGTGAAGAAGTATATACTTGTAGGTATCCGTCACCACATGTTCGAGAATAACATATCCTACTATATTCCTGAGCTTCTAATACTTGAACACATGAATATTGTGGGTTATGCCCACAACAATTTTGACCAGCATCACATGGAGCATCATTCCCCGAAGTTACAACCAATTTGACTGAAAAACCTTTGACTCGTATTTTTTGCGGGGTTCTTTATGGAAGGGGCATATTTCGATTTATGAGACAAGAAGATGGAGAGGCGTTTAAAAAGTTTGTACTCACAGTGCGGAATCAAGTCAGAAAATGTCAATTCGCAGACAAAGATGAGAACCTTATAGACCAAATAACGGAAAAATGTGGTCCAATAGAGCATGAAAAAAAATTAACTACTGAAGATTCTATTACACTAGACAACATAATAGCAGAAGCGAATTCTCTAGAAGCCGAATAAGGACATTCGTGCCAAAGAACCCCCCTTTCGACACCTTGGAATCAGTGAACAACACCTTGCCTAACCTGAACCAAATAAAGACATTCATAGTAAAGATCACACATACTAAAGAGCACCCCTTTACCACTGGTTTCAGCACACAACTGCTATCCAAAAGTATAACCTAGTAAGTAACGTTTCTGATAGAGTTCACATTCTCGTGCATAAGTGCTGAAAAATAGCCTTCACGGCAAATGGCACTTACTAGGTTACACTTTTGGACAGCACACAAGCTGTTTACACACCTCCTTGTACGCACCTTGCACTTCACGCTCAGCACCGCGTTTAATCCCTGACAAGCGAAAAGCAATACTGAATAAAGTCTTGCCTAACCGTGAAAGAATACAGACATTCCTGTTTAAGATTCCAATCTGCACAGGGAAATTCACCACAATAGTATAACCCAATGAAGACATAACGTAAGTGAATACAGCTATTTATGCCAATGAACCACGCTCCACAGATATAACCCCCCCCCCCCCCCTTTTGGAAACAATTTACCACAATGGTACAGCAACAGTATATATAAGTATGGTACGCAACTCTTTATACGCACCTCGCGCTCGGAACTGCGTTCAACCCTTCACGAGTGGGAAGCTAACATCGAACAATATCTTCTCTAACCACAGACAGATAAAAGTATTCATACTGAACCCCCACCCCCTCCCCCTTTACTCACATGGACAGTACAAAAATGGTAATACACACTTCGCGCTTCGCATTTGGCACCGCGTTCAACCCTTAACCCGTGGAAACTACCATTGAACAACACCTTGACTAACCCTACCCGAATATAGACATTTATACCACAGACTCATCGAGTTGAACGTCACTTCAAATAATATCTTGCATAAACCTAACCGCATAAAGACATTCGTGCTTCCCCCCCCCCCCCCTCTCCCGGTCCCCTGGATTTAGCACAAAAGATTCTATGCGCACCGTACACAACTGTTCATACACTTTCTTACACGGAGAAACTTTTATTTGTAAAATTTGATATTATCATATTTATTTTTTTTACATGCCTGGATAAGAAATGCTACTTTTAACGTCTGTTCAGCAAGCACAAAATGATAAATTCCCCACGAAACTGTTCTTGCAGTGTGTTAAAACTTCATTTCATAGATGTCTCTGATTATTTTTTCAAGCAAAAAATTTATTTCTTCACGATTCTTGATTATTTTTAGTAACTACGTAACCTATATAACAGTAGATCTTTTGCAGATGTCATCGTTTTGTCTGAGAAAAAATTATGGCTAGTACAATAAGTGAAAAATAAAAAAACGTGATTATCCCTGATAGTGAAACTTGACAGTGAGGGTAAAGGTAATTTTTGTGTTTTTTATTGAAATACTTTTTTTATTCTTTGTCAATCTTTTCTTTTACCCGTGGGAACTGCCCCAACCCCCTCCTCCTGTTGTGCACTTCTAAACAAATCGTGCGGGGCCACCGATTACGCACTCATTGTTCAATATACTATTTTACAATAAGACAATATGAAGCCAGGATTTAGCATCACTATTGCAAAAATTACCATTGTGAATATGAAATTGTGAAGGTAGTAAGTTTATTGGAATATACTAATAAATGATTAAATAATTGTACTTATACCAAAAGAAAGTTTCTATAACCTCTAGAATAGACTGTGATGTTTACAAAACAAAATAGGAAAGACATTATTTCTATGTGCATTCTACGCATTTCCAATTTTTCTTCTAAGAACTAGGAAAATATTCCGTTTATAAATATAAATACACAAACATATATCCCGGACGAACACCCATTGGGTTTCGGTTTTGGTTCCTTGGGCATCGAACCGAAGGGCTTATGACAAAGCCACCGAACGCGTCCTCGGGTTGCGGATAGAGGGTCCCTGTACCCAGTGTTTCTGCTGAATATGGTTACAATAATTAATAAGCCGTCTTGGACAGTTGTCCAGGGTGGTCCCGAAGGAATAACCCCTAAGCGAAGGCATTAAAACCGTGCCGAAAGCTGAATGATACCTGGGTGAGGTGTCTCAAACGGTGACCTGAGATACCGGGCTACCTCTCAGAGTATCAGCCTTATCCTCGCACGCGGGGCTCTACAAGGATGGGAGAACACTTTCCCTAGCTGCTCGTGGGAACAACAATGGCAACACCAAACATAGTTGTAGTAAATGCGGTTCAAAACAATCGAACGCGCAGGGCTCCCGACAATGGGTCGGACAACAATGCCGACTACCCTAGAGTTGGGGGAGCCAATGAAGTTGAGTCAATGCGATTGACCGGCGGAATCTTGTTACTTTTAAGTGGATAGATCGACTCAATAACGGCCTGCTAGAGTGCTACGACACCAGTATGGTCCCTAAACGAGAAGATTACATGGCACAACTGCATGCTCTGTGGTGCGAGAAACACCCAGAGCTTTCGCACTTTTCGCATCAACGTCTGCGAAACCATGCCGAACAACTCCGAAAAAGGGGTTATGTGAGCGGAGCGCCTACTCTACTGCAGCCGAAACAAGCCGGGTACAGAGAAGGAGAGGCGACACTGAAACCAACCGAGAACAGGTATCCAATAGAGGAAGAACGCTGATTCAGGACCCGGAGAAACATCAACATTCAGGTTTCTCCCAAACCCAAAGATCTGACTGAACTGGATGATTGTGGTGTGTACAATGCAGCGAGACAGTATGCATCCCGCATTCAGTGTGTGATTGACTACATAACATCTGGAAGGACTTTCACTGCCAAGGTTCGACATTTCGCGCGCGAACTGCGGATCCGTCATCACACAATCAACAAGTCAAAGCTACTGACTATCAGGCACCATATTGTTGACAGAAGACGAGTAATATCTAAAGCTAGGAGAAGTCTAGAGCAGAGAGAGAGAGGTGGGTCAGAGAAAATCAACAGTTTTTATCTGACCCATCTAAACTCTTCCAAGACCCTCAAATTACTGTCGACCATCCGCCCAAACCAGAGGAGGTGAAACATTCTGGAGAGAAGTCTACGAAGTCCAACATACACTTGAAGAAGGCTCAAAGAACATAAATAGCTTCAAGGAGCTGTGCAATGCCCTCATAACACCTGAGGAGGAATGTCCACCTATCACTGCCGAGGAGGTGACAAACGTATTAAGAGGCATGAAGAACTATTCCGCTCCGTGACCAGATGGTATCAAGACCTTCTGGTGGAAGAAGTTTCCTTCAACCCACCAGCATCTGGCCCGAATTTTCACCTCATATCTAAAATCGAAAGAGCCTATTCCGGAGTGGTTGGTGGAAGGGCGCACAGTGCTCCTGCCGAAGACGGGCAACTTAGCTGACCCTAATAATTACAGGCCAATATCTTGTCTGAACACACTGTTTAAGATCTTCACAGCTATCCTAAATTATAGGATTGTTCGGACAATTGGACCTCTGTGGCGAGAGACGTATGAACAACGCGGCTCGAAGAAAGGCGTAGCAGGATGTCGGGAGAACCTGCTCATCGACAGATGTGTCTGTACAGACGCAGCATCCTATCAACGATCTCTATCGATGGCCTGGATTGATTACCGAAAAGCTTTCAATTCAACCTTCCACAGACTTATCATCTGTCTGTTGGAAAGCTTAAAGGTTCATTCACACATCGTGAGGTGCACAGAGATTAATGCCGCGTTGGAAAACCAGATTTACTATCTCATCTGGAAAACATCGTGCGATCACTAACAGTATCACTTTTCAGAGAGGAGTGTTTCAGGGCGACACCATAAGCCCTCTCCTCTTTTGCCTCACATTATTGCCACTATCTCTCGAACTTCGCCATGCCGAAGGATACCTCTGCGGCAAACCTGGAAACCGAAAGCATAAGGTGACTCATGTATTTTACATGGATGATCTTAAGATCTATGCTAGAAATCAGGAGAAACTACATCTAGCTCTAAAAATTGTCAGAGTACACTCAAGAGATTGGAATGGAGTTCGGGTTAGAGAAATGCGCCAAGGTTAATTTGAAGAAAGGAAAACTTAACGGCATCCCCGAAGATCCTGAGCTCGTCGACAGAAGCGCTATACGACACCTTTTGCGCTGGAGAGACCTATACATACCTGGGCGTGCCACAGAGCCGCATTCAGGACGTAACATCTATGAAGGATACTCTCCGATACAGATACAAACGTCTCACCCGACAGATATGATCTTCCAAAATGTCCGCGAGGAACAAAGTATCTGCGACGAACATGCTTGCCATCCCAGTAGTACTCTATTCATTTGCAGTAGTTCCATGGACAAAGGACGAGCTCATATCCCTCGATATCGGGTCCCGAAAGGTTATACACATGAACAAAAGCATACACCTTAAGTCTTCTGTTCCACGACTTTACATTTCACGCCGTCAAGGTGGTCATGGAATATTGAATCTTGAATGTCTTCACAACAGGATTATTCTGGGACACACTTCTTAAAATGGTCAGGAAATACGAAGAAGTAGGCAAAGGGGGGTTTCTGTTCAAAGCAGCGCAGGCGCTGCTGAAACACTCGGCCTTGACTTAAATATCAGAGGTGAGCAAAATGCATCAAATCTTATCCATCTTGAATACTCACTCCTGAAGGCCCGGATTAAGGAAGAAAAGGAGAAAAAATTCCCCGAACAGCTCCTTGACAACAGGATGCACGGCATCTTCCAAAGAAATGTGGAAGATCAGTCGAAGTCGTATGAGCTAACGTTTGCTTTCCTTAGATCACCCGGATTGAAGTCGCGCACGGAGGGCTTCATTTTGGCATGTCTAGATAGTGTAATTTCCACTCTAGCATACCGTCGCAAAATGCGGCACTAAGAGTGCTTTATTACCATCTCTGTCACTCTTACGGCATTGGCCCAAATACCTCTCCGCTAAACGCTCCTAGAGGAATAGAGTCAATTGTCGAAAATGAGAAGTGGTGCATATACTGGAACTTCATATTCTCGACAATTGTTTCTGTTGCGCGCTCGAGACCTTACATAGTTCTTCTTGACTTCGAGAAACGAACCATGTTTGTTATCGAATTTTCGGCACCAACTGACAAAAACGTCACAGCGAAGCAGAAAGAAAAAAAAAGAGAGTTATAAAGACCTTATAAGGGAGTTGCGACGGTTATACCCGGAATATTCTGGTAAGCCAATCGTCCTGATCATCGGCGCTCTTGGAGGTGCCAAGGTTTCACTTGTTAATAGCCTGAAAAGCATCCCTGCTTGTCAACAAAATGCTGAGGCACTTGCGGGGAAAATCTCACGGTCGTGAGACGTGGTTACACCTGAAATTTTACCGCGATTTCGCTGTAAGCGGGTGCAATTTTGATTAGAACGCGCTGAGGAAGACTTTTTCCTGTGGCAAAATATCTTTCGATCAAATTTTCCTCCAAAATTGAGGAAAAAACATTTTTAAATAAATAAAACATAATTATTATTATGATAATTGTTATTTTATATTTCATAGGCACTGCATTATATAATTTTATTCATTCAGTACTTTCCCAATTGACTTCAATTTTATTTTATTCTATACACATACACCAGTTTTTGTCATCAATAAAAGGTTATGAAACACATAACCTGAACTTATAGTTAATCCGTATTTTCCTTTACCCATCTCCAACATTAAAATACATGTTATTAGTATTGCAATATTTTTATACCTCAAAATTACAAAAAAATTCAATTCGAACATTTTAATTTTAAAATCACTTACATTTGCCGCTTTACTTATCCAAGATGGAGAAATTAAGCGGTTGGCTCTGACAGGCTCAGTTTTTTTTTACTTGTGCGTGGCTAGACCATGTATTTATTGGGTCATGTACAGTAAGGTGGGCCGAATTACACGAAAGTTTCCGAGTCAAATCGTAATAGAGCGGAAAAGTTGCTACTCGTCGCCCTGATAGCAATAATTTTTTTTTCTAAATAGAACCATATCTTTCGGTCGCACATCGCGTTCAAAGTTTCGAAAAATCGTCAAAAGTTGAAAACGTTTTGAGATTTTTTCTTAGTAAGTAAGGCCAACGGCCATACCACGCTGAAAAATCAGTTCTCGTTAGATCACTGAAGTTAAGCAGTGTTGGGCGCGGTTAGTACTGGGATGGGTGACCATTCGGGAATAATACTACTGCGTGCTGTTGGCGTCGTGGGTGCAGTGAGCCCACACTTGTAGTTCTTTACTACAAGAAACTATCCACCTAGAAACACTACCCGAATCGAGTAGTGTACCGCCTACCCCGAAAGGGAAATGGCTTATTGATATACATACAAGTTATAGTAATCGAACTTCGTTCAAAATCGGTATGTGATCTCTTCTAAATATCCTTTCACTAGAAGAAACATTCCCCTTCTCATCCCCCTCTCCTGTAAGGGTGAAGGATGGCCAAATATCGTAAAAAGGAGCCATTTCACGGTCGTTATTTTCCTCGCGTGAAGTTTTCTGGTGCGATTGGCTAAGGCGTTAAAAGCGTTAAAATATATCATATTTAGAACAGTATTACGTAAATATACATCAGTCGCAATATGATGGGAGGGGAGGGGAGGAGAGCCTCAGCGAATTTTGACCAATGGCCAAGCTGGGTGGGCGGCAGCCAGTTCTAGGAATTCGGCTTACCGCTGAGCGCAACGTGCCAACCAGAAAAGTCGAGACGTGTCGAATTTTAGTGTTTTACTGTGCATTTTAGTGTTGATTAGAGAAGGAGTTTGATTGACAATGACGTCGAGGACGCTCGGTCAAAAATTTTATTGTCCTTTATTTGGACCACCTAAAAGTCTGAACAAACAAATTCTTCCTTCACATGCTTATTTTTGCTACACTGCTAGCATGTTAGATATTCTTGAGCCCTGGCTTCGGCCAGTCCAAAACAGGATGTCAGCTTCTCTGCAGTACGAGAATTATACAAATTATCAAAACTCTTCATGATAAGTATTACTACAACCGTAAAAAGTTAAACAGGGACACGAAATACCTGGAAACACAAAAAGAGTTCACACAATACATTTCTGACTGTGAAATAAAGTGTTTTGACAGTCAGAAATGTATTGTGTGTACTTATGCTTTTAACGCCTTAGCCGATCGCACCAGCACACTACACACGAGGAAAATAACGACCATAAAATGGCTCCTTTTTACGATATTTGCCACTCCCCCCACCCTTACAGGAGAGGGGGATGAGAAGGGGAATGTTTTTTCTAGTCAAAGGATATTTTCGAAGAGGTCACATACCGATTTTGAACGACATTCGATTACTATAACGTACTAAGAAAAAATCCCAAAACGTTTCAACTTTTGACGATTTTTCGAAACTTTGAACGCGATGTGTGACCGGAAGATGTGGTCCGATTTAAAAAAAAATATTGCAATCAGGGCGACGAGTAGCAACTTTTCTGTGCTATTACGATTCGATTCGGAGACTTATGTGTAATTCGGCCCACCCTAATGTACAGGCCCTTAAAGAGAGTGGAAAACAACATTGAATAATGTATTGCTGTACTCTAACCGAATAAGGACATTCATACCAAAGACCCCAAAGACCCCAAAATAAAACGTCCCCCCCCCCCCCCATCCAAGCACATTTTTTCCACTGAATTTGAAACAACAGACACCAAAGACAGTACACGATTTTTTATACTCACTCAGCACGGTACACAAAGAAGGGTTAGACTTTATTTCCGCACGTCAAGCTTTTCAGGATAATTTCAAAATGAGCCAGTGCTCACAATGATGGCTTCGAGTATTACTGCGCTTACGTCAAGCAAAGCTCCTCATTGATAGAATAAGAGAATAAATAACTATTTTCTTAATTCCCTGTTCTCCGGAAGACTCTGATTGGAATATGCACAGTAGTGCTCAGACCCATAGTTGGGAGCACTGAAATGAGCATATATACCAGGGGTCTCCAAACATAGATCCTGTATCTACTTGGGATCCCAGACCAGTAGGTCGGATCTACTTAGCTCTGACCCAGAACTCTCAAAATCCTTTACCTGATTCGAGCCGCTTGGAACCCTTTAAAAAAAGGGTCCTCCATGTTCAAATTTCAGAACTGAGCCCTTCCAGCTGGGATTTTTTTTCCGAGAAGTCATAAATTTTCTCTCAGATCCCCTTCGAAAAAAAATGGTAGATCTGGAAAAAGGTCGGGTGAGCCTGGGTCACGCTACACCTGTGGATTGTGGAGACCCCTGATCTATATCGTATATACGCATTCAGATTTTTCTGACTCCCGGTGGGCACCTTCCCCCTAAGCTTAATTATTATTATTTTAATTTGAAATTCTATTTTCATTTTGTATTTTTTAGCAATTTAAAATTATCGAAATGTTCAAAATGTCTTTGATTGAGATTTAGATCGTTCAGCATCTTACAATTTAATTTTATTATTGCGAATACCCTATTTCTTATCTATAAGAAGAATGAAATTTCTTTTGTTACGTCTAGGAAAATGTATAATTCAGAAATTTAGGAAAAACCCTAATAAATACGACATCTTCCAGACTAATAATTTAAATTTTATTTTAAAAATATACGAATAGATAACGTTTCGGAAACCCAGCTGGCTGCCCTCATTAGATCTTTAAAACATTTTGAAAAAATTCCTTGAAAATTTCCTTATGTGTGTGTTCCATAAAGTTTTTATATAGTGCTGTAAATTGATTAGTATTTTTTTATTTTAGAAATTAACTATCGTGTAAAAATGGTAAAAAAGATAAAAAATGGTTTGTGAAGATGGAGCAAGCATGCCCCGTCTCCACCTTGGGAAGATGGAGACGGGGCATACTTGCTCCGCATACAAAAACAAATACTAATCAATTTACAGCACTACATATATAAAAACTTTATGGAACACACACATAAGGAAATTTTCAAGGAACTTTTTCAAAATGCTTTAAAGATCTGATGAGGGAAGCCAGCTGGGTTTCCGAACGTTATCTATTCGTATATTTTTTAAATAAAATTTAAATTATTAGTCTGCACGATGTATTTATTAGGTTCTTTCCTAAATTTCTGAAATATTTTCCATCCTATATCCTATATACGTATGTTAAAGAACACTTTTTTCTTTTAAAACATTCGAAACGAAATGCTTTTGGATCGAGACTGAAACAAATTGTATGAGATTTTGGTTTCGTCTCTAAGGCTGAAGCCAAATTGTGTGAGATTTTCATTTCCTCTAAGAGACTAAAAACAATTTGTACGAGGTTTTCGTCTCGCCTTATGAAGGCCGAAGCTAAACCAACGTCATTTTGCGTTTTCTTTCGTCTCGTTAACGGTCCGCGCATTCTGATACTCTCAGAACTTTCCAGTATCTGCAATTTAAGATACCAAGAAAGTTTTCAGCTTTAGTTTTTTAGATTTTGAAATAGTAACAACGGATTTCTGAAAAAATGTATAATGAAACTATAGACGTGAAGAGTTTTAAAACTTGACAACGTTATATTTTAAACAGAAAAAATTAATATTTCCAAGTGCTGATTTGAATATAATTGGTGTTTTTAAATCTACAAATCTTTTATTATTCAACGTTTAAAAGTTTATTAAGAAAGATATACTTACTTCTTTGAGGGTATTTTCCCAGATTTATCTACATTCAATGTGAGTCGAATATGCGCCTTTTGTAAGAACATAATTGTACTTGTGTTGAGTTGGGTGAGATTGTACGCCAGTTGCAGAATCTGATCCGCCCAATGACGAGCAATCTCTGCTCGAGTCGAACAAAAATTTAAAAACGTCATATTGACAAAATCAGATCCATAACAGATCGTAACGGTTTTATCTTCTAACAATTCTTGGGAACCCATTGAGACGAAACCTTTTATTTTAGAATCCTAAGAAATAAATAACATAGAATCAATATTTTAACAATAATAATTCAACATAAGATCAATGTATTACACAGTATAACAGATTATTCTGAAACTTGTTTATTACAGAATACATATAAAATCATTTATTAAGATTATTCGTGTTTCAAATTATAACACTGTGATGTATGAGAAAGATACAAATTATTGTTAATTTATTAAAAATACTACACAACAATACAACATTTATTGATTTAATGAAGAACTCTCATCCGGCACAAGCTATTATTTTCAATGCATTTGTAATTATGGTTTCCGGTAAGGTGCCAAGTTAAGTGTGACTATGGATGAAAATGATCTAATCATAATGTAAAATAGAAGGTAGTATTCTATATATAATTTGCAAAAATTTTCTAACTACGATGTTTAGTATCATTTTTATTATTACGAGAAGTTGTAGGCTCCGGAAGATACGATCATTGTTCCATAAAGAAACCAATCCCGAAGCTACTGGAACGTGTACGTCATCCGCTTCTGCTCCTCCTGTCCTAGAAGGTAAGCAGGAGAGGGAAATTTACGCGTGATAACATCGGGCAACACTGTTCCTTGGAGTCAGATCTCTAGCCGCGGATGACCTTACGCGGCAGACAAGACAGTTGGAGATGAAGGATTCACCTCTGGATACTTTTTTAGAGCCACCAATCTTTGTAGAATGTTAAGAGGAACAGTGTTGACGGACCAGATGGATAGATCCCAGAAGAACCGCATTTTGCATCCAGTTCGCGATGAAATGAGCCTGACGCTGGCAAGCCGGAATCTTGTTGAGTTGGCTGATAAATGAAGCTTTTATACCTCCAAGATAGCCGAGTATGAGAATTATAAGATGGACTTTGTGGCCTTGGTACAGCCCACTCAGCTCGAAAAGAAGTGCTGGATATTTCGCTCGTTTTTCTCCCTCCTTTGCCGTGATATCACCATCGGCTGGTGCCGAGAATTCAATCACGTAAATGATCTTGTTCTTCAGATCTTGGAGGACAATGTCAGTCTTCGTAACACTGATACGTTGAGTGGTGGAGAATGATAAATTCCTGTAGATCTTACACTGATCATTCTCCACCACGGACTCGAGTTCCCTCTGGGCGTATGGCAAGACGGGCAATAGATCAGCACCATAGAAATGCCTAAGATGGTAATATAAGACTTTTAGAGCTGCATTGTGTCTCTCTATGTACGCGTAGCGTGCATATTTACAGCATCCACTGAGAACATGTCCAAGTGTTTCTGGTTCTTGCTTGCACGCTCGGCAGTTGGTATCGCTTACAGGTACATTCATTATGCGCTCGCGGTAAACTAAGGTGTCTATAACGCCGTCTTGACAGGCGAAAAGAAATCCCTAAGTCTCCGATCTCAATCCAGCAGACTTGAGAAACATGTTGGACAGACCCATCGAGAGCTCTTCTCTACTTATGATGCCGTAGAACTTACCATGAAGAGGTTTGTCAGCATGTTCTCTTAGTAGGAGCGTATGTTCTGCTTCCTGTATACGACTTTTGAGCACCAGAGGTGTTAGCGATGCTAGACCATGTGTAGTGTCACTGGAATTAAACGGGAGGTCAAGCTGCTCTGCGGCCCTATCTGCGGCATGGTATAAAAATGCCGCAGCACTGGCGACTCCATGTTGATGTACGAGTCGCATAAAGGTATCCGTGCTTTTTAGAACTGAGCAGGCTGTAGCCAGAACCGTTCTTCGATGAAGACACTCTAAGCTTAGCAAGCCTCTACCCCCTTTATCGCGAGGGAGATATATTCGAGGTACGGAAGATCTGGGATGAAGACTTCGTTGTATTGTCATCATCTTGCGTGTGCTTCGATCAAGTTGCTTTAACTCATCGACGTTCCATTTTACTGCACCCAACGTGTAAAGCAGTATAGAAACGGCCAGCATATTGGTCGCCTTGATCTTATTCTTTCCAGATAATTCGGAAATCCAAATTTTTCTGAGAATTTGGCGATACCTTTTTCCAAGGGCCGTTTTTAAGTTATGCACATTTTGGGTTTCCGCTTGCGGTATTCCAAGATATGTATGTGTTTCTCCAATACCAAGATGTTGAATGGTATTTCCGCCTATGAATTGAACATCCTGATAGTCACGGGATGATGTAGTTTCTAGACTTCCTTGGTGTAGGTGGACGCAGGCACACTTGTCCAGTCCGAAGCTCATGCCGATCGCTTTAGAATACCTATTTACCACCTCTACAAGGTTGTTAAGGTCTTTTTTTGAGGAAGCAAAGAGTTTAAGGTCGTCCATGTATAAAAGGTGGTTGACCTTATAATCTCTTCTGTTCGGCGGGTCACATAGGTATCCAGAGCTTTCGCCTCGGAGCACAATAGATAGAGACAAGAGGAAGATGCAGAAAAGTATCGGACTTAGAGAGTCTCCTTGAAAGACCCCCCTATTACATGTGATACAGCTTGTAGTCACTTGTCTCTTCTTAGATGTTATGACAAATCTTGTCCGCCACAAGAGCATAAGCTCTTTTATGCATCTCACTATTTTTGGATGCACCTCCATGCACTCAAGGAGCTTAATAAGTAGCTCATGGTTCGTGTTATCGAATGCCTTACGGTAGTCAATCCAAGCCATGGACAGATTGCGTCGATACCTGATCGAGTCCTGGGTAATACACCTGTCTATTAACAGGTTCTCCCTGCAACCTGCCAGCCCTCTCTTGCATTATCGAATGCCTTACGGTTACTAATATTAGTATTATTATTTACAAAATTGTCATTCCCGCAATATAGATGTGATAATGTAGATGAATACCTACAGAATATAGGAAAATACAGAGGTGTGAAAATATACTACTAACCTTGAAAATCTATCTTGAAGTTGACATTTTTTAACATAATTTTAAATTATTGATTACCAAAAGCGCTCAGATGTAACAATGTATATGCTACACACTTTTTTTTAATATTTTTTTTCATGCTGATTCCTTTTGTGATGCCTTTGAGGCCTGAAGTATTCCCGCCGATTACAATTTCACCATTCGTGGTGTTTAAAGGTTTTGGTGGTCGCAGGTTTCGAATCCGCGATCAAAATATCAAGATTAAAAATGGCGGATTTGACATGGCGGATTAGAAGTGTAAAAACAACACCGATGTGACTAAAAATTGTTATTCCGGATTTTTTTCAGGTCGCTGATTTCAAATCTTAAATGCAATTTTAAGGATTCAAAATTGCAGATTCAATATAGCGTATAAAAACTGTGAAAACAACACCAATATAAATAAAAATTGATATTCCGGGGTTTTCAGGTCACTCATTTTGAATTTTCAGTCAAAATTTTAAAAATCAAAATTCTAAAAATCAAAATGGTGAATCAACACTGTAAGAATAACACCGATATGACTGAATGATATTCCGAGTATTTTCGGGTCAATGACTTTGAATCTTCAGAACTAAATTAAAAATGAAGAATCCAATATGGTCACAGTGGTTCAGCAATTAAATTATAGGAAACACAGGAGAATTTTGAGAAAATAGGGGAAAAAGGAGAAACTAGCTATGAATTCAATCTCGAGTGTTTCCACTGTTTATTTATAATTATATGGTTCTCGTTTGACGGGCACTTGTCTTCCCGTTAGCAAGTGTATTTGCTTCCTCGTAGAGGAAGCATTAGTTATTTTTTTCAATAATAGAAAAACCAAAGTCTTCATTTCGCTCAATTTGATAATAGAGATTTACAAAAAATACAAAATCAATTTCGAATTATGTGTCAATAAGATGTATAAATGCTATGGGTAAATCGATTCGTCTTGAATCAACACAACTTTTCTATTCTCGCAGCAACTTTGAATTATGAAAATGAGAACATTTTTAGTATAAAAAACGATTTTAAAAATATATAAATTACCATAACTTCCGTACTCTTCAATAAAATGTATTAATATTGTAGGTCAATCAATTCGACTCGAATAAACAGATCTTTTCCGTTCTTGCATCAACTTTGAATTTTGCTAATGAAACAAGTTTTACTATAAAAAACCGATTTTCAAAATATATAAATTACCATAACTTCCTTACTCTTTAATAAAATGTATTAATATTATAGGTAAATCGATTCATCTCGAAACAAGGAATCTTTTATATTCTTGCATCAACTTTGCATTATCCTAATGAAAATGCTAATATCAGTTTCAAGATATTATTAAGGAAAATAAGCCCTCCAAATGTCATCAAATTATCTGCAACCGTTTTCTAGTTATCGTGTCCCGGAATCCCGGAATAGCAATTCTTGGTCACACCGGGTTTGTTTCTACAACCATGAGCTACCAATTTGAATAAAAAAAAGTGTCTCAACATTCAAAATCAGCGACCCGAAAAACCCCGGAAAACCAATTTTTAGGCATACCGATGTTGTTTTTACAGTATTGTTTCACCCTTTTGTATTTTGACAGTTTAACTTTGAATTCATAACCAGCAACACCAAAAACCTGTAAACACCATGAATGGTAAAATTCTAATCAGAGGAAATAGTTCAGGTCTCATAGAAATCGAGTAAGAAATTCTATCGCCTTTTTATGAGAACCATGAAGACCTAGGTCAATTTACAGGCTGGAATCAAAATCAGCATGGAACAATCTCTGAAAAAAATGTGTAGTATAAGAAGTGTTACATCTGAACACTCTCTGTATTTTTTACATTCTCATTTAGAGAAGGTATTAGATTTGTGTAAAATTTGACCCCTCCGGTTTTTGCCAAATGTCCACGTTTTGAGACGCCCTGAACCCAAAAAACAGGTTTTCACGAATGTGTCTGTCTGCATGTATGTGGGTGTGTATGTATGTAGATTTTTAGTCTGTTAGCATGATAACTTTCGAAGGAATTGACAGATTGGATTGGGCTTTGGTATGCTCTTCAAGTGTCCTAAAATGAAGGTCAAATTCATTAGCCAGCCATTTTGGATGAAAATTCAAAAATTAAGAGCATTTTGAAAATTTTTGATACCACTTTTTTCATAATTTCAAATTTATATGTGCGGCTGTTCATAGTTCATAGTAAAGTCAAGGCAAGAAAAATGCTTCTTTTTGCACGCCCTACAAGTTCGTCATAACGACTTTTTGAGTTTTCTTGAAAAATCAGAAATTCAAATTTTCATTGCACAAAAAATAATGAAAAATCCAAAAATTCAATTTTACGATCAAACTATGCAAGATACGATAAATGATGATTCAACAAAATTTGTGCGTGAAAAAAAGATCTACAAATTTGTTATTGGTCACTTTTCGATGGGATGTGTAGTTTTTCTTTTAGGCGTAAAAAAGAACATTAACAGTGAAAAAATCAGCCCGATAAGTGAGCACATTCTCATCAAAACTTTGCTTATTTCATTTCTTTTTCATCTCGTGTGTGTTTTTTCACAATACTTCATTGTTTTTATGTTCCCAATACTATTTCTAGTGATTAAAACAATAAAATAATCATTATTGCTTATGGTACTTGAAAATTTGTATTTTTACATTCTCATGAGAGAAGGTATTAAATTTATGTTGAGTGTGACGCGGGCGCGCCCGTTTTTGTCAAATGTCCACGTTTTGAGACCTTCTGAACCCAAGAAACAGGTTTTCGAGAATGTGTCTGTCTGTATGTGTGTATGTATGTAGATTTTTAGTCTGTTAGCACGATAACTTTCGAAAGAATTGACAGATTGGATTGGGCTTTGGTATACTCTTCAAGTGTCCTAAAATGAAGATCATGTTCGTTAGCCAGCCATTTTGGATGAAAATTCATAAAGTGAGCGCTTTTTCGATAAGAAAAAAATTCAGGAGAAGACAAATCTTTCTTTTTGAACACCCTACAATACTGTTATAAGACATTCTTCAATTTTGATGTGTATAGCAGGGTATAGAAGGGTTCGTTTGTGAGGGATTGATTGAAAGATTGAAAGATTGACAAGTGAGTGAGGATATTTTTGGGGATCAAGACAGATTTGTGTGGAAGTTGAGGATAGGTGGGTTTGAGGTGTGTGACAGGGTGGGAGGACCAGGTTGGTCGTAGCTGGTCGTAGCAGGGCAGGGTAGAGAAGGAGAAAGGCAAGGCAGCTAGCTGGTAGACGCGACGGTAGATGGAGACAGAGAAAGATAGAAGGCGGGATCGTTTGAATTGGATTAATGGCTAGCAGAGCGAATACTAGCAAGGAAAACAGGGATTCAGATCAGGAAGTTTTCAGTACACCGAAAGGGGAGAACAAAGGAAGCAGGGCAAGAGGAAAGTATAGGAAAACGTTAGAAAAGGATAGATTGAGGGCAAAGAGCGTGGGGTCGATTGAGGCATTTCTCAAAAGGAAGAGAGGGGAGAAGGGAAGCAGTAAAGACAAGGGAGATATAGGGTCAAGCTTGAAAAATCCCTAAATGTACAGAACGCCACCGGAAAAACATAGCTTTGTAGAGAAGGATGAGAAAAATAAGGGGACAGAAAGAGATAGAACTGAGGCTAAAGATCCGATGGAAATGGAAAGATTAAAAGAAACGCGCGAAATGATATAAGTAATGGGGATGTATGAGGAAAGGCAGGAGAAAAGGGTGGAGGAAATACGGAAAGAAATTAGACAGGAAATGGCCGAACTTAGGAAAGAAATGAGGAAATGGGAAAAAGTCAGGGAAAAGCTTGAGAAAAGGATGCAGATGTTGGAGCAAAGACTAGAAAAGAAGGAAGAGCCTAATAAAAAGGTAGATGAGTTGGAAGATAGATTAAAAAAAATTAAAAGATCAAACCGTGAGTTTGGAGGTGGGGAGAGTGGGAATAAGGAGAAGGAAAGGCTGAGAAAAATAGAACAAAGAATAGAAAAGAAAGAGAGAGAAGAATGAAAAAGAAACATAGTGATAAAGGGTCTTAGATTAGAGGGGAAGGAGCTAATGGAAGGAGGGGAAGGAGCTAATGGAAGGAGTGCAAGAAGTACTAAAAAGGATTGATGCTAAGGTAGAAATAGAGGAAGCGCGAAGTGTAGGGAGGGAAGAGCGAAGAGGGGAGAGAATGGTACTTGTGAAACTGAAGTAATGAGAACATAAGAGAGAAGTAATGACAAAGAAGAGGGTATTATATGGAAGCTCGGAGAGAATAGAGGATGATTTGACGTGGGTAGAAAGAAACATGCAGTATAAGTTAAGGGAAATAGCCGAAGAGGAAAGAAAAAAGGGAAGAAGAACATGGGTTAAGTATGGAAGAATACAGATAGAAGGTGTATGGTGGAATTGGGACGAGGACAGGGAAGAGATAGTAAAAAATAAGGTGTCGGGAAACTAGGAGAGAAAGGAACGGGAGGTAAAGAAAGAAAAATTAGTGAGGAACAAAAAGAGACGAGAAACGAAAGAAGGGAAGATTGGAGGATATGCTTCTGGAATATAGCAGGCTTAGAAAGAAAGGATAGGGAGTTTATGAGAAATTTGACACAATGGGATGTAGTAGTAATGATGGAGATGTGGCTAGATAAAAGGGATGGGAAAGAGTAAGGGGAAGATTACCAAGAGGATGCAAATGGCAGGTTCAAAATGCAAAGAAGAAGAATAAAAAGGGCAGAGCAATGGGAGCAATGGTGATGGGAGTAAGGAACGAATGCACAACAGGGAATGAGAAAAAAGAGTAGAAAGAACATAAAGAAGGATTAAGAGTAGAAGAGATAAATATGGGAGGAGATAGGTGGAAGATAGTGGGGGTTTATGTGAACGGTGATATGCAGGAGCAATCAGAGGAGATGAGAGAACTGATGGAAGAAAATAAACAATACGTAAGTATTGTATTAATTAAAATTAAAATACGTAATTATTAAAATAAAATAAAGTACGTAATTTTACGATTATAATTAAGTATTAATTATAATCGTAAAAGTAGGCTAATAATAGGAGGTGATTTTAATGTAAGAACAGGAGATAAAGGAGGAAGGTAATGGGATGGAGAGCGAGGAAGGAAATCCAAAGACAAGATACTGAATGGGGAGAAAAAGAAGTTGTTAAAGAGCCTAGGAGAGATGGGATGGTTTATCCTAAACGGAAGTATAGAGGGGGATGAGTAAGGGGAATATACACGTTCAGGAGGAAAGCGGGGAACGGTAATTGATTATGTGGTAGTGGACGACGAAGTAAGAGAGAAGGTTAAGAAACTAGAGGTGGGGAACTTTATAGATTCGGATCACTTTCCCATAATAGTGTCGGGAGAGGGAGAAATGAGTGATATCAAAAAGGCTAAAAAGGAAGAAAAAGTAAAAAGAGCAGGAAGAGGGGATTGGTCAATGGAAGGTAAAGAAAAGTTTGAAGAAAAAGTCAGGAATATCAAAATGGGGGAAGCAAATGTGAACGAGGAAATGGAAATAATGGTAGGAGAAATAAAAGGAGCATTAGAGTGCACAAGCAAAAACGAAGTTAGTGAAGGAGGGGATAGAAGTGGATGGGATGAGGATTGTAAACAGAAGAAGAAGGAAGTGAGAAGGGTATTAAGAAAATGGAGAAAAGGGACAAGTAGTGGAGAAGAATATAGGAGAAAAAAGAAGGAGTATACTGAGTTGTGCGGTCGAAAAAAGAGGAGAAAAATAAAAGGTTTAAAGAAGAAGCGGAGAAGGCTAGGACGGAAGAAGAGGTTTGGAAGGTGGTAAATAAAGATAGAAGAAGAAGGAAAAGAGTGAACCAGGATATTGAGATGATAGAATGGAAAAAATATTTTATGGAATTACTAGGAGGGGTAGAGAAGAAAGTTAGGAATGGAGGAAGAGATGGTAGGGAAACAGATGAGGAGGAGGACATTACAAGAGAGAAAATAGTCAATGTATTAGGGATGATCAAAGATGGAAAGGCACGTGGTATAGATGAGATTCCAAATGAAGTATGGAAATATGGGGGACAGAATTAAAGGAATGGGCATGGATAATGTGCAATAGAGTATGGAGAGGAGAGGGGTGGCCAGAATTATGGAACGAAGTAGTGATACCAATATTGAAGAAAGGCAAAGGGGAGGAGGTTAAAGATTATAGAGGAGTGACACTAATGCCAACACTGTATAAAGTATATGTGACTGTTTTATCGGAGAGGCTAAAAAAAGAAGTTGTGGAGAAAAAGATAGAGCCACCGAATCAGTCAGGGTTTAGAAAAGGGATGGGGGTAATGGACAATATATACGTTCTGAACTACTTAGTATATAAGAGGATTGAAAGGGAGAAAGGGGCAATGATAGCAGTGTTCGTGGACTTAAAGGCAGCGTTTGACTCATTAAACCGAGGCGAGATAGAAAAAAATATGGTGAAAAAGGGGATAAGAGAGGGATTAATAAAGAGATTATCGGAAAGTTTTAGAGAGACAAAAAGCAAGGTAAAGGTAGGAGAGCAAGTGGGAGATAGTTTCTGGCTGGTGAGAGGGGTAAGGCAAGGATTTACTCTGAGCCCACTTTTATTTAATATATTATTATCAGACTTGGAAGAAGAAATTAAGAGAAAAGGGAGGGGAGGAGACAGGATAGGGAACGAAAACTGGCAAACGCAGACGATATAGTGTTGATGGCAGAGGATGAAGAAGGGATGGCGGGCTTCATTACCAGATTAGAGAAATACTTAGATGGAAAAAAGTTGAATTTAAATGTAGAAAAGACAAAGATAATGAGGTTTAGTTTTTGGAGGGGGAAGAAAGAAAGAATAGACGGGGAGATGGAAGGGAACAAAATTAGAAGAAGTAAATGAGTTTAAGTATTTGGGATATACCTTGCAAGCAAATGGAGACCATAGAGCTCATTTAAGAGAAAGGATAAAAAAAGCAGCAGGGGTAATGAAACAGATATGGGGAATAGGAAAAAGAAGATTTAAAAAAAATTGAAGAAGGAGAATGTGGTTATTTGATACGCTGGTATGGCCGGTATTAGGTTATGGAGCTAAGATATGGGTATGGAAAGAAAGAAAAGAGATTGAAAGTTTACAAGACTGGTATATAAGGTGGACGCTAGGGGTAGACTGGAGGACGCCGGGATGTATGGTGAGAGAAGAAGCGCAAAGGGATAAATTAAGTACTAGAGCGGGAAAGAGGGCATGGAATTTTGAGACGAAGCTGAGATGGGAGATGGGAGGGAAGAAAGGAGGGAGTTCTTTAAGGCTAGAGATATAGAAGACGGGACTGGAGTCAACTATGAAGAAGTGGAAAAACGGGAGAGAGAAAGAAAATTAATAGAAAGATGGGGGATGATTGAGGAATCAAAATATAATATATGGTATAAGATGATAAAAAAGGAAGGAGTACCAAAGTATTTAGAAAAGGGATGGGGAGAGAAAAGATGGACAAGAAGAGCAAGATTTAGATTGGGAAACGAGGTAAGGGCAAGTATGCATTGGGAAAAAAAAGATAACAGGGAGTGCAGAATATGTGAATGGGAAGAGGAAACATGGGAGCATGTATGGCAAAAATGTAGGAGAGGAATGGAAGATAAAGGAAGCTGGCAAGAGAATGTGGTAAGGATTCTAGGGGAGGATGGTTTGCGGGAAGAGTGGATGAAGGAGTTAGAGGATACTAGGGGAGCAATTCAAAAAGAATGAAAGAATGGATGCAAAAAATGGCAAAATGGAGGTACCAGAGAAGTGAAAGAAAAAGGAAACGGAAGTAACTTAAATTAGAAGCGTAAAGATTTGTAAGTTATGATTATGTAATAGCATAAGTAAATTTAGATGCGTTTGCGTTGCCACTCTCTCTCTCTCTCTCTCTCTCGCTTGCACACTCGCTTTCGATCACTCGCTCACTCGTTCGCTTACACGTCCCAAATTGCGCTATCGTCAAAAATAGATTTAAGGCGTTAGATATAAGATTTTATGTAAAAAGGTGCAAATAATTGTAAATAGTAAGGATAAGATTTTATAAAACATGTAGAGGGAAGTGTTGTAAGAAATGGAAGTCATGTAAACCCTTAGGCGATACATTATGAATAAAGAAGAAATAGAAAAATTAAATCTTTGGAAAATCAACGCAAGGTACGTAAAAAAACGAATAGACAAAAAATCTGCATTCAAAAAAGATCTACAAATTTATTGGCAATCACTTTTTGATAGAATCCATAGTTTTTGTTTTAATCTTAGAAAATAAAATTAGAAATGAAAGAATTAAATTTTTGGTCAAACGATACAAGCTATGAAAAAAATTAATTGGCAAAAGTTGCTCACACAAAAGAGAGCTATAAAAATTTGTCATAAATAATTTTTTTTTGAATCGTGTTTTTTGTTTTAAACATAAATAATCGCATTAAAAATAAAAAAATTGATGTTTTGGAATAACCACACAAGAGACGAAAAAAATTAAAAGACAAAAGTTGTTCAACCAAAAATGATCTACAAATTTTTTATAAACTTTTGTTATAGAAATTTTCTTAGAACCACTTTACGCTAGGATGCGTATTTTTCGTTCAAATCGTAAACAATAACATTGAAAATAAACAAAATGAATATATCGAAAAACGACACAAGTCGAAATAAACTGTTTAATGACAAAATTGTTTCTTTTTTATAGGTTGCGCACTTTTTACATTCTCATCATAATGAGAAGGTATTGGTTTTATGTGAAAAATGACTTTCGCGGATTCCATCAAATGTCGACGTTTTGAGGTCCCCTCAGTCAGAAAAATAGTTTTTACATCGGTGTCTGTTTGTCGTTGTCGCCGTTGTCATTGTAGTCTGTAAACACGATAACATTTGAAGAAATTATCTGATTGGATTGCCCTTTGGCGCACTTTATAAGAGTGTGAAAAGAAAGGACGAGTTTGTCAGCCAGCTATTTTGGAAGAAATTTCAAAAAGTTAGAGCATTTTAAAATTTTTGTGACCATTTTTTTCGAAATTTGATATTTTTATTTACGGCTTTTTATAGCACATGGAAATTCGAACAATTTATCCGTCAGGCAAATGTGTCCGAGCGCGTAGCGCGAAGTGAACACATTACCGAGCCATTAAAAAAATACATTCCCGTAGGTGATTCCTATCGAAAGATCTATAATTTCGAAACGGAAAAGTAAGTTTCTTCTTACCTGCAGCCTGCTTTTGTTCATTTTATCAACAAAAGAAAAAAAGCCAAGCTGCAAAAAAAACAAACTTGTTTCCATATACACACCAACTGAAACCTGATTCTTAATGCGGACTCAACCGAACTTTGATTCCATTATTGTCGTCTGCAGCAGTCGTTATGTAGGGTCGATAGTGGTGTGATACGAAATTTAATAAGTTATACTTCGATTACCGATATTTCAAATGTATGAGAACATTATTGTTTCAAATTGTTCTAAAATTGTCTGTAGGCTTTATACTTTCAATAGTCTCCTCCTTTAACCCCTTCATTGGCATTGACGCACAATGCGTCAAAATTTTCCGTGCCTTGTGTGGCATTGACGCAAAATGCGTCAAAATTTTCCGTCCCCTGTGTGGCATTGACGCAAAATGTCGAAAATTCAAAATGGCGGATCCAATATGGCGGTCGAAAATACAAAACACGGCTCGATTTTTATCAATATAGGTACTTACGGGTTTTATGGTCACTGAATCCGAATCTGAAGTCAAAAATCAAAAATTTTAAATGGAGGACGAAAATCCAAAAAACGGCTTGATTCAGATAAATCTCGGTACTTACGGTGTTTTGGGGTCGCTGAATCCGAAGTCAAAATTCGAAACTTGAAAATGGCGGATCGAATATGGCGGACGAAAATACCAAAAACGGCTCGATTTGGATAAATCTCGGTACTTGCGGGTTTTTGGGGTCGCTAATTCCGAATCCTCAGTCGACTTTTGTGCGATAATACTGTAATATTGATTTATAAAGCTGCTCAATAGCGTATACAGTTATTCGTTTTTTCGAAAAAACTAAACGAGGCTGGTAAAATGAAACTAATATTCAAAATTTCTGAAATTTCAACGTCTTAGAAGTTTGCCTCGAGAATAATGTAATAGTAACACACGAAGAGATCTGGAAGAGTATATGCTATACTATATGCTACTAAATATGGATAGACTAAACTAAACCATAGAAAGTAGATCTGACTGTTGGCTTCGTAATATGTATTAAACGGTGTTGTAAATCCTACTACTCCGTTTAGTAAATTCTACGGAGCCAACAGTAGGATCTACTTTCTATGTTTAGTCTGTCCATATTTATTAGCGTATAGTAGCATATACTCTTCCAGTTCTCTCCAGTTCTCTCCAGTAGTAGATCCTACTACTCCGTTTAGTAAATTCTACGAAGTCAACAGTAGGATCTACTTTGTATGGTTTAGTCTGTCGATTTTGAATTTTCCGATTTTTAATTCAGATTTGCAATTAGTGACCTAAATAACATATAAGTACCAAGATTTATCCAAATCGAGCCGTTTTTTGTATTTCCGTCCGCCATTTTAAATTTTCAAATTTTGACTTCAGATTCGGATTTAGCGACCCAAAAAACCCGTAAATACCCAGATTTTTCCAAATTGAGCCGTTTTTTGTATTTTCGTCCGCCATATTGAATCCGCAAATTTGAATTTTCGAATTTTGACTTCATATTCGGGTTGAGCGACCCCAAAAACCCGAAAGTACCAAGATTGATCCAAATCGAGCCTTTTTTGTATTTTCGTCCGCCATATTGGATCCGCCATTTTGAATTTCTGAATTCTGACTTCAGATTCAAATTCAGCCACTCCAAGAACCCCAGGATACAAATTTTCAGGATAACAAAGTTTCCTGCCATTTTGGGAACTTTTTGTCGAATTCTCGCTGCCAACGAAGGGGTTTTAATCAACAAAAACGCGCGGGAAGAGATATTTCTAATTTTTTTTTGGTAACGTGTCAACGGTTTCAGATTTTTCCTTATTACGGTAAATATGTTATTACAGTAAATGTGTTTTGTCACTTATAAGAATATTATTAAAAATGAAAAAGTAGATTTAAATTTGGTATAAGTTTCCGCGATATTAAAAAACTTACCTATTTTAAATTGTATGATTTCTAAATTGATTAAAGAAATATTTGTCTGTGTGAATGTATGTAATCAAATGTTAGTTACCAATTATTATGTACTCAATTTATATTGTGAAAATAAAGTTAATAAAGTTCATTAACCTCTACAACTACCCTCGCATTTTCTTGAAAAATAATTGATTAAAGCAATACATAATGACAGCTATCTTTTTTATACAAATTATAAGAGATGTAATCTTCATGTTGCAGCAAAAAAAGTCAATAATTTGTTTTCCAGTCCAAATTTTATCTTTATCAGACTTCCACCTAAAGACACTATTCATTAAACAAACTTTCAAATAGTAATATATATTTTTTACTTCTTTATTGTCCCATGAAGCGATTCAGTCGCTGCTGCGCGCAGAAATGTCCCTGAAGCCGGTATCGCCATCTTGAATATTCAAAAACATAACTGTTAATAATTTATTTTAGGTTGTTATTCTTGTTTTGAGTGACCTTCAGGTTTCATTGGTAATCAAATGCTTTCCGCCCATTGCTAATTCTCCTTGAAGGTTTCTCTCTGTTTTTGAGTTTCACGCGCTTTCCTTCTGAATGGAGTGGGGACTCAGATAGTAGCGTGAAGCTCCTTTGGTTGAGGAGGTTTGGAGCTTCTTCCTGCGGGTTCAGTTCCTATCACGGTGTAAGCTAGTGTGGCCACTTTTCGGTAGTTGCAACGATTTAAAATCAAGTGTGTTTCTTGGAGACAATGCACGTATTCGAGCCATTCAATTTCAAATCAGTATTTCATTCATTTTTTCGAGTCCTTGTTCAGTGATTTCCAGACTCGATCATCTTCTGCTGTTGTGGGGAGTGACGAGTCGGTGGACGTATTACTTCCGGTCGCGTCGGGATCGATCGTTCTGTGAACGATCGTGGTCGTAGCTTCCGGAGGCTACATCTGTGCCAATTTTCCGAAACAACCCAAACTCGGGGACTCACACCTCAGATTAAATCAATAAAAGGTATTTAGAAGTGTTCAGTAATAACGGTGATAAATTGTCTTGTTTCTTCTCGTTGACTTTAACATGACCAAACGTGATTCCTTCGCTGCCCCACGCCTGTCCATCATTAATTCAGTAACATTTTTGGTCCTTCGAGCCGGATAGTGCGTTAGCGGGGAAGCACCAGCTGTCAGGCATGACAAACTTACTAACTGACTGTGTGATTGTTCTCAACATTGCAAACGTCTCGAGACAAGCTCTCAAGCATGACAACCATATTGCTGGCGGATTATTTGCAACATCGCAAATGCCTTCAGACAGGCTCTCAGGCATGACAAACTTACTTACTGACTGTGTGATTCTTTGCAACATTGCAAACGCCTCGAGACAGGCTCTCAGGGACGACAGATGTATTGATGGTGATTGTTTGCAACATTGCAAACGCCTCGTGACAGGCTCTCAGGCATGACAAACTGACCTTCTCACTGTGTGATTGTTTGCCACATTGCAAACTCCTCGAGACAGGCTCTCAGGCATTGCAGACATGTTAAATGTGGATTGTTTGTACATTGCAGGCGCCGTAAGACAGGCTCTCAGGCATGTCTAACTTATTCACGATGACAGATTATGTATTTTGTTTTTTGTCATTTTGTTATTGAATTTTGCTTGAATCTTTATTAGAGTTGAACAAGCTAACTTCGGCTCTAGTTCCCCTGGTCTCCGCATCGAATGGGAGGTTCAATACTCTCTTTCTTGCCTTCTTATTTCCTGTTGTTCTAGGTTCGCAAAATTTAATCCCTGACGGGGGTTCCATGTTGCCATTAAGATTGTTTGCAGGTCTACAAACATCACACAGTTTATGAAGATTTATGGACATATCCCATCATGAGAATCATGGACCTTTCGAAGGGCCTTGGATGACAAATATAAAGAACGCTGTGTTTTTTGCTGAGCGACAAAGAATCATTCCTGGATTGCTCCGCAGCCAGATTCAGTTCTTGAGCTTATTTCCAGACACGCAGATCTCATCACTCGAGCTTTTAGGAAAAGATGCCATAGCCAGGGAACTATATTTCACTGAGTATCCATTCGACTCTACCCAAGCTGTTTACGTCTCCCTCTTCGACAATTCTGTATTCACATTTCAGGAGACTCTCTGCAAGGGGCTCAACACATAATTGTTTCCATTGTCAACGATTGGAGGAGGACACCTTGCTGACGAGGAATATGCGCTTTCTATGTCTGATTATGACAGGTTGAGGTACATGCATCTTATTCCTCCCGCAGAAACACTTACGAGTTTCAGGCCCACTTACTACATCCCACATCATGCAGTTTGGCGAAATGCAGATGGTCGTCCTTTACCTCCCATTATCTTCAGTACATCGTAAAAGACTTCCTCAGGATCTTTTCTTGAATAATTTGTTTTTACACAGGTCCGAAACCGCAAAATGACCTTGCTGCCGTCTTGATGTGATGGAGATTCCCTTGAATTGTTTTCTTTGCTGATTTTGAACTGATATATTGACAGATCAGAATTGACCAAAGAGATGTCGATCTTCAATGTATCGTTTAGAGGAAACCAGTAGCGGACTAAGATGGTCACTGTCAACTTCGGCCTCTAACCTACGGAATGTCATGTGCTCTATATCTGGTAATTCGATTCAGTAAAATATTTATGTTGAGGACACATTACCAGGCGTGAGTGATGAAGTTTCTGAAATTAAACTTGGAGATGAACTGATTCAGCTGTTTGAATCTGGAGAAATGCATCAGAAGAAGTAGGCCTCTAACTATTCTCATCTCTTAAATAGAATTCCTGCGTACGATATGCTACATAAAATTAGCAACAGTTCGAAACCGATAGCCCAGTTAACGCTTTGGGAGCCACCTCGCATCCTGTATCTGGCGAATTCCGATTGGAAGCACCGGTAATCGAGAGTGAATGCCCGACCACTAAGAAGAAGGTGCTGGCTGCTATTTCCTGGCCCCTTGATCCAGTTGGCTGGCTGATTCTAATCCCTATCGTCGCGGAAATCCTGATGCAGGATCTCGGAAAAGCTCACGTTAGGTCAGATAATCCACTTCCTAATCATTTACTCCAAAGGTGCAATAAATGTGAAAAAATGGACTGTGCCGAAACGTAATCTTCAAATTGGAGACGTCGTGTTGATTGTCAAAACTGCTCTACTTCGACGTAAGACATGGCCGTTAGGACGAATAACCAATGTTAGTGCCGGACAGAATGGACTTGTGTGATCTGCCACTATTAAAACTTCTTTTAGGACCTTCAATCACCCCATCGTCAAATTGTTTGCTAACCAGTCATGCGCTGATTCCATACGGTTAATTGTGCTCCATGGCGGGCGGAACTGAACCTTTGACACTCATACATGGGAATTTATTGTGCGCTTCATGGCGGGCGGCACAAAACCCTTAACCTTTATAAGTGGAATTTGTTTCGTTCAGCGAACGAAGCGGGCGTGATGTCGATAATTTATTTGATGTTGTTATTCTTGTTTTGAGTGACCTTCAGGTTTCATTGGTAATCAAATGATTTCCGCCCGTTGCTTATTCTCCTTGAAGGTTGCTCTCTGTTTTTGAGTTTCAGGCGCTTTCCTTTTAATTGGAGTGCGGACTCAGGTAGTAGCGTGAAGCACCCAAACCTTTTTTTGCATACAAAAGGAGTGCCTTGTTGGATAGGCTCGGGGGCTCACATCTCAGATTAAATCGATAAAAGGTATTTAGAAGTGTTCAGTAATAACGGTGATTAATTGTCTTGTTTCCTTCTCGTTGACTTTACCATGACCAAACGTGATTCCTTCACTCCCCCACGCTAGTCCATCATTAATTCAGTAACAATAACCGAAATTTCGTTTTTTCGAAAAAAATTAAGTGTTTCTGCGTACAATAGAAGGTGTAAAAACGCGTCGCAAACCAAAATCTAACATTATAAGGTATTTTCCAAAATAACAATACACCAAAGCTTCGTTATATGCTCAATCTCGGGGGTTGCCTGAAAATAACCTTGCGCATATATCGCCAGCAGCGAAACGTAAACATGCAGAGCCGCCTGAACCGTTTGCATGACATTGCGCAATCTACTTGACTGCGGAGTAATGCAGTGCGTCCCTTCATAGGCGGAGTCGCAACCGTCTCTCACCCTGCCCCCTGAGAAACTGTGGGGACGAGCAATTCTAGGAATTGCGCATATCGCCTGGAGTCGCGCGAGCATATAACGAAGCTCTGGTGTATCTATGAAAAAGTTTTAACACCATCATTTCGCTTTTTCGGAAAATAAAACTTGTGCAGGGATATACTGAATGTGCAGAATGCTATGTTCTAAATGTGAGTTCAGAAACTCGAACCATATGTGAAAAAAGCAAAGTTGTGCTTGGCAAGCACAACAATAATCCGAGTATTGTTCTCAGGCAAGTCGTCTTTCACGAACCACGATACGGTTAATCGACATAGCATGCATTATTGGAGTGTCGAAAACCCACACTGGTTGCGCGAAGTTGAACGTCAGCGTTTGTGGTCCGTGAACGTTTGGTGTGGAGTAACTGGAGACCAATCTATCGGTCCGTATTTTTTTGATGGTAATTTAAACGGTGACAAATATCGTAACTTTTTGGAAAATGAACTTCTAACATTGCTTGTAGACCTAAGGTTGGAAGTGCGACACAACATGTAATTTCAACATGACGGTTGTCCAGCGCATTATTCGGACATCGCGCGTGAAGTACTGAATCGTGAATTCAACGGTCACTGGATCGGTATGGGTGGTGCAGTTTATCAAATAATGCCAACAACTCGGGAGAACATGAACTAGCGAATCAAGACTGCTTATAAAAAAATAACGCCAGACACACTCCGCAGTTGTGTGCAAACTTTCCAAGCGCGGATCAACAAGTGTATCGAAGTGGGAGGACACCATTTGGAACACTTAATCTAAAATGTTCATCGAAAACAAGCACCTCGACGGTGTGAAGCAAGAGGACTCACCGAAAAAAGCACCCCAAAGGGAACACATAACTACTACGTCTACGACGTTGTTCCTGGGTAGCGCCAAAAGTAGTTAAAATAAATTAATCCAACTTTGAAATTAAATATAATTTCAAGTTCAAATCATCCGTAATACGATGATTTAGTATAAAAATGCGTTTACAACAACAATTTGGCAACATTTTTATGCCTTCTTCAGGTACAAATTTCTTCTAAAAATAATATTGCACATAAATAAATAATATTTTATAGTCAAATTTTAAAGCAATCGACATTTTTTTTAAACCTTGTACTTACAATTTAGTAATTATATAATTTGTTGAAAATTTAATCCATGTTAGTGCGAGGTGTTATTTTTCCATTTCCCAGTTGAAAATATTATTTCGTAATAAAAACACTATTTTTAAAAAAACAATTTTTTAACAACTATTGTCAAAAGTAAATAAATAATACATAAGTGTGTAAAAATGTAAGAAATTTGATTCTAGTACAACTCTCTTTTGAGATAAATCAATTTGCGAATAAACCATGGTCTGACGACCTCGAGGCATAAGATGATACTGAAATATTATGAATTAGACGATTGGAAAATGTTTACATACAATTTTACTTTATTGGAATGCAATTAAAGCTTCTAATGTGTGCCCTAAGGGTTTACATTTTTCTTGTATCTCTTCCCTATTCCTTAACACACCTCCCACGCAAGAGTAACAGCTTTAAGTACTTAAAGAACCTTTTTCTCTAAAGGTACCGGTCCCACAACTCCCTTTCTAGGCTAGGGCTCACCGCGTGGGCCACCGAGGCTCCTCCAGAGGTGCAAGGCGGTAACCGAACCCACAAGTCGGCGGAGTGGGTCCAAAGCCTATGCCTTAACCCCAGCGACCATCGTCCCACTTTACAATTTTACTTGTAACGCCGAATAAACTGCAGATAAAAGTGTTGAAATCAGAAAGAGATTTTCAATTAATATTTAAAATGCTTAGGTACGTGTTATCAATATCTAACATCCAGTTTGTAAATTTATGCAATTTCTTTTATGTTTTTTAATGAAAATTAATTCTAAAATTTTCCTTTTGTACGTGTTTTTCTCCTTACCTGAAATTTTAATATTTTTGAAAGTGAAATTAAAATAAAGATCATGTGTCCATGCATGTTTTGATAGGTCTGTGTTCTGTTTTCCTAAACGAAAATCCCTTTTGTGTTCTGTAATTCTACTTTTTAGTCTCCTCCAGTTTCACCGATGTAAATTTTATTGCATTCTTTGCATTTAATTAAATAAACTACAGTCGATAAATTCTCTTTCAAATCAGAGTCTTCCATATTCTGAAAGGTGATTCCTAATTTATGATTATTTTGGAAATAAGACGTAATTTTAGGTTTTCTAAGTAATGCTCTGAGTCTTTTAGATAAACCTTCCATATATGGGACTATATTTGTTTCCTGAACCAATCTGTAATGATGTTAACTTCATGTGTTTTTTTGATGGAAATGACTAAAAAGATTATAGTATTATTATTTTCAATTTTATGTTCAAACTTTAAAGAGTCCTCTATGTTGTTGAATGCTTCAACAAATTCATAAATTTTTTCAGTAGGAACGATAGCGAAAATGTCATCAACATATCTTTTGTATATTAGCGGTCTAAAATTTAAATTTTTTAAGGCTCTATTTTCGACATCTTCTAATACTAGATTGGAAATGATCGGAGACAAAGGAGAACCTATGGTACAACCAAAAACATGTTTATAATATTTATTATTGAATTCAAAAACTGTATTGTTGAAAACCGTTTTTATTGCTACTAAAATTTCACTTTTTGAAATTTTCGTAAGATTTCTAATGAGATTTCATTTTTCTTCAACAACATCCAAAGCCAAATTCAGCGGTATACTATCGAACATGGAAACGATATCCAGTGAAACCATGGAGTGGGAACATGGAATTTTTTTAATTTTGTACACAATTTTTAACGTCCCAGTTATCTTTAACGAAAGAATCCGTTTTTCCTGATACTGGATTCAAGACCCTAGATAAATATGAAGCTAAATGATAGGTCGGGGAATCAAAGGAGGACACTATTTTTCACCTTTTTAAATCTGGTTTATGCACCTTTGGGAGAGCATACGCTTTAGCTATAATGGAAGCACGTGATTTCAGCCTATAAGAAATTTGATCATTAACATATGTTTTTAGTTCCCATCTTTTAGTAATGTCATTGCAATCTTTTTCTATAGAAGGTACCAAAGATTTTTTTACTTCTTTGTAAAAATTTGTATTTTTTAGCACTGTTTCTATGGCTTCTTTATACTCGGTAAGAAGAGAAGAATTAAAAAAAAATACAGAATCTGAATTCCCATTAATACGTGAATTTTCCTTCATCAAAAGTTCCACCGATTAGTAGAAAAAAAAGCAAAACCTATTCCTTTTAATCGACTTGGAAAAATGTAATGGAAGTGTATTCGGAGGAATCAAAAAATGGAGGAATGCTAAAGAAAGAATAGAAATAAAGAGAATAATGTCACTCTTAAGGCGCAACTGTGAAGTGAAATAAATGCATTTTTTAAAAATAAGTATCATATTCGGGTAAATTATATGAACATTTTTTTATTAATCTATCGAACAGAAACATATTTTGACTGATTTCATATGAAATCTGTCTTGGAACACATTTAAATGATATGACCATTCCTTTTTAATGTACGTGCTTACGCTAAATCAGTCATAGAGTTTTCAGTTACTTTGAAAGTATAGAAGATTATCATGTTCAAATGATATCATAAATAACATTATATAAATAATACTTATGTTACATATCAGTCCGACCGAGATCAATTCGAAACGAATTTGCATGGATTGCACAGCCACACAAAAAAAAGTATACGGAGTCAAAAAAACGACCTATATAACATTGTAGTAATATTGGTCCAGAATAGTCGAAATCCACATTTTTTTTTAATTTTCTGCTTACCATTTTTTTTACTTTGAATTGCTGGTTCAGGTTAAGTGTTTGCACCTTGACTGGTAAACATCTGAAATAATTTTTAGGGTTTATTAGAGGAGAGGAGAGAGATGTTTAGTGGCCAACTTGCAAAACTTTAACCTGAACCATCAATTTAAAGTCAAATACAGAGAAAAATGGTAAGCAGAAAACGGTATAGATAAAGGATGAAAAGTTAAGACAATATAAAATATTATTATTAGAATCAATCCACCGTTATGGTAAACGAATAAATTAAAATTTATAAACTTATATTCCACAAAAGCGAATAGAAACTATGCAAGTGCAGATATTTTGTGGACAGTTTAGAAGGAATTGAAATAATCGAAAATGAAGCATATCAGTATGGAATTAAAAATAACCATGACAGTAAAATTGAAATTTCCAAACTTATGTTGCACACGGAGGAATAGAAACCATATAAGCGCACACATTTTGTGGTCGGATTAGAAAGAATTAAATTAATCGAAAATACAGCATGTAAGTATGAAATTAAAAATAACCATGAGAGGTGTGTCTACTGCTCGCATTAAGAGGAATTAAAAAAATGAAAAATATGGTCGTCTGCGTGGAACACAACACAAGTGGCAATCGTTAAGGAAATAGAAAAGAATTGGTTTCGGAGATAAACCTATTCTTTCGTTGGGCACTTGTCCCGATGGAAAATTAGCATATTAAAAAAAAAATCAAATAATGCTCACTCTTTGGTTTATATCTGAAAATATTAATTGTTCACTATTCTTCTCTTCTTACCGGATAGTCATTGAAATTAGAAGCTACAGTCACATTTCCTTTATCAGCTTTCACGAAAATGATGTGTTTGTTATTTATTTGGAAATTTTTCTCATTTTCTATTTCTTGTAAATTACCTTGATTTTTAAATTTATTGTTGCAAATGAAATTGGATATTTCTTCTCTTCTTACTGGGTAATCATTGAAATTAGAAGCTACATTCACATTTCCTTGATCAGCTTTCACGAAAATGATGTCTTTGTTATTTATTTGGAAATTTTTCTCATTTTCTATTTCTTGTAAATTACCTTGATTTTTAAATTTATTGTTGCAAATGAAATTTGATATAAGTGTGGTAACTGCCTTTCTGACTTTTTGTTTCGTATCCGAATTCAGAGCTCGGATACTGTTTTCTAAATTAGCTATGATATTTTTAACAGGCATTTTTTTGTTAATAAAAAAGGGGATTCCATAATTTGTCCGCAGGACAATAGTCTCAACAATATAATTTGGAATTTGTTTATTTGAACTATTTTTGAACCATTTTTCAGTTCTAATTTTCTTAAGTTCATAATTATGTTGAAAAATTGTATTTCTTCTGAATTCAAAATTTCTTTTAAGTTCTCATCTGGTTTTTTAAAAATATTTTTTCTACAATGAATTCTTGTGAAGCAAAAAAAGTATTTATAGATTATTCTTCATATTTCTATATAATAGGTGTTTTAAATAGTGTGAGTAGTTTCCTAAATGGATAATCAAGTAAACTAAGTTTTTGATTTCGGAATTTAGAATTTGTTTTTGAAAATGAGATATTGCTGCCTCTAATTTTCTGTGTACATTGTAATGAGCGTTGTTAATTTGAAAATGTTTCGTCGAATTTTCAATGTGTGCTGGAATTATGGAACTTCTCCTGCATCTAATGAGGAAGGTCCTTTGTTCTTTTAGACGGATCAATTTTCTCTTCATTGATGTCGACTCACCTACATTCCGCCTTGAGCCAGGGCCATATTTTCCTTTGATGTATTCCAAAAAACCCAATATTTTACCAGTAGATTATCGGCCATGAATTCAAAGGTTTGGTGAAGGTTAAACCATTAGGCAAGATATCTTCACTGATCGTCCATCAAAATAAATAAAGCCAACTTTAAAATTAAATATAATTTCAAGTTCAAATCATGGGTCAAACTATCATTTATTATAAAAAAGCGTTTACAACAACGTTTCGGCAAAATTTGTGTGCCTTCTTCAGGTCAAACTTGTTAGTGCGAGGTGTTATTTTTCCATTTCCCGATCAAAAATATTATTTCGTAATGAAACCTCTATCTTTTTAAAAACATTTTTTAACAACTATGATCAAAAGTAAATTATATATATGTATGTATATTCGGTTTATTCGATACTGGGTTTCGATTCTTTGAAATAGAACCGAAGGGCCTATGACAAAACCACCGAACGCGTCCTCGGGTTGCGGATAGAGGATCTCTGTACCAAGTGTTTCTGCTGAATATGGTTACAATAATTAATGAGCAGTCGCGGACAATTGTCCAGGGATGGTCCCGAAGGAATAACCCCTAAGCGAAGGCGTCACCACCGTGCCGAAAGCTGAATGACACGTGAGTGAGGTGTCTTAAACGGTCACCTGAGATACCGGACGACCTCTCAGAGTATCAGCCTTATCCTTGCACGCGAGGCTCTACAAGGATGAACGAACCCTTTCCCTAGCTGCTCGTGGGAACAAAAATGAAACCACCAAGACACCAAAATGTTGTAGATGCGGTTCAAAACGATCGAACGCGCAGAGCACCCGACAATGGGTCGGCAAACAATGCCGATCATCCTAGAGTTCGGGGTGCTGAAAATAATTTAGATGGAAACACGACGACGAAACGGCGAAACGCCCACATTGAGTGGACGGATCAACTTAAGAATGACGTGCTAGACTGTTATGATGCCAGCATTATCCCTGTCCGCGGAGGCTTCATGGCGCGTATGCACACTCTGTGGTGCCAGAAACACCCAGAGCTTCAGCACGTTTCGCATCAGTCTTTGCGAAATCAAGCCGACTACCTCCGGAAAAATGGATATGTACGCGGAGCGCTTCCCCAACCGCTGCTTGATCAAGCTGCAGCCGAAGATGAAGCGACATTAAGATCAACCGCAGAAAGCAGGCACCTTCTTAAAGCTGATCGCAATTTTAGTACAAGGAGGAACATCAACATGCAAGTTCCTCTAAAGCCCCAAGATCTGGCTGAAATGGATGCCTCCCTTCGTGGAGATATCTCGCAAGAGTCCGACCTCTGGACCATCAATTGCTCAGTTTGTGGTGCTGCGAGAACTTTCGCTGATTCAAATCGGAGGCTAAAACCGACGATGGATCAAAAGATCAAAAGACGCTTGCATCAACTAAACAAGAAAATTGGATAGGCCAGACAGAATGCGTCGCGTGTTCAATGTGTGATTGATTACATAACATCTGGTAGACCGTTTACGGAAAGGGTTCGAAAGTTCGCCCAAGAATTAAGGATCTTGAATCACACCCTAAACAAGTCAAAGCTGCTGACAATCAAGCAGCATATTGTTGACAAAATACGGCTGTTATCTGATGCAAGGAGGCGAATACAGAAGAGGGAGAGATGGATCAGGGAGAATCAACAGCTTCTCGCTGACCCAATTGCGCCTCTTCAGCGACCTCCCTGTTTCTTTAAAAAACCACCCAAGCCCAAGGAGGTAGAAACTTTTTGGAGAGAGGTATACAAAATCCCGAAAACAATGGAGTTAAAAGAAGATACTGACAATATCATCCGCTTCAAGGAGTTTTGCGACAACCTTATAAAATCTGAGGAGGAATGACCATCAGTTACTGCCGAAGAGGTGAAAAAAGCACTTAGAGGCACGAAGAACTCTTCCGCTGCTGGATCAGATTGTATCCAGAACATTTGGTGGAAGAAGTTTACTTTCATACACCAACATTTGGCCCGCATATTCACCTTATATTTAAAGTCGGAGACGCCCATTCCGCAGTGGCTGGTGTTAGGACGCACTATACTCCTACCGAAAAAAGGCAAATTGTCCAAACCAGAGAATTATAGGCCAATAACTTGTTTGAACACACTGTATAAGATCTTTACAGCTGTCTTAAACAACAGGATTGTTCGACGAATTGAGCCTGTATGGCGAGAGATGTACGAACAACGTGGCTCGAAAAAAGGTGTAGCAGGCTGTCGAGAGAACCTGCTAATTGACAGGTGTGCCTGCAAAGACGCTGCAGCCCATCAGCGCGTCCTGTCCATGGCCTGGATTAACTACCGGAAAGCCTTTGATTCAACCTCTCATAGACCTGTCATAGATCTGTCTGTTGGAAAGCTTGAGGATACATCCACACATAGTGATATGCATAGAGAGATTGATGCCTCTTTGGAAAACTAGATTTACTATCTCATCCAGGAATTATCGTGTGTCAAACGAACAACGTTACCTTCCAGGGAGGCGTCTTCCAAGGTGATACCATGTGCCCTTTGCTTTTTTGCATCACACTTCTGCCTCTATCTCTCGCACTACGAAATTCTCCTGGGCACCTCTGTGGCGACACTAATCAGCGTGAGCATAAGGTCACTCATGTATTTTATATGGATGACCTAAAGATCTATGCCTCTGGTAAAAGCAAACTTCAAACTGCTATAAATATCGTCAAGAACTACACAGGAGAGATTGGAATGGACTTTGATTTGGAAAAGTGTGCCAAAATTCATCTGAAGAAAGGAAGGATTACTGGCGTTCCCAAGGACCCTGAGCTTGTGGATATAAGTGTTATTAGACATCTTAACACTGGAGAGACCTATACATACCTGGGCGTGCCTCAAAGCCGCATTCAGGACGTAACATCAGTGAAGGAGTCTCTCCGAAGCAGATACAAGCATCTTCTTCGACAGATTTGGTCTTCCAATCTGTCGGCGTTGAACAAGGTATCTGTGACTAACATGCTTGCCGTCCCGGTTCTACTCTACTCGTTTGGGTTGGTTCAATGGACGAAGAACGAGATTAAGGCCCTTGACGTCACCATACGTAAGATCATGCATATGCATAAAAGCTTGCATTTCAACTCGTCAGTTCCGCGATTATACATTTCACGCCGTCCAGGCGGACGCAAATTTCTGAATCTCCAATGTCTTCATAACCGAATTTTTCTAAGTACAGCTTAAACCGTTGCTAATGGCAGAGATCCGCTCCTAAAAATGGTCAGGAATCACGAGATGATTGGCGAAGGAGCGTTCCTTTACAAAGCCGCAGAGCAAACGGCCGAGACACTTGGCCTGAATTTTTACAGCAGAAGTGAGGAAAGTGCATTACTCCATCTAGATGCTTCACATCTATAAGCCAAAGTAAAGAAAGCAGAGGTTGGAAAATTTCACCAAGAGCTACACGACAAGCATATGCACGGAAACTTTTACAGAAATGTAGAAAAGCAGACCTTGTCGAAGGAGCAAACTTTTGCTTTCCTCAGATCATCAGGGCTCAATTCAGGTACAGAGGGTTTTATTTTTGCATGCCAGGACGGTGTCATTTCCACCTCGACATACCGTGCCCGCATTTTATGTCAAGAAGTTCCCAGTGATAGGTGCAGAGCGTGTCATGTACACGCTGAGTACCTAGAACACATACTATCTGGTTGTCCGGCCCACGCCAGAACGACGTACATCTATAGACATAATGCGGCCCTAATAGTACTTTATTACCATATTTGTCGCTCTTACGGTGTTGGTCGCGACCCTGCCAATTTTTCGGGCAGCAGTCTCCGTTGCTCACTCGAGACCTGACATTGTTCTCCAAGACTTCGAGAAACGAACTATATTCGTGATCGAATTCTCGGCTCCGTCCGAATACATCACTGCAAAGGAGAAAGAGAAGGAGGAGAGGTATCAAGACCTTAAGAGAGAGCTGCAACGACTGTACCCAAAGTATTCGGTGCGAGTAATTGTCCTTGTGATTGGTGCTCTCGGAGGTGCGAAACTATCACTGGTTCGTAACCTTAAAGCCATACCCGCGTGCCAAAAATATGTCAAAGCCATAGGTGTGATTTACCGCGGTTCTACTGGGGGCTATTGACATTTTTTAGATGGCGGTTGCTCTTAGTGGGACCGTGTGGTGGTTTTTTAAATATTTTTTTAAATTATATATATATATATATATAACACCTCTCACTAACATAGCTTAAATTGTCAACAAATTATACATATAATGACTAAATTGTAAGTACAATGTTTAAAAAAAAATTTCGATTGCTCTAAAATGTGACTGTAAAAGATTATTTATTTATGTATAATATTATTATTAGATACAATTTTAACCTGAAGAAGGCACAAGAATGTTGCCGAAAAGTTGTTGTAAACGCATTTTTATAATAAATGATCTTGTGACCGCTGATTTAAACCTAAAATTATTCCTAATTGCAAAGTTGGATTTATTTATTTTGATGGACGATCAGTGAAGATATCTTGCCTAATGGTTTAACCTTCACCAAACCTTTGAATTTATTGTCGATAACGTACTGGTAAAATATGGGATTTTTTAATACATCAAAGGGAAATATGGCCCCGGCCCAAGGCGGGATATAGGTGAGTGGACATCAGTCGAATGAAAACTGATCCGTTTTAAAGAACAAAGGACCTTCCGCTTTAGATGCAGGACAAGTTCCATAATTCCAGCACAAATTATAATTTCCAAAAACAAATTCTAAATTCCGAAATCAAAATCTTAGTTTACTTGATCAACCATTTAGGAAACTACTCACAATATTTAAAACACCGATTATATAGAAATATCAAAGAATAATCTATAAATACTTTTTTTGCTTCACAAGAATTCATTGTAGAACAAATAAAAATAAAACTCAGCCCTGGAGAAAAATGATGGAATTCCTCTTAATAACAAAAAAAAATCCTGTTCACAATATCATAGTTAATTTAGAAAACAGTATACGAGCTCTGAATCCGGTGAAAAAAAGTCAGAAAGGAAGTTGCCACACTTTTATCAAATTTCATTTGCAACAATATATTTAAAAATCAACGTAATTTACAGGAAATAGAAAATGTGAAAAATTTCAAAATAAATAACAAAGACATTATTTTCGTGAAAGCCAATAAAGGAAATGCGACTCTAGCTTCTAATTTCAATCATTACAAAGAAACAGTAGAAACAATGTTAAAAAATACAAATTCTTACAAAGAAGTAAAAACGTCTTTGGTACCTTCTATAGATAAGAAATGCAATGAAATTATAAAAATATGGGAACTAAAAACATATATTAATGATCAAATGTCTTATAAGCTTAAATCATGTGGCTCCATTATAACTAAAGCATATGCTCTCACAAAGGTGCATGAACCTAACTTAAAATGGAGAATAATAGTCTCTTCCGTTGGTTCCCCGACCTCCAGTATCCAATATCAGGAAACACAGATTCTTTCGTTAAAGATAGCTGGTACTTCAAAAATTGTCTGAAAAATCATAAAAATTCCAAGTCCCCACTCCATGATTTCACTAGATGTCGCTTCCATGTTCGATAATATACCGCTGGATTTGACTTTGGACGTTGTTGGAGAAAAATTTAATCTCAATAGAAATCTTACGAAAATTTCTAAAAATGACATTTTAGTAGCAATAAAAACCGTTTTTAACAATACAGTTTTTGCATTCAATATTAAATATTATAAACATGTTTTTGGTTGTCCCGTGGGTTCTCCTTTATCTCCGATCATTTCCAATCTAATATTAGAAGATGTCACAAATAGAGACCTAAAAAATTTAAATTTCAGACCGTTAATATACAGAAGATTTGTTGATGACATTTTTGCTATCATTCCTACTGACGAAGCCATTTCCATTTGAAAAACACACAAAATACACAGAATATAAAAGACTTTGATTTGAAAGAGAATTTATCGAATATAGTTTATTTAATTAAATGCAAACAATACAATAAAACTTACATCGGTGATGCTGGGAGGAGACTCAAAAGTATAATTACAGAACATAAGAGGGATTGTCGTTTAGCAAACCAAAACACAGGCCTATCAAAACATGCATGGATATATGAGTATTATTTCGATTTCACTTTTAGTAATATACACATTTTAAGTAAGGAGAAAAACACATACAAAAGGAAAATTTTAGAATCAATTTTCATTAAAAAACATAAAAGAAATTGCATAAATTTACAAACTGAAGTGTTAAATATTGATAACACGTACCTAAGCGTTTTAAATATTAATTGAAAATCTGTTTCTAAATTCAAAAATTTCATCTGCATGTAAACATCTTCCAATCGTCTGTTTCATAATATTTCAGTATCATGTTGTACCTCGAGGTTGTCAGACCATAGTTCAGCCGCAAATTGATTTCTCTTAAAAGAGAGTTTAACTAGAATCAAATTTCCTACATTTTTACACACTTATATATTATTTACTTACTTTTGACCATAGTTGTTAAAAAATATATTTTTTGAAATAGTGTTTTTATTACGAAATAAAATTTTTGATTGGAAAATGGTTGTTCTAAACGCATTTTTATAATAAATGATCGGATGACCGATGATTTAAACTTGAAATTTTATTTAATTTCAAATTTGGATTAATTTATTTTGATGGACGATCGATGAAGACATTTTGTTTGATGGGTAAACCTTTAACTATATTTTAAAAAGTAGTTAATTCATTGACAGCTTACATGCCTGGAGCCAAAATGAAAAACTTGCGTTTTAAAAATAAAATTGAGCTCTCTAATTGTTCTGCTCCACTTTAACCCCCTTCCCAGGTGGGTTGGGGTCACGTATTTTTTATCTTTCTTTTGGAAGCGCATTTCTTGAATAGTCAACAATGACTTTATTTGCGAATGCACTGCCATGTGGCGCGAATCGAAAAACTTGTTTCGAGTGAAACATACATATTCGTTAATGGAGAATTTAAAGCTGCAATAAAAAATATAGGTTACCATTTGAAATTTGAAATCTTATACAACTCTGACCCGAACATGGCCCAAGCATAGGAGAAACTCTGAGAAATCTTAAATAATTAACGCAGACTATCGGCCCAACTCTGCCTGAAACATGGCGTATGATAAACCAACAACCGGCAAAAAAATTCGGCCCATAGTTGTCATTTGGGTATGTACGCAACTCGATAACTCAGTAATGATTTTTGTTCAAAAATGTTTTTTTTACATGGTTCATGAAATCAACTTTTAGTTTAGGGCACGTTCTTGTACGCCTTTTGTGCTACCCGGAACAACTATAGCATTCTTTTTTAAACTCAAGATGACTGCACCACCACTTCATTCATTCCCAAGAGCAAGCGGAGATTTGAACACAACAAATAATTTTGTTTTGATCATTCGAATAACCTTTTCTTGTAAAAAGTCACGATACCTCGCATAATCAACTTCAATCACAGAAGTAGTAGAGCTATGGCAGTACGAGGCCAGTTACCGACAGGCAGAGCCACAGAGCGAGCAAGGTTCTGTTCCATGCCAAGTCACCTTCCGTCGGTAATGTTATCTTTAGACAGTAATATGGATACCGCATCAGTGGCGCACTCTGTTCGTAGAAATATAAACGAAGTTTACAGTGTTTGCAGAAATATTTACTAAGTTAACAGTGGCGCCACCTGCTTGTGAATATATTAACTAAGTTTACAGTGGCGCCACCTATTGGCAGAAATATCAACTAATTCTGCCGGTAATGTTACCGTCAGTTGGTAATGTAGATCCCGCATCAGTGGCACCATCTATTGGTAGAAATGTTAAATAAGTTTGCTATGTAGATCCAGCATCAG
>CAKNXH010062586.1:0-31037 GCA_932178445.1 Andricus quercusramuli
AGTCGAAATAACATAATACTTTAAAAATAAATAACTCAGGGTGTCTACATTTTTAAAATATATTTACTTCATCGGAATTATGACCCTTGGTTTTGTTAGTATTAACTGAATTTGGGATTACATTCGGGCTATCCTTTAGAATAATAGCAAATTTTCCGGGTTCGCTGAAAAAATTCTCTAATAAAAATCCCTATATTATATTGTACAGATGCGCGTATGTCACGTCCAGACGCAAGAGCAGATCCGCAAAGGCAATTGGAGGATATGCAAAATCAACTTTACGGCCTAGACATCTCTGATCAAAACAATGATCATGAACGTAAGTACATATTAGTTAAATTGCTATTGCTGAATGGCATTGGAGACCTTAGAAACAAGTTTTAAATTTTAACTTACAAAAGTACATATTCTTATAGAAAATTTAATTGCGCATCTTTTTTCTCGGCTTTATAAAAATTTGTTGAAGCTTTTGGGAATTTTATGAGCAATTACGGCTGGAAATGTGAAATGAATTACCGGTAACTTTTAATAAGAGTTCTGCTGGACGCATACGCAGTAGCTGTAGCAATAATCTCTAAAATTCATAGAAATTTATGAAAATTGATGAAAATTTATGGTTTTTTTGTGAAAATTGATGAAGACTTGTGGAATGGGTGAAAATATATCAAACTCATAGACATTTTTCTAATTGATATTTTTATAGTAATTTACCGGTAACTTTTGATAAAATCGGTAACCGTTCTGCTCGACGTATGCATTGAGGTGACGGATGCACGCGAAAATGCGTGGATGTATTGTCCACTCGGAAAAATCGCTCCGAATTTTTCTTATCAAACTTTTTAATTTGAAATTTATTATTCAAGATAAACCATAAAGGCCTACAAAATTTTTCGATCATAAAATCGATGTTTTATAGAACACAACTCGCGGTTATTTGGCCGTTTAAGTATAAAAATGCGTAAAGTTTTCATGGTGTAAATATATATATATATATATATACATAATTGACGACTACAGGCAATGTTAAAAAAATGTTATGCGTTTATTATTTTTCATTAACAAATTAATTCCAAACGAAAATCACGTTTTGCCAACAAACTTTAACAAACTCTGCCGCTGCCTGGAGCGTTTTGTAGTTGTTTTGCCGCTGCTGCTTTGTTACTGAGAAGCAAAGGCCGATACCGGAGCATCAAAGTTATTAAAGAACAATAAGCATATTACTTTTTTGAACGAAATGATTTGCTTGTAGTCTTTGGTTATATATTTAGAATACACCATACCAATTTTGAGCATTTTTATCAACAAACGGCGTTCTCAGGGTTGTTGAACCTCCAGCTATTCTCGTAGGTATCTATCCGCGTAGATTTCAAAGTCACCTAACAAACTTCAAATCTGAGATCCAATATAACGGCAAAAATGGTTAAATTTGTACACGTTTATCTGAAGCATGGTACGATAGGGGCTTTGGGCTCGCCGACTTCAAGTTTTTGGGGTTCGTTAAAAAAATTCTTTAATAAAAATCTGTATATTAGATCTTACAGGTGGAGGTATTCGTAGGCAAAGTGGACCTAGAACATTTCTTGATCCGGATGAGATCGTCTGGCCCTCTTCTACAGGAAGTTCCAGAAATAGATGTTAGTATATTATAAATTTTTATAACAAACAAAAAATTGTTGGAATTCAGGAAAAAAAAATCAAATTTTATTTCTTAACCGCCAATAAATTATTGTTCTCGCTGAACGGCGTTGGGTTCTGGGTACCTATGCAAAAAGTTTCGAATTTTAACTTACAAAAGTACATATTTTTATCAGAAATTTAAGTGCGCATCTTCTTTAATTAAACAACAATGTTGTAGCTTTTCATGTTCTCAAAGTAAACGTTAGACATTTATAAAATTTTATAAATTTGTGGAAATTAATGGAAATTTGTGGAAATTTATGAGAATTTATGAGCGTTTACGGAAATTCATGGGAACGCTTGCTGATTAACCGGTAACTTCAAAAAACAGTTTTGCTGGACGCATACGCAACAGCTTAGGCTAAAACTGATTTGATTTGGAAAATCACTGCCAACTATAACTTCAAAGTAAGGGAAGCCGAGAAAATCGACAAAAACTGTTAGAATTTTTCGCCTGTACCGCGGATCCTAATGCAGTTTCTGAACTTTTTTTTGTTTTTCTTGAATAATTTTCATATGAACTTGTTATATCTGCCAAACAAGTGTTTAAAAATGTTAATTAATTATATTGAAGATGCAGTTAACAGTGTTAATTGGGATGCTGGAATTCGGAAAAATGTCGTAACCGGCAGTTACGGCTCATTTCGAATTACGGACCTCAGAAACATACCGACCGTAATTCGAGAGAACGCCTTTCATGGTAAAGGAATATTAAATAATTAAATTATCACAAATTATTATTCAGTCATGGCAATTTATAAGTTGAATCTGTAATTACTTTGAAACTAAATCTTCGAGGACAATAGGCATCTTCATCCACATAGTTTTTTTCAGAGTAGAAGCAATTTTAAGTCTTATCATCCCATATTATCAGAATTGTTAGAATAGAGGTTAGAGTGAGTTGGGTACTGGCAACTATTTTCGTTATAAATAATCTGTACATTCTATGCTGGGGTATTTTTCAATCCATTCACCCTTATTGTTGTTATGCAGCTAAGTTTATCCTGAATTTATTACGGATTCTTTAAGTATTTGCTATGTTAATGCCCAGTCTCTCTTGGCTCACATTCATGAGTTCCAACATTTTTTTATTTCATGTGCGTACCATATTATAGCAGTCTCAGAGACATGGCTAACTTCGAATCACCCATCAAGTGTAGTCACACTCGACAATTATGCGCTTTTCCGTAGAGACAGAGAAGGTCAGCTCGGCCGTTAATTATCCTCCTGCTGAATTTCTTTTTGTTGAGGTCACAGGGGCGAGGGAGATCATTTATAAACCTCGAAGTGCCTGTTTTGGCACGAAACTCGAATCGGAAATTTTTACCCTTGTACCTCACTTGAATAATTTTATTCTCACAGAGGATTTTAGTTTCAATTTAGATGCGATTTGAATCATACTAAATATTTAACAACTGCGATACATGCTTCTGGGTTATCTATTGTCGCACATACGAGTAAGCCTTGCGTGGCAAAGAGAACCAAAAATCCACTGATACAAACATAGCTCCGTCAGCTAAGGAACTAAGTTCAAACCAAAATCAGGGATTTGTATAATCAACATAATTACAATGCTATAAAGAACAAGAATAATAATGAAAATATCTTGCACTTACGCGCATATCTAATTCCATCTAAGAATGTGGCCTCAGCTTATACGTTTCCATCTGATGATTTATTATAATAAAAGCCTTCACAAATCTACCATCCTATAACTCCTCCAGCTCTGGTATACTCTTTATAGCAGTTAATACAAGCTCGAAATTTCAAGATAATGATTTCTTTTTTTTTAGACATAACACTGGAAGTTCTGTTCGAGAAACTCATTGAAATAAATACTAACGCTTTAGGAACAGATGATATATTTATAAAGATGATTCAGCTAGCGCTTCCTGTCATTTTCACCACACTCCTTCACATCTATAACTCTTCTCTTCAAGTAGGATTTTTCCCTGATACAGGTGAAAGAGCACTGATCCGTCCTATTCCTAAGGATTCTAGTTCCTCTTCTCCTAATGATTTCCGGCCGATATCGATACATTGTGCTATGTCCAAGCCTCTAGAATGTATTATACATTCGAAAATCACGAGTTAACTTGATGCAAATAGGCTACTCGATCAGCTCCAATCGGGCTTTCAAGCTAAGCTCAGTAAATTAATAGCCTCCCTGAGAGTTACTTCAAACATTAAAATCGCTATCGAAACTCAGGAAATAACAATAGTTTTATTCAATTTCTCTTAGGCTTTCGACATTGTTGATCGCAAGCTTTTCCCAAATTATCTTCGTATAACTCTAATTTCTCCGGTACTGCAATTGCGCGATTTGAATCCTACTTGAAAAACCATTTGCAACATGTGCTAAATGATAATGGTGAACGGTCCGATTGGGTAGGGAACGAGAGTGGACTCTCTCAGGGCTCCACTCTTGCCCTCTTCCTTTTCGGTCGGTACACCTCTGACCTTGATAGAGATACTGAGAATTGTAAGCACCATAAATATGCGGACGATTTTAAACTATATGTCTCTGGTACTATCTTTCCATTAATAGCATCCGAACTCCACCTTAAGAATGAAGCCTCAGCTTACATAATATAGGATAGGATAACAATTACATACAAATTATATCCTATGATTATATATTTATATACACACATATATACATTTATATATATATATATATATATGTACAATTATATCCTATAATTGTTATCCCATCTCATAAAATGAATGTCTCAGGCTTAAGATGGTTATAGCCCAATATGTCGAAGGCATTTTTGGTTAGAGTTGGATTTTATTGAATAGTATGCACGGAGTTGTCCCGGTATATCCCATCTCATTATATGAGAAGTTTTAGGCTCCGAAAGCTACGATCATGGTTCATTAAAGTAACCAATCATGAAGCTACTGGAACGTGTACGTCATCCGCTTCTGCTCCTTCTGTCCTAGAAGGTAAGCAAGAGCGGGAAATTTACGCGTGATAACATCGGGCAAGACTGTTCCTTGGAGTCAGGTCTCTAGCCGCGGATGAGCTTACGCGGCAGACGGGACAGTCGAAGATTAAGGTTTCACCTCTGAATACTTTTTTAGAGCTACCAATCTTTGTAGAATGTTAAGAGGAACAGTGTTGACGGACCAGATGGAGTGATCCCAGAAGAACAACCTTTTCCATACGGTTCGCGGTGAAATGAGCCTGACGCTGGTACAGCCTGCTCAGCTCGAAAAGAAGTGCTTGATATTGCGCTTGTTTTTCTTCCTCCCTTGCCGTGATATTACCATCGGCTGGTGCCGAGAATTCAATCACGTAAATGATCGTGTTCTTCAGATCTTGGAGGACAATATCAGGCTTCGTAGCATTGACACGTTGAGTGGTGGAGAATGAGAAATTCCAGTAGATCTTACACTGACCATTCTCCACAACGGACTCGAGGTCCCCCTGGGCGTATGGCAAGACGGGCAATAGATCAACACCACAGAAATGCCTAAGATGGTAATATAACACTTTTAGAGCTGCATCGTGCCTCTCTATGTACGCGTGGCGTGCATATTTAGAGCATCCACTAAGAACATGTTCAAGTGTTTCTGGCTCTTGCTTGCACGCTCGGCAGTTGGTATGGCTTACAGGTACATGCATTATGCGCTTGCGGTAAACTAAGGTGTCTATAACGCCGTCTTGACAGCATTGGCGACTCCATGTTGATGTACGAGTCGTATCAGAGAATCTGTGCTATTTAGAACTGGGCAGGCTGTCGCCAGAACCGTTCTTCGATGGAAACACTCTAAGCTTAGCAAGCCACTACCCCCTTTATCGCGAGGGAGATATATTCGAGGTACGGAAGATCTAGGATGAAGACTTCGATGTATTGTCATCGTCTTGCGTGTGCTTCGGTCAAGTTGCTTCCGGTATTCCAAGATATGTACTTGTTTCTCCAATACCAAGATGTTGAATGGTATTTCCGCCTATGAGGCAATCCCTTTAGAATACCTATTTACCGCCTCTAGAAGGATGTTAAGGTCCTTTTTTGAGGAAGCAAAGAGTTTAAGGTCGTCCATGTTCAAAAGGTGGTTGACCTTATATTCTCTTCTGTTCGGCGGGCCACATAGGTATCCAAAGCTTTTACCTCGGAGCACAATAGATAGAGGCAAGAGGGAGATGCAGAAAAGTATCGGACTCAGAGAGTCTCCTTGAAAGACACCCCTCTTATATGTGACATAGCTTGTATTCACTTGTCTTTTCTCAGATGTTATGACAAATCTTGTCTGCCAAAAAAGCATAAGCTCTTTCATGCATCTCACTATTTTTGGATGCATCTCCATGCACTCAAGGAGCTTAATAAGTAGCTCATGGTTCGTGTTATCGAATACCTTACGGTAGTGAATCCAAGCCATGGGCGGATTGCGTCGATACCTGATCGAGTCCTGGGTAATACACCTGTCTATTAACAAGTTCTCCCTGCAACCTGCCAGCCCTCTCTTGTATCCACGTTGTTCAACTATTATACTCCATATTGGCTCGATAGACGTTAATATCCTCTCTTTGAGGATGCCAGTGAATAGCTTGTAGCTGGTGTTTAAACAAGCTATGGGCCTGTAGTTCTTTGGACTTGACAAATCTCCGGTCTTAGGGATCAATACCGTGCGTCCTTCCACTAGCCACTGCGGGACGGGTTGTTCTCCGTTTAAGAAAGTAGTAAATATACGAGCTAGATGTTGGTGCATAGAAGTGAACTTCTTCCACCAAAAGTTGTCGATTTTTTCTGGCCCTGGCGCTGAAAAGTTCTTAGTTCTAGCAATAACTTTCTTCACTTCCTCAACAGTAATTAGTGGACACTCTTCCTCTGGACCTTGTAACCTTTGCCTTTGGCAAAAGTTACGAAAGAGTGATATATCAGAAGCGTCTTCATTCAGCTGATAAGTATCTCCATGTACTTGCTCCCAGAAGACTTGAATCTCTTCTTGACTAGGCAGATTTTTAACTGCACATGACGCTTTATTGAACAGACGGGAAGGATTAGTAGAAAAGGTGGAATTTTCCTGAATCCACTTGACTCGCCGTTTAAGGCGCTGTTTCGCTGTTGAAAGAGATCTTATTTTTTGCGTCCAGTGCTGCTTGATGGTCGTCAGTTTACACTTGTTCAGCGTGTGATTTGCTTTCCTCAAGTTTCGAGCAAGTGCCCTAACTTTTGGAGTGAACTTTTTATTTGATGTTATATAGCTAATCACACACTGAACATTTGATGCATGCCGTCTCGCCGTTTCAATTTTGAACTGAAGCTGTGCAATACGCTCGCGTGTCTTACTCAGTATCGTTACTTATATCGTCGCTAAGCAGGGAGACCGCCTTCTCGTAAACTACACAGTTCAAATTTCAGAGATTAACATCTTCGGGGAGCAAATCGCGGAGAGCAGTATTAGCTTCAGCTAATTTGTCCATCCTGAGGAAGACTTTTTGGTGGATAGATCTCCTACTTCTCATGTTGGCATTATCGGCTATCTGCAAAGGTGGTCTTGCTGGAACGGATGGAATATTCGCTGGAGGCTGTTGCTCCTCTTCCTGTTGATAAAGAGCTTCATATCCGTTTTTTTGCAAGAAGGATACCTGATCTCTTAAATACCGAGGCGTTTTATGAGCATATTCCGGGTGCATATTGACCCAACGGTCATGTAACCTCTTCATGAATCCTCTTCGCGCCGGTGAGCTTCTTTGCCAACAGGTAAGAAGGTCTCTTCTGAGTTGGTCCGACCATTTAAATCGATGTTCGGGCGTTTGTCCGGGGTCATTGCCTGGTCGTCGCCTCGGTTCGTTCCTATTGCCACTCCCAACTGAACCATGGCCTCCATCCGAGAGAGGCCTATTGTGGGTGGCACTCCGCGATACTTGTGTCGTAACCGTATAATTCGTTGCAGTGGGGAGTTAGCCCAAAGCAACGCGGCTGACTGCAAGAGCCGGAGCTCTCAGACGATCGGGTCCCCACATCCCTACGCCTGCGAAAGCTGACCCACTTGCCTTCACTGTTTCCAGATCTACACCTTCTTCTTCGTAGAGGGCTATTCTTAGACACTTATCCATAAATATGATAAATAACCATGAGTACATAACGCATCCTTGCCTAATACCTTGCATAATATCGAACCAGTTACTCAGTTTCCCATTAACCCTTACACTCGCTTTACTACCTGTATATATTGTTTTTATTGCTCGTAGGAGCCATCCGTTGGCTCCGTACTCTTTGAGGACTTCCCAAAGTTTACTTCTATTTACCGTGTCGAATGCTTTTTCTAGATCAACAAACGCACAAAAAACTTTCTTTCAAACTTCTAAACTTTTTTCTGTGATCTGTCTTAAGCTAAATATTTGATCCGTACCTGATCTTCCTGGCATAAATTCACTTTGGACTTCCCACCATTATCGCTTTGTAATTTTTATTACCCTACGCATAAGTACTTTTGAGTATATTTCACTTGCGGTAGTTAGTAAGCTGATACCTCTGTAATTACTGCAGTTGCCTTTATCTTCCTTTCTTTTGTATATTGGTACGATAATGGCTTTTATCCAATCGTCTGGGACTTCTCCCATCTCGATACATAAATTTATCAATTCGCACAACCTGTGAGGTATTTAAGCCGCCGTATTTAAGCATTTCAGCGCTAATACTGTCTATACGAGCAGCCTTAACGTTTTTCAAGTGCTTAATTATATCTCTGACCTCAGTTACACAGACTTTTTCAATTGGTTTTTCTGATGCATTATGTTCTATGTCGCAGTTCTGTTGCCTCATATCTTTACCTCTTAATAAATCTTTGAAAGATTCTTTTAAAGCATCTACTATCCAGTCTCTGTACTTTTACTTTCCTTCATCTATTTAAATAATAGTTTCATGGTTCCTTCAAAGTAGTTTTGTATTTTCTTCTTTTCTTCTGTTCTGATTTTATCTTTACTTTCCTTGACTAGTCGTTTAAATTTCCGCTTTTTGTGTCTGCAATTATTTTCAAGTCTATTTCTCTCCTCAACGCTAAGACCTGTGATGTTCAACGTTCTCTTGTACGCTTCTTTGTTTTCTTTTCGGGCTGCCTCAATTTCATCATTCGACCTTGCATCACCAGACTTTCTTCCTACAACCGCCGTACCACATACTTCGGTCGCAGTTTTAAAAATGATATCCCGTAACAAAGTCCAGACGCCCTCGATGTCTTTATTGCTTCTAAGCGCCTTCCATGTTGCTGCCTCATCTATGCGTTCGTTTATCTTATTCTGAAAGTCTGTTCCCACTTCTGATTTCTGTAAATCGTCAATCTTGATTGGTTTTTCTTTCGTTTTCTTTATTCTGTTTCTTTTCCACACCCGCCCTAAGTTTATTTTGGATTATTTAACCCCTGATGACTCTCGTATCTTTCACTAGTTCTCTTAGTATTTCATCGGCAATAACGAAGACAATTATACTGCGATTATTTCCTTTAGACCAGGCGTGCGTGTGGATCATTTTATGTCGAACCCAAGTATTTGTAATAAATAGGCCCTTTTCTGAGCATAAGCGTACTAATTTTTCACCCTCATATTTTTTCTTGTTGGATCCCAAAAAAAAACCTAGCACCCTTTCTGAATCTGTATCCTGACGTTAAACGCCCAGCCATCCGTTCATATCTCCTAACATGATTATTTTTTCACCTTGATCACAAGTACTCATTGTATCATTTAAAGTGTCCCTGAAGGCGACTTTGGTTTCTCTCGGATCACTATCTCTTCCATTAATAGTTTGATTAAGAGGGTTTGGAATGAATTAAGCGAACCCTCTCCTAGAAAGAGCAAATTCGTCAAATCTCGAGTACCTTCAGAGTACTCAAACAGCTTAAAAAAAAACAATGAATCCTTGCCAACATCAACTCTGATTCTTCTTATTAAGAGTCTTATCTCTTTTATAACAGAACCCTTCAATATCTTCTAGATCTCTTTAAAAACAGACATATGAATTTACCTGCTTAGTTTAGGCTTCGTGTTATAAAAACGGTCCTTAAATTTCCACGTTAAAAATCTTGTAAGTTGCAAAGATCCTTCATGGTGAGGGGAACGCGTTTTTGGAATAAGGTACCTGAATCAGTTAGGAATGCACCTTCGCCTTCTTGCGTTAAAAAGCTATACTTCAACTTTTTGTTTAGCACTGATAATTCTAATCTCGGAATCTCGCACTGGTAAATTGTAAATTTTATTATTTTTTTACCCACGTTATAATCGTCGTTTGACCAGAGTTTTTACATTATTTTGTAAAATATATGTATAGTTTGTCGCTTAGAGGGCAATTGAGCCCTAGGGACACAATAAATGGATCTTAATTGTAATGAATTCTACTTTTGAAGAGTTAGATTTGGCAATTTTCAAATTTGAAAATATGGGAATACAAATTATTCAATTTTAAAGAATTATATTTTAAAAGTTTTTAATTTGGAAAATTTCTTCGGAATAGTTCAATCTTAGAGCCTTGCAATGGAAAATTCTCCAATTTTGAAGATTTGCAGTTCAAATATTTTAAATTTTGAAGATTTACAATTGAAAACGGGGGCACTGTCCCCATTTATTTATGTCCTGACATACCTGTCTACCTTCCTTCACGTCCGTGCATTTTCTCATACAAGCTCTTGTGTTTCTATGGCTTCGCATGTCTCTTCCAAATTAAGGTCTCATTTACACAATCTAACCATTCTTTCCTCAATCTGCATCTTGGCACACTCACACTTATTTTACCTTCAAACACTTGCTTCGTCAGTCGTTCATCTTTCATTCTCACACATACCCAAACCAGCTCAATGAAATTCTTTCACGTATGTCAACTAGTGTCTCCTCTATACCACATTCTTTGCGGATTATCTCATTACTCACTTTGTCAATTTTTTTAAAAGTTTAATACTTCTAATAGGATTTGAAATGATTCAAAATAGTTCAGGGTATTTTAAACTATTGCAGGACATTTTCAAAAGATTAAAAAATTTCAAGACATTGCAAAAGATTTACAAATTTTTTGAATAACTCAGAGTATTTTTCAAAGATTTCAATCATTTTCAAGTGACTAAAAATAATTTGGAATATTTTAGGGTATTTCAAATTTATTAATTACTTTGCAATTTCATGATATTTTGAAAGATTTTTAAGGGATTTTATTAGATTTCCGAGGATGTCTCTGTTTTTGAGGGATTTTCAAAGAACACTAGGTTTTTCAATGAATTTTCGCGGCTTTCTGGAAATATCAAATTTCATAGAATTTCAGGGGATTTCATGATATTTTAAAAGATATAAAAGAATATATTCTTAAAAAGTGAGGAATTTCGTAGGGTTTTAAGCGTTTTGTAATGATTTTCAAATATGTTTTGCCATTCATTAGAATTTATTTCAAATTAAACCTCGATTCTTTTGAATTCTTTTGAATTCTGCAGCATTCTCTTGATTCTTTTTTCAATGCACGTAAATTCTTCTTCATTCATTTAATTCTACTCGAGTCGATGATTTTTTATTTCTGTTCAGTTTTTGTTCAATTCATCCTGAAATTTCTGAAATGACGAAGATTCTCAGGCATTTCATCGAATTCTTGTAAGTTCCCGCGAATGTCAGATAGGCTTTTGAAATATTTTAGAATATCCCAAAATAGTATAAGGTTTAGGTAATATTACGTTTAAATAGTGTTTAATGTCACGAAGATGCCATACAAATGTTTTTGGATTATTACACGTTTTTGAAAGATAATTTTGTCTGACTTGGGACGTTTTGAGAATGTTATAATAGTATATCGTGTACCTAGGAGTGAAACAGTCTTTTCGTCTGAGCGTGAGTTTTGCAAACAAGCGAGGATCTACTGCGAATGCGCATGTGCGCAGTACAATAATGGGCCCATAATACTCCTAGGAGTATTATGGACGCATTATTGTACTTCGCGCATGCGCGTTCACTCCTGTAGCCAAATGGTAGCATTAGATGATATTAAAGCAAAGAAGTTTTGATTCTTACATTGAATAGTTGTTCAATAAATGCAATCAACAATTATTACTAAACCTAAAAGTAAATTTATCCTCATATAGGTGTATTTATTAATGAAAAATGTATGGTAGAAGCAAAACTTACAACTTTATCAATAGAAACAAAAATATAAAAGAATCCCAACGCAATTGCACAATTCGCTAGGAAATATCTTATTATTAGTTTAATTAAGTATTTTCCACTGCCACCAACATAATCACGCCAAAAAAATTATATTTCCACTGAATCTTTTCAATCCTCCTTTCCAGTGCATATTGAATAACTAAAAGATTGATTTGTATCAACAACTTCTTTCTGCCTTTTCAGTTTGCCCACCACACGTCGAAAACGCTGATAATACTTTGCATGTATACAAAATGACAAAAGAACAACTTCCTGGTGTTGTAATTCCATGCGAAACTGAGATGTGGACACACGGAGTACCATTTCGCACAGTACAGTATTATCCCATGGCAGAACATGAAGTCCTGTATGTAATAGTACGTGGTAATAGAATCATCGGACACGCCGACCCCGAAAAATTTACTCATAACATACATTATGATTTTGGAACGGACGGGGGGATACATGAGGCGACACTGGAATACGCAAACCCAGCCACTAATGCATGTATGGAGTTTGGATTTCAACGCTTAGATATAGACAGTCATCTGCCAGCCAACACTGTATTTCATGATTTTCCAGAACACCAACGCCGCCGAATCATCATGAGGGACGCATCCAATTTTAAGGTGCTTCATACTAAATACGTGAATGACGACAAATATTATAAAATTGCCTCTATTAATCTGTACGAGTGAAATCTCACTGATATCCAGTGAAATCTCACTGGTTCAAATAGCCAGACGTGTGTCACTGATAATCAGTGAGTTTTCACTGGTTCGTTTAGTGGAATCCATGTCACTGGTTTAATTAGTCGTAAGAGTCGTAACTGATTCAATCTATAAGCGTACTAACTGATTCAATTAGTGACATAACAATTTGTATTTCATTAATAATAATTAACGTTAAAATTGTTTCTAAGATGAAATTAATTACATTCAAGTATATAATTATCCGAAAGTTTTCCAATTGTAAGATTGTGATATGTTGATACTGCAAATAATAGTCGTGCTTTAATAAAATCTTTCAGTTTCAATTTCTATTTTATAAGAACATTTTCTATAGGATGTTTTTTTAAACTCTGATGACAATTTTGAGGCTTGGAAGAAACATTAGCATTGAGTTTTACCCGCGTTGTGCGGCAAATACGAACATATAGAATATTAATATCCTGATAGTAAGTATTTTAAATACCAAACATGAAAAAGAACGTATAACATTCTATGGAAATTCTTCAAGGCAAGCAGAATTCTAAGTAGCCTATTTTCCTATTTAGAAGTAGTGTTATGCACTTTACGATACTATAATGCACGAAAAACGAATTTTCAACAAGCTTAATACTCAAAATTATTTAGTAGTTTTACCTATAAATGGGAAACGCGAACATAAAATAATAGCATCCTAGAAAATAGTACCCTCATGATACAAAATGTGAAGAATAGAACGTTATATCCTTAGAAAGTTGTTCCGTCAGGCAATTTCACACCTTTGATAGAATGTAATGTAATTTAAATAACAAGTCGAAAGCCATAATTGGACTCGCTGACTAATTAACTTCGATCATTTGGCCATCGCCCACAACAAAATAGCTTGATAACCTTTGGCCATTTATGCCAACTATATATGATTGAATGTAGCCCTTCTTAGACGAGCAACGAGCATCGTAGAAGGTTGACCTTGGCTTCGAGATTTTCTCCTTCCTTGAAAATAAATAAATTTGCGAGTTTATACATTTATTAATAGCTAGAAATGTAAAAATATTCTTCATAATAATATGCATATAGTTCATTTATAACCGGCAGTATCTTGAGCAAATCCGAATTAAACTTGGTGGGGACCTCTTCTTCTGAGAATGGATGGTCATCATCTTCATCCGTATTTTGTTTGGTCTTCCCTGTATCACCTTTGGCAGTTTTGTTGCCCTTTGCTCCTGCATCGTCTTGCTCCAGACTTTTTCGTTTGGATCGTGTGAAATTTGGTGCTGGTAATGAGGCTGCCAAAAGTTCCAGAGCATTCAAATTTTCTGCAAACCAAAAAAGTTGTTATATAAAAGCTAGAGTTTCAACGTATAACTTTGAATGACAGCTAATAACTATTTTGTTTAACGACAGGAAAAACTTACAGTCTTTAATGACAGCAACTTTTTTCATTAAATTTGATTTTCTTTCTGTACAATAGTGCAAGATTCGAGGCGTATAATAAGTAGGGAAGCGTCCCAAAAAATTCTTTCTAGCGTTGACAATAGTTTCGGAAACAAACCAATAATATTTCTTTTCATACCATTTCTCCGTCAAAGTCGAATAATCTGGGATACTTTTCGGTGATTTCCCGAATACTGGGACTTTCTTCCTTTATCCACTGGCGTCTGATTAACAGAGTTTCTTTCAGCTCATTTGAAATTTCCGATTTTGTTTGGGATGTCGGCAATCTCAACCTCATCCAAGAAATCTACGTAATTAAAATAAAGTTTCACGTATTATATTGAGAAAGGCATCTAAAATGGAATTTTTGAAACTATTCTCATGCAGGACTGGGACTCACTTCACAGAAAACAAATAGTACCAAAAGTGGCATGGGTTTTGATATGGACTTGAAAATTGCAAGCCACACTAAAAATTCTTTTAGTAATGAGGAATACAAAAATTGAACAAAATAGAAATGTAAGGAAACTCCATAAAATTATATTGATAGTTTTGCATTCGACTAAGGTATTTCGATTAAAAAAAATATTTTTTATGTGTAAATTTAAAACTAAGGCTAAAAATTGGCCTAATTGTAGTCCTATTAGATAGTACTCCTCACCCCGAAAATTAATGGATTTTGATGAATATTTATCAAAGTGGAGGGGGTACAATTTACGGGGTTTTCAAGCAAAGCCTTACTTTCAAACGTTTGTAACTTTTGTATGAGATTGAAGTTTGCAACGTTTACGATAAACGGAAATGAAAAATTTTTTTTTCTCTAAATTTGTGAAATTTTATCGATGACGATGAGTCTTCTCAATGCTGAAAGACACCACAAGAATTTACAACCCTCCAGCTCACTTGGAACGCACCCTATATCATCCCTTAAAACTAAAAAATTCACAAAAAATTCCCTAATTCGTAGGGTCAAAATTTTATCCATGCTAATCAGTCCTCTCAATGAGAAGAATTGAGAAGACTGATTAGCATCGATAAAATTTTGACCCTATAAATTAGGGAATTTTTTGTGACTTTTTTTGTTCTGAGGGATGATATAGGGTGCGTTCCATACGAGCTGGGGGGTTGTAAATTTTTGGGGTGTCTTTAATCTTTGAAAAGACTGATTAGCATCGATAAAATTTTGACCCTTTGAATTAGGGAATTTTTGGTGAATTTTTTAGTTCTAAGGGATGATATAGGGTGCGTTCCATATGAGCTGGGGGGGTTGTACATTTTTGGGGTGTTTTCAATCATTGAGAAGACTGATTAGCATCGATAAAATTTTGACCCTACGAATTAGGGAATTTTTTGTGAATTTTTTAGTTCTAAGGGATGATATAGGGTGCGTTCCATATGAGCTGGTGGGTTGTAAATTTTTGGGGTGTCTTTGATCATTGAGAAGACTGATTAGCGTCGATAAAATTTTGACCCTTTGAATTAGGGAATTTTTGGTGAATTTTTTAGTTCTAAGGGATGATATAGGGTGCGTTCCATATGAGCTGGGGGGGTTGTACATTTTTGGGGTGTTTTCAATCATTGAGAAGACTGATTAGCATCGATAAAATTTTGACCCTACGAATTAGGGAATTTTTGGTGAATTTTTTAGTTCTAAGGGATGATATAGGGTGCGTTCCAAGTGAGCTGGAGGGTTGTTAAATCTGGTGGTGTCTTTCAGCATTAAGAAAACTCATCGTCATCGATAAAATTTCACAAATTTAGAGAAAAAAAAATTTTTCATTTTCGTTTATCGTAAACGTTGCAAACTTCAATCTCATACTTTTGTCCTGTTGCCTGAAACAAAATTTCACCTCCAGTATTTTCGATAGATTTTTTCACAAAATTTCTGGTGGTGATAACTATTTTTAAAAAAAGTCAAAATTTGACCCGAATTTTTGAAAATCAAAAATAAATTTGACTTTTTTTCAAATTGCGGCACTTTTTTTTTTCTTCAAAATAGTTTTAAACGAAAGCTGAGATTTTTTCCTATGAGACCTCCAATTTTCAGAGTGGCAAATTAATTCGTCTTTGAGTAATAGAACGATACGTAAACAAGATGCCGTGATAGGGCGTGTCGCGCTATTTCCCCTAGTGCGCTCAAGCCGAGGATCTTTGTGCAACGCTTAGGAGCCACTTTTTAAAGTTAAGTAATATTATATGGTAATATTATGTGTCTTCCTGTTCGATTTTTTGGCGATAGTTTCAACAGTTGTTTTCTTTGCAGGCCCCTTTTGCGGTTTCTGTTTTTTTCCATTCGAGAAGATGTCGTATTTCTCAGAGGAAGAAAACTTCTTGAGTTGAAGTTTTCCATCTTCAGTGGGAATGAAAGCGTGGTACTGTAATGTACCTGGTATCGTGACAGCTTTGTCAAATCTGGCTTTCAGTAACTCGGTGGCTAAGGCATGATTTTCTTTGCTGCTGAAAAAAATTTCGGTTTCCTTACAGTTACTCTTTGCCCACTGAAACAAAGCATGGGGAGTGAGCATGTGATGTTTCGGAGAACATTGTAAGCTTGATCGTGCTGCTTGTCTCTTTATATTCGCTCCAATACCATCACATGCACCCTTACCGTGAGATGTACCATGGAAGTGCCATTCAGCTTGGATACCAAAATCTTCTTCATGGGCTTGGAGATTAATGAAGCTACTCTTATTTTTAAAATTTTGCCCTGCACCATCAGTGAAATAGTAGATTTTCTTTGGCCTGAAATGAGTTTTCAAGTAATCTACTATTATCTTCTGATACTCGTTAACAGCCACCGTGTCATGAGCTAAGTTATCAGATATGATTGCCATACTTACGTGCTTGAGCTGTCCATCTGTTTTATAATAAATCACGACAGTGAATATTGTAGCTTGGTCGTTATTCCAGTGGAATGATTGCGCTGCATTCTGAATTATGAAGGCGTAATTCTCAGCGAAATCGAAGCAAATCAAAAACTCCCCAGGCAATAAATTTTCCTTCAGGTTTTTGAAAAAAGATGATTGCTCCTTTGAAATGAAGTGATGAGTTTTTAATTTCAACATCCTTTCACAGAAATCATCTACGAATTCATCAGTATCCATTACCAGAGTCTTTAGAGTACATCTGTCGGTCTGTAGCCAAATTTCAAACCTCACTTCATTAATACAATGTTCATCAAAAGCTTTTGTGATGTTATCTTTCAAGTTCGCAGTACCTGGACAGTTTTCACAATCTCCTAAATGACAGGAACTTGAAGAGTGAGGACATACAATAGCATCCAGGCAGTCGTGATAATTTGTGAGCACCATGTCAGTATCCTCTGTTAAATGTTGAATATTTATTTCATTCAACATCAACTTGACATTCTCGTGATGCACACAAACGCACACATTATGTGTGCCACTACTTCCTGCTAGAACACAATGACGAGGTCTGAGTTTTGTGAATTTCGAAATACTGATCTTCAGGCCTACGTGTTCTGACGTGAATTGAGCATATAACTCGTTGAGGTTACACAGTAGTAACCTTTTCTGAACATGTGAACAAGTTCCATCATCATTCTTGATCGACATAAAGTCTTTCATCTCTGGCATCATTCGACTTATGTCATCGCGTTCATAAAAGGTTTTTACTGTAGTTTCAGTTTCAGGTGTCAATGCTCTTCCTCTTTTTGGATTCGGAAGCGTCAGAATTCCATGCTCCGCAACTAATTTTTTGACGTTCCTTGCTTTTCGCTCTGATGTATTGAACACCTGCATCAATTTTCTTCGTCCCCAAGATTTTGGGGCAAGCGAAAGAAGTTGAAATTGTTCTTCAAGATCTTTAGAGGCATTGAATTTTTCGATGATTTGACCAAGTACTTCAACACCAGCTTCATGATATTTGTTATCACACTGAGACTTGGTGTCTAAGACATCTAAATCTTCTTCGATGTCATAGAGCTGATCTTGATCATCGTCAGAAATCATTCCATGGTCCTCAGTATCTACCTGATCTCTACCAGAAGGCTCTGCAACATTTCCAGAGTTCAAGGATGATATTCCCGCTGAGTTGATGAGTTGGTATCTACATGAACTGCAAATTGGAGCTCCTTCTGGTAATGTAGGGAATTTCGAACGCAAGTCCTGGGAAACACAACGGATTTTAAGCTTAGTTGATTTATGCCGCACTTTTTGAAAAGGATTAATACATCTACTCTTCCAAATTTTAATCACTTTTTCAGAGGGCATCGTGCAAAAAGTATTTTTTTCAAATTCGAAGAGAATCTTAGATAAGAATAACCAAAGACGATATTTCCAGAAATACAATTTTAGGAATAATAGATAATGGAGAATAAGAATGGGAAAAAAAAGAATAAAATAAATTTAAGTACAAACCTGCTTTGATAAACTCAATTTCAGGTAAAATCTGCGAGTAAAATACGAATATTAAATTCAAGTATCTTATACTGTTAAAAATTATCTTCTCTTGTGAGAATCACAACCATCTACTGGATGACAGCCATCTAGTGGCAGAAGTAGAAAGTGAAAAATGCGCGGGTAAATTCAAAAGATGTATATTCTCAATTATAATTTATCAAGCATATTCCCAATCAATTTTACACTGCCCGTAATGGCAGGGGAAATAGCGCGCCACTCACCCTATCACGGCATCTTGTTTACGTATCGTTCTATTACTCAAAGACGAATTAATTTGCCACTCTGAAAATTGGAGGTCTCATAGGAAAAAATCTCAGCATTCTTTTAAAACTATTTTGAAGAAAAAAAAAAGTGCCGCAATTTGAAAAAAAGTCAAATTTATTTTTGATTTTCAAAAATTCATGTCAAATTATGACATTTTTTGAAAATCGTTATCACAACCAGAAAGTTTGTGAAAAAATCTATCGAAAATATTGAAAGTGAAATTTTGTTTCAGGCAACAGGACAAAAGTTACAAACGTTTGAAAGTAAGGCTTTGCTTGAAAACCCTATAAATTGTACCCCCTCCACTTTGATAAATAATCATCAAAATAATTTAATTTTTGGTGTGAGAAGTACTATCTCATAGGACTACAATTAGGCCAATTTTTAGCCCGATCGGACAACTTTCAATTTTGAGGTGGGTACACTTCAGAAATTATGCCCCTATTCAAGAATAAATGCATGGAATGAAACTCTGATTTAAACTATTTGCAAAGATATAAAGAAAATCTTTGAAAATAGTTCCTACTTCAATAATTCCAATAAAATTAAGGGTATATACCAGGACGTCATATGAGCAGTTATATAGTACTATATTCGACGGGTTTATAGATGTGTTGAAATTTTTGAAAATAGTTCAAGATATACAAAAGCACATCTGTATAACACGTTTGAGTTTTTATATTATTTATATTGTGCAAATTCATTAATTTTTTTTTGTTTTGTTTATAACTGTGATGAGAACAAGGCTTTGTGTCCTGGCTAAAATAAAATAAATTAAATTGCAATATTTAAACAATATACAAACTCAAATGTGCCAGAAAGACGTGTTTTCTATACTTTGCACCACTTCTCGGACGCCCATATTCAATCAAATATCTTATTATCCGAATTTTGAAATTTGGTTTATTAAAAGTTTCTTTTTCAATTTGAAATACTTTTCAAGAACTAGATTTTTTGTATGATTGTTATTAATAGAAGATTAATGCTTTTGCTTAGCATTCTCTATTCTTGAAGTCATCCATTTGAAATTTATTTATTATTTTAATTAATTTTACCATTCATGTATTTATTTATTGTTCAATTTAATAAATGTATGATAATATATCGATAGCTAAGGCTTTTCAGAGTGACCGTTTTAATCGAAGAAAAATATTGTTCAAGACTTTAAACCGCATTTTGAAATTCTGTTCATTAAAATGTACGTTTAAAAATTAAAAATCTAAAATGCAACATTTTCAATGTGAAAGATTTTAGAATTGTGCATTCTAAACTGAATGATATCTTAATTGAAAAAAGTAACAATTTAACTTCTTATTTAAAAAACTGTTGAAATAAAATTTGGACAGATATTTTTTCTAAATATTTGTAAAATTCGTGGTCAAAAATTAAATTCACTGTCATTTTCCGGTTTTTTCCGGTCGCATAAGAATCCTGGTCATTTCGCAGTTTCCCGGTTCAGCGACCACCCTGCTTTTGTTAGGAAATTATACGAAAAAGTACGATTGAAATACCTGTGAATTTGTTTATTTTTTATTAACCAAGTTTCAAATTATTCAATTTTGACTTTTTTAGTCTTTAAATGTTTAAACAATAAGTATCACAGATTAAAGTGGTACAATTTTGAAAAAAAAATTTCAAAAAGTCGAAAATGTCATACAATCCTAGGTCCAATATAGGAATAAATAATATATTAATTTAAAGTGTTCTAAATAAAAAAAATTAAGTTTTCAAGACTATTTGCCGGTACATGTGTCTCTAGTTTAGATGCTATACATGTTATTTTAGTGATATTGAAGAATTAGTGTCATAAGCAGCCAACTACGATAAAATAGTGGAATTTTTTCAAAAAAAAGACAAAATAGTCACATCGCTCAAAAAAGTGTCAACCATTATCAATAGTGGCGTCAGTTCAAGCCCTGCTTGTTTTAAGCAGGTTACTTCATCACGATAAATTGTATGTAAATAAAAATATCACTTACACTGTCTTCGAAGTCTGTTTCTGTTAAAGGTGTCCTTTCTTGTCCAAGAGGATCTTCTTGCTTTCTTTTGAGAGCGTTTTTTACTTTAACCATGTAGTATTTTTTCTTTTCAGGAGGCAAAAATTTTCGAGCATTCCACAGTCTGAATTCAATAAAACCCTTTCCTGTTTTTGGGTCATAGAATTGCTTCTACAAAGAATTATCAAGTTTCAGATACTGAATATTGGAAGCTTAGCTGGAAATAAATTCAGTTCTCAAGCAAAAATTATAAAAAGATTATCTTACACATCCGGCAGAAGTTTCGCTATCCCTCAAAAATGGGAATTCTCGGACAAATGCCTTGGTTAATGACCATTTAGCTTCTTTAGGAGGATAGCTGCATGAAAAAAAATGTATCACTTCATACAGAAAAAATACAAAAATAAATAAAAAGTTAATCAATACTGGGTAAAAAAAAAATTTGAGAAAAAACCATACAAATCATTATTATTTGCTTCTGCTAAGTCGGCAACCAATATTCGAACGAATATGAGTCTTTCCTCTTCTCCGAAGTCTTTGTTTTCGATTCTGTCTAAGATCAGTGGTCCTTGGGGATGTTTTCTTAATACAGCAGTTAAAGTTGCACACGTCTGGAAGAAATGTAGAATTTAAAACGTAAAGACTTTCAACACGAACTAATAACATTTCTTTCACAAAACTTACGGAATATACAAATGGGCTCATACTAATAAAATCAGGCAATCGAAGCTCATTGAGCAATTCCTGCTCAACATTATCCGGACGATTTACAACTACTGATTCATTCGCTACAGGATGTCCTTCCTTTAAAATCCCAATACCCAATTTAAATTTAAAGTCTTCTACTTTTGAGATTTCATGAGTATTTTCGTACAAAAAAAAACCACCTCGTTTCTAAAATTATCATCAGTTTGGCGTCCCTCTTTATTTTCTAAAATAATTTTCATCAACTTTTTGGCCGGTCCTAATTTTATTTTCAATCCATCTATGGACTTCTCTACAACAGTTAATTTTTCAGAAAGAGAAGTTAGAGAATGATATGACGTAAACTGACAAATAGCTCATGGGAAGTCGGTTCAGTCCAAACAGAAAAAGGCTTATAATGGGCAAGTTTTTTTGGCGGATGAAAAGTAGAAGGACCATCTTCAGGTCCATAACGAACTGAATAAGCGTTCAAATCAGGATCGAAATGCAGAGTCTCACAGTGTGAAAAACGAAGGTAGACTTCTTTCTCCTCTAAAATTATCATTTCTTTCATCAAACCAAATCGAGGGAGATTATGATCCTCTGATTCTCGAGCATGCAAACAAACTAGGAGCCCATTTCTAAAAACAACGTCATTGACTTTCACAGACCTAGATTCAAACACGACATCAGTATCCCTGTAACCAAGGTCTAACAAGTCTTGTCTGCTAAGAGTATCCTCTACTTCAACCGAGTGTCCTCCCTGGATGAAGACAGAGCATGTTTTTAAATCTTTGCCTCCTCATAGTGCACTTTGTGCACATTGGCGAACTCGGAGAAGAGTTTTTGGGCAATTTTTAAAGTTATGAACAACTTGAGCCCGTTCTTTTATTTCGCCATGCTTCCCTTCCTATCTCATACACCAGTACAACGTTAGAGGTCCTACCCACTTGATGCATTCTGGGTAGTGTACCAAGTGATGGAACTTGTTGATAAAGTTAACCTCAGGATAAAGTTTTTCAAAAACTTCAAAAAAGTCATCGTTCAGATGCTTCAAATATGGAAGCAGACTTTTCGTGATCTTAGGAGAGGAAACAAGTTCCATGATGCGAAGTAGTAAAAGGATTACGTGCATGTGCCTATCGCCTTCATCAACCTTTCCGCTGATGAGAAACGGGAAGACTCTGATAAGGCACCATGTTTGCATTGCCTTTCGTCTTAAGCTGTGATTATTCATATTTCCAAGACTCGTAGGAATAAAGTTAGCGGAAGGTTTATTTTTTTTCTGTGAATCCGTACGAAAATGAAGCAATTTTATCATTTAAGTACGCTACAGTGAAAAGTCGAGCTATAAATACATACTGATGAATCCATTTTAGCATCATAGGTACTACTCCAGCAAGAAAATCATGCATAATGTCAAATATTTTATCCTGTGAGATGTGATAAAATCGAGATTCATTTAAGGCACTTCCATCATAGATGCCAGTTTCAGGCAGTTACTCTCAAGAAATAAGAAACATTCTACAAAATTTATTCGGCGCTAGTCCAAGGAGTCCAAACACCTCATGAACTGCAAGTGGATCTCCACAGAACCTTGCAAGACTGGCGCGAAGAACGAACTCTTGACCATTTATTTGAATAGTAGTTCCCTCGTCAGACTCCAATTTTTTTAAATCGTCTAGGAATTCTCTCAAAACTCGACGAAACTCTTATTTTTTACATCTTCAGTGTAACATAAACAAAGAACGTAAATGTTTGCTTTTTCGGAATGCATATGTGGTGGTAAGTATTGTACAGAGTAATAAAAAACCCCGAGCTTATGAACACCAGCTTTAGATCCCAAGGGACCTACAACTTCTAAATCACCAATAGTAAAGTTGTATCCTTGAAGCATGTAAAAATCGCAGATAGAACTCATGCTGCTTGAAATATTCTCCATCAATAAATGAAGATAGAGTGTCATCTTCTGAACGTCTTTGAGAAAAAACCGAATCTCTGACTTCATCATTCGACATTATTAAAGTCAATACTTCAATCAAAAAGACGTATTGATAAGTTACATCTACTCTGTCATTAAGCGTAACTTATGTCCCATCAATATAGTTGCAATGAGTTTTTGTCTGTTCTTCCAGCGATTTCAACCCTTCAAACGGATTTTGAAACTCTAAATCTTGGAACAATTGCTTAGCATCTGGATCTTCAAGGGTATTTTTATCTCTAAAGTATTTCTTAACTCTACATTTTGAAGATTCGACTGAACCTAATAGTACTTGCTCAAATTCATCCATAACTTCCGCCAAAGTAGTTCCGGTCATAGATGGTTTTGATTGGAGTCTGCCAATCATTTTAATAATTACGGCCCGCAAATCAAATTTTGGAATTATATTCTCCGCAAAGAACCAATTAGTACGAACCGCCTTCGACATCCACCCTCGTTACATTCGTATCCATGTTGTCCACCACCTCTATTTATAGTAAATCCGTGATTATACTGCAGGTGACGAACATATCCAATCCAACCCTCTTGAACATGCTGATTGCATTTGAAACACTTCAGACTTTCCATTTTTATGAAATCAGCATTCCATCAGATAGCAAATGCGTCTTAACCTAAAATTAGTGAATTATGCACAAAAAACAAGGATTTAAATTTTTTCATAGGACAGCTCGATCTATTTTCTGCAGCGATTTTAACGTTAGGTAAATCATACAATTTATTGAATATTCGTTTCAGATTACTGATGAAAATTTGGCTTTAGGGTGCAGTAAAAATAAATACAATTAGATTTCAATTGACTCAGACATTTCGGCACACGATGGCGGTGCTTATCAGTGATTTCTTATGAAACATTTAAACTTATTGGGAATATTATACTAATTCGGTGTCTTAAGTACCTGCGAAAGTTTATTTGGCGCTACAGTTATTTTTTTATGTTTATATAAAGACATTTTTGGTTAATTATTTGGCTATTCTAATTGACGAAGAATTAGAATCACACCATCGTGTGCTGAGATATCTAAAACAATTAAAATCTAACAGTATTCATTGTCACTGAACTCTAAAGCCAAATTTTCTTTAATAATCTCTTGAATCCTCCACTTCTTGTTATCATTTATAAACATTATTTGAGTAATTACAAATATTGCAATCGAATAGTTATGAAAAATGGGAATGATAAAAAAAACAATATTATTAAAAATATTACCAATTGATATTATTTTTTCTATAGTATTTTTTTCTCCATCTTTTATATTTTCATAGCATTTGTGTATTTTTTTACATTTCTTAAATCGATTCATTGCTAACAAAATTATAATGAAATACAATTTCTGAATATCTCACGTTTAGGATGTTCCAAAATAACCTAAAAATTTAATATTCTTACAAATTGTTTATAAAATAAAGAAAAAAGTCGAATTGTTAAATATTACAAAATTTAAAAAAGAATTGTGAGTGTACTTAAAAAAGCTGAGTATATAATTTTTTATTTGAGATAAGTTTTTCGGACTTTTCTGTTTTTTATTTCTCTTTGGATAACAATTGTAATTTTTATCGAATCAATAAGCCATCAGTGATAAACAATTCATTAAAATTATTACAATTGTTATTTAGAGCGAAAGAAAAACACACAAGTCCAAATAACTAATTTCAAATAAAAAATGATATATTCAGCTTTTTTTTTAAGTATACTTAGTTTTGCTGCCAAATCATGTAATATTCAACAATGTGGTTATTTTTCTCGATTTTATAAACCATTTGAAAGATTATTAAGTTCTGAGGCTATGTGGGCCCCTAGAACATCGTTAAAAGGACTCAAATTTCTTTTCTTTCCTACAATTTAGCCCTTATTCATAATGTTACTTCCTTTCGGAACATTATGAACATTCTTTCACACAATAGCAATCAATCATAATTGTCCTTGAATTTGAAATAATGTACATAACCTACAGAATGAACGTTTTTTTTATGCTTCAAATTTTTTAACCGTAGTACAGGGCTCACCACTTTCAGCAGGTGGTGGCTGCCACGACAAGTGCACGGCTGTCACAAAGTTTTTCTGTAATTTTTTTCTTCGGTTTCCAGCAATCCTAAAAAGGGTTAGGGTAGTTACGGTCTCGGGTCGTTGCAGCTCATTGTTCACACCGAAGGGTCTGACTTTTTTCTACTTGAATTCACAATAAATTGCATTTTTCATTTCGAACTGTAATTTACCGTGAAGGATTAGGGACGTGTCGAAGGACAAGTTCGAAGAAAATTTATGAGGGCCTGGTTTGACCTAGTCTCGCGGCTGCCACTGGCAGTCTTCTCAGCCAATGGCTGCCTTCTGGAGAGCCCTGCCCTAGTACTATATTATTCCCATTAACTTTTTGGGAAAGTCTGTGCAAATTTGATGTTTTTCTAATTTATAAGGACATCTAAGCCTTTACTAGACAGCTATCTAATACTAGTCTGTGCCATAATACTAGTCTGTGCCAAATATTCAGCCTTTTTTGGAGAACCTACCTCCAGATTTCCAATATATATTTTTAAACACAAAATACTTACTTTCCAGATGTGGAAGAGTTTCCCCGTCGAATCCCATGGAAAAGAGCTTTTCGCCCAGCTCAACAACATCTGAATCTTTCAAAGAATTCATTGTTTCCTAAAATATATTAATTGTGATACATTAATTTATTCCAACATTCGCTTGGTGAAATACGCGAAAGAGAAGCCAAAAAGTGAAGTTATTTTTGACTCAGGTATGCTCATCATTAATAGATTTTACTGTACTCATCTTCTTATTTAAGCACTTCAATAACTTAGGCACTTTAATTTCTATTAAGAGTTCGTAATGTTGAATTCGGTTTAGAAACACGAGAACTATTTGTGTCAGCTCGCGAAATGTGAAAACGCCAACACAAGCGTGTACAACAATGGTAATATAAACTTCTTTCTTTCTTTCTTTCTTTGTGACGTCTTGATTCAGATAGCCATGTTCCAATCAAAATTCTGTATTCAAACTTTATGATTATTAAATAATCCAATATATTCCAAGTAATCCAATAAGCACCAAGAATATTCCAACCAGATTTCTTCTTCTTGATCGAACATCGTACTTCGAGTCCTGCCAACAAAGAACCACTACTCTTCAGGTTGTGTCGATCCAACGACAATGGCGTCCCAGTGGCAGTCCGTCTCCTACAGTTCACGGAAAAGAAATAGAACGGAGGGAAGGGACCGCCCAAGCAGGACATTACCTGGTCGAAGTTATGGTATGAGATTTCCATACTCCCCCCCCCCCCACAAAAAAACGACCCAGCTCATCCACCGACTCTACAGTTGGATTAAATATTAGATCCTTAAAATTTAAAAGCTCCGAAGGCAGTCCCGGGGAAACTCGGTTAATATGCCTGAGTAGCCCGGGCCGGCCTTGTGCGAGCAAACGACACTGATGTATGAGATGCGTAAGATCCTTCAGCTCGGCACCACATTCGCATCCCTCCGGGATATTCCAGCCCATTCTTAGAAAGTGTTCTCCCGTGGACACATGTGAAGTTCTAAGTCTCGTAACTATGTTGGTGTAGCGTCTTGGGGTTTTGACCGAAACGTGACTAAAATAATCAGCTCTTGAACCATCAGTCCTGCCATAAGGCCAACATAATGCCGCGCAATCGGCGGAATTGCGTTGGCATATCTCGCGAACGTCCCCCAGAAAGTACTCTCCCAGAGCCGTTATTGGAAGGGCAGCAATTGTTTTCGCTATCTCATCGGCGGTCTCGTAACCTATTATGCCAGAGTGGGATGGAACCCAGGCGGAGCGGATCGAGATCCCTAACCGGCCAGCAAAAGCAGCCCCGTTACCCACCAAACGTGCTACAGTGTGCCCAAGGGGGTTTGCAAATCTATCTCGGTTAGCCCTAAGTGCTGCTTGAGAATCTGTAAATATAACTAAATCCTTCCAGTTCTCTTCCAACACTCGGATGAGGGCATGGAAGAGACCCTGTAATTCAGCCGTCAAGGAAGTCGAGGAGTCCCTCAATCTCACGCCGTATCTTAGGTTCCTAGCCGGGATGAAGAAACCACAACCCACAGCTCCCGAAACAGGTTGCACCGAGCCATCAGTGAATATTCGAATCGCCCCAGGGTATCTCGTGCACGAAAATTCCTCGAACAGTGTCCCTGGATATGTCGCTTCCCTGAGGGCAAGGCAAGACTCAAGGTCAATATCCAGGTGCGTAACCAGATCAATCCAGTCCTCATCGAAATAAGCAGGCCTAATCGTGATATTCAAGGCTCGGAAGAATGAGAACATATTGCTAAAAAAAATTATTAATCCACAGCGCTGCGGCTGAACCCTGAACCTCTCAGACAAAGATTTGAAGCCAAAATTGTTAGCCTATCGGTAAGAGGACTCCTGCTCCACCGGAAGTTCTTCAAAATGAATCTATTTAGAAGAAGAGCCCTCCTTAACGACAGTGGAGCTTCCCCAGCCTCTGGCAATAGGATAGAGATAGGAGTTGAACTCATGCACCCGAGTGCCACCCTCAACGACGCATATTGAACCCGATCGAGCATTTTCAAGGCTGTCTGGCTCGCTCCCAAGAAGAGGGGAACACCCCACTCCAGACTGGCCCTGATTAAGCCCTTGTGCCCTGTGAGCAGAAGATTAGGAGAGGCTCCCCAAGTAACTCTGGAAATGACCCGCATGATGTTAACTACTCTTGAGCGCTTAGCTGCTATGTTTTTAATGTGGTTCGTCCAAGTCATTCGTCTATCAAGCCAAACGCCGAGGCATTTAAGAGAGGGTTGATTCCCAATATCTGCTCCCTCAATATTCAAGATCACGTCATCACGTCTATCTCTGTACCTTGAGAAAACACATAACTGAAATTTGGGGATGCAGATTGAAAGACATACTCTCCTCAACCATGGTGATAAAGTTTCAAATGCGCACAGCAGTAGAGCCTGGGCATCTTGAATCACTTCGGTGGTCACATGAAGGAAGACGTCATCGGCACACATTGAGATCTTGACCCCGAATGGGAGACACTCCTTGATTCGCCTTAACACCAGACTGAAAAGCAGTGGGGAGAGAACCTCTCCCTGAGGAACACCAATACCCGAGACTCTAGCATCAGTGCCAACCGTATTAAATATCAGGTTCCTTTTAGAGACGAGAAACGAGACAAAGTTAAAAATCCTTCCTGGGACCTCAAGATCCCTCACCTCTCCGATAAGCTCTCCTGGGAGGACTACATTAAAAGCTCCTTCCAAGTCCAGGGCCAAGGCCACCGTTGACTTTCCCCTGCTGAAACCTGCCAATATGTCGGTTACAACCGCTGCCACACAATCCATGGAGGATCTACCTCTCCTAAAGCCGTATTGAAAATCCGGCAATCAGTCCCTACTCTTGGTCAGATATTGGAGGCGCCTCTGCGTCAACTTCTCGAACAATTTGCAGAGAGTCGACGTTAGTGAGATTGGCCAAAACCCTTTCCCACCAGCCTTAGGGATAAAATGGACACTGGTATCTCGCCATGTCTCCGGGTAAGATGACTCCCTAAGCATGGCTCTGAACAGTTCATGCAGAAATCTTTGCGAATAATCAGAGAGCCCATTAATGATTTCGTAATATATACCATCAATTCCCGGTGCTAATTTAATTTTGCACGTGGAGAGGGCAGACTGGAACTCACCCCAAGAGAAGGCCTGGTTCATTGGATTCGTCTTATCTGGATTCAGGATAGGCTCCTCCGAGACCAGTGGGATGTCTGAGCGTACCCATTCATCTTTTAATTCCCTGATAACCGGGGATTCCGGATCAGTTGCCACACTTGCTTTCTCCTCCTGTATCTGGTTAGCTAGGTATCTCCTTCTAGCCGCTCGCCTTCTCTCAAGAGCCACCTCGCATTCATTATTCTACCAGAGTGGGTCCCTCTTCCAGCCAGTTTCGCGATTTCTCCCCTGACTGCACTATTCATCTCTAAGGCAGCAAGAACAGTATTCACAAGCCTGAAATAGACCCTGGCCGGAAGATCCCCATCAAGCAAAGCATGGGAGAGTGCCGGGATCTCCCCATCCACCTGTCTACGAAACACGAACCAATCCAGTGATTCTACGTTGAACCTGTTTGATTGAGTGGAGATCATAGTCGGGGAAGCGTCAAGTTTAACAAAAACCGGCAGATGATCTGAGTTATATGTGTCAAAATCAACCTGATAGTTATGATCGGGGCCAGGCAGGGCGACCAAAATATCAAGTCGAGATTGTTGGACGATCGATCCGGCGCGGCGCTGGGATGAGCGTGGGCTCCGAGTGATTTAGAGGGACCGATTTCACGTCATAGATGACAGTGGAGAGCTGGTTACCCAGGAAATTGAAACTAAGAGCACCCGACATTGGGGAGTGAGCATTAAAGTCCCCACAGAGTAATACCTTTCCTTGCCCTTCCATGAGCCTGATAAGGACTTCCAATGTCTCACGCAGTATCCTTGCTTCAGGTAGGACATAAACCGAAGCAACTGCTATCCTACCTATAGAAGAGGACACGGTTATACCAACCACATCAGCTTCCTCTTCCCAGGGTCCCCCAAGTTCCAATCTGTCGACTTAGTTAGTAAAACATCCCAGTTTTGGAAAATTGATTCCAGATTTCAAAAAGAAAGTTGAGTTAAATTAAATTGGAGTTTGTTAGTCTCTAAAATTGAGCATGAATATTCATTCTCGTTAATAGTTTCCACGAAGAAGCTAATCTAAATGGATTCAAACAGCTCGTAAAAGTGTAAACTTAAAAAGTATTTATAGAACTATTCAAACATAACGTAGCATAAGTATGTCCAACTTTTGCCAAGAAACAAAGGAAAGGAACTACAATTCAAGCCAGAAACAACAAACAATCGAATGAATTAATTGAAATTGCCAAATAAAGCATAACAGAGGTAAGAACGACTTATGCTAAAATGGAATAAAAAGAATAGCATGATTAATACACTTCAAATTAATAAAATGAAAATAAAATAGCCAAACATAACAACACATGGTTTCGACCGACTAATGCCAGAACGAAGGAAGAGAGAGTTACAATTTAGCAACAAACAAACAAAAGAATTAAACGCGACGTTGGACATTAGCACACGACGGGGAATCTCAAAGAAGGAAAAGACAAATTCCGTTCTCTCATCAGGAGAGCCATCATTCTTTCTTCTCCGTCTCGCTGCCATGATCTTACCCTGTTCATCAGGACTGATCCTATTGACAATTTCGTGAGCAGAGCACTTTAATGGGATACCATTCGCAAATACCCTTTTTTTTGTGGCTAGACTCTCTGATTCTTGGGCTCCTCGCAGATAACCAGCCCGATTTCTAAGCCCCAACCCTCAACGTTAAAAATCAACCCCTGTGTACCACGCACATATGAGTGTAAATAAATAATATTTTTGAGAATTTAAGCGTGTGCCTAGAATCTCTGATTTTTGGGCTTCTCGAGGATAACCACCGCAATTCCCGAGCTGCAACCCTTAACTGTAAAAATCAACCCCTTTATACCATGCGCATGTGACAGTGTGAAAAAATAATCTTTTTGAGAATTTCACAATGCGGCTAGACTCTCTGATTCTTGGTCTCCTCACAGATAACCAGCCCGATTTCTGAGCCCCAACCCTCAACGTTAGAAATCAACCCCTTTGTACCACGCACATATTCGAGTGTGAAAAAATAATCTTTTTGAGAATTTAAGCGTGTGCCTAGAGT
>CAKNXH010062586.1:39372-125474 GCA_932178445.1 Andricus quercusramuli
ATGCAAGAATATAAAAGATTCCTTGGTTCGAAACGAATCGATTGACCTATAATAATAACGCATTTAATCAAAGAGTAGGGAAGTTATGGTAATTTATATATTTTGAAAATCATTTCTTTATATTTAAAATTTTTTCATTAACATAATTCAAAGTTGATGCAAAAACAGAAATGGTGTGTTGATTCGAGTCGAATCGATTGACCTATAATATTAATACATCTTATTGAAGAGTAAGGAAGCTATGGTAATGTATAATATTTGAAAATACGGTTTTTTATAGTAAAACTTTTTTCATTAACATAATTCAAAGTTGATGCAAGAACGGAAGAAATCTCTTGATTCGAGGAAAATCGATTGATCTATAAAAATAATAATACACTTTATTGAATATTAGGGAAGTTCTGCTTATTTATAATATCTGAATCATCAGTTTCAAACAGGAAAACTTTTTTCATCGACATAATTTAAAGTTGATGCATGAATAGAAAAGACTTTTTGATCATAAATTTTCAAATAGAGTAATATTATGACAATTTTTGTGAAGAAATCATAAAGCTTGGAAAGGGATAGGGTGCGACAGAACTTTTCCTTTCCCTTTTCCAGCTCAAAAAATTATTATTTTGAACGCAAGATTTGATTTGTCTGATTCGTCTTTGCATTTAGAACATTTTTTGTATTATTTTGTAATTTTTCATTTTTGATAAATTTCTATTTTTAAATTGAGCAAAATGAAGACTTTGGTTTGTCTGTTATTGAAAAAAATAACTAATGCTTCCTCTATGAGGAAGCAAATACATTTGCTAACGGGAAGCAAAGTGCTCGTGAAATGAGCACCATATAATTATAAATACAAACAAAGTGGAAACACTCGAAATCGAATTCACAGCTATAGTTTATTTAATTCCTGGGCTTTGCCGAATTTTTTTCTAGAGTATTTCTATGCTTGAAAATTCCAGACATGCTCAAGAAAATCACGAGTGAAGGCTATATTCTATCAAAGAACAAATTCCAAAATTTGGAAAACCACTGTAATTGTAATTTCGACTACAAAAAAATTCTGAAATCACGAGTGAAAAAATTTATCATGTCAAATACCTAATTTCAAAATTTGAAAAATGACTGTAAATCTCATTTCGACTCATAGGTCTCGTGCATTTTTTTCTAGTGGATTTATATATTTAAAAAGTCCACACCTGGTCGGCAAAATCTTTAAACCACAAGTTAGAAAGATAATTTCACTAAATACAAAACACAAAATTTTAAACATTGGTTGTGTTTCCAATTTTGACTCCTGAGCTTTTAGGCCAGTGGAATGAGACAAAAATTGAGTCAATTTACGAAAATTCCAAAGGGCTTGAAAAAAATGGTACAGCTGTTTTTTTATATCTTAAACATGATCGGGTCGGCAATTTGTTTCTAAAAATTATTTGGCAAAATTTTTCCCCCATTGCTTCACGAAAATTCGGAACATTTTGCAAACTTGAGTGAGTAACTATAAGCTCAGTCTCTATCCTGTATTAAATTTGTAAAACGTTCGTGATGCGGCAACATTAATAATTATAAACAAATAATTTTTTTGTTTATCACTCCCCACCGAAAATAACGAAGGTTTTGCAATTCGACTCATAAAATGCCTGTAAGAATAGGAATTATTGTTGCGTTTTTGGGGATCAAATGTTGGAAATGTCGGAATCTAAAAAATATTAAATTTGCAAAACGTTGCACGACCGATAACAATATTGAAATTGCAATTAAAAAAGTTAGGTACTTTGTTAAACCAGCCGAAAAATACAAACCTTCCAGGTCCTGGAAGCTGGAATTACAGCATTGGCATATCGATATGGGCGTTACGTCATAATTGAGTGCTTATTTTGTGCTAATTTATGCTGAAGAACAAAATTTCTGTGCCTGGTAACTTTGATCAAAAACAGGTCCGGTATGCGTAACTCGGAAACTATTAGTGGTATCAAATTCATCTTTGCGCGTGAATTCAGTGCTAATTATAAGTGCTCTGGATTCGTGCTATGCACAAAATTCGGGCACTTTTTTCACCAAAAATGTGTAGCAATCCTGGTTTCAGATGACTCTTGTATGAGAAACTCGGCAACTATTAGTGTTATAAAATTCTCCTTGGCGCAGGAATTTCGTGCTTATTTAGTGCTTATATATGCCGGAAAAACTAAACTTTGTGCTTGGTAATTTTAGTTAAAAACCTGTAGTTGGATTACCTGGAAAACTTGGAGTACGTATTAGTCGTCTTGAAATAATAATAAACGTATAATAATTTTCATAGAAGTTCTAGACAGAGTTAGTTAGCTAGACAGAGTGACAGAGTCCTTTGAGAACATAGAATCGCACATGGGGATTATTCATTTGAACGATGTCACAATCCTTCATCTTGAAAGAAATTTAAAAAAGAGAGAACTCATAGAGAACTCATGGAGTAACAAGATTTTTTTCATCATTAATGGATGGGACATTCCAGTATTTTTTCCTTAGAATGCGTACCTGAAGGGAAAATGTTGTATCTTCTCACGTTTTGCATGAAAAAAGGTTTGAAAAGCGAAAATGACCTGATTTTTTTACGCTCTTGCACGTACGCAATATGATTTTTTCGTTTTTATGTGATATTTGAAGATTAAACATTAAATCTTGAACATTTCCGAAAATATTGCATTTGCGGAAAAAATAATGTCAGTTTCAGAATCAGTGCCAAAAAATACATAAATAAATGCCAAAAAATTCGAATAAATACGAATTTTATAAGGTCTTATAAGGTCTTCTTTTAGGTCTCGCGCTTTGCGTTCAGTCTTTGTTCTTCCGCCGCGGTCGTGCATAAACCGTTAAAAATTATAGATCAAAGCATTAAGATCTGTAATTTGGTGATTGCGCCCGGGACTTATGTTTTAGGCTTGTGCCGTTTTTCCATAAATTCAAATTTGTGATTTTTGATGTAATTTTTTGCCATTAAAACGCAAATTACGTGCCGTATCAAAAAATGATTAGAGCAAATTCCTAGATATTATTCAGGCAAACAATTTAGCACTAAACATTTTATTTGAGTTTGTGTCGTTATTCAAAACATCAAAATCTTTATCTTTGATATTATTTTTGACAATCAAAATAACACCAAATGGTCTCAGGACAATTTGTAGACCTTTCTGAAATAAACAATTTTGATTCTTAACATTTTCTCGTATCTCGTATAGGTTTGCTGGAAAATGGAATTGCATATTTCAGTTTTATTATAGATTCTAATGAATGAATATTTTAAAAGATTTCATTTATTTGTTGATTAATTTTTTTATTGATGAAATAGTTTTGTTTATCTGAACAATTTTATTTCCACATAATATCGCGAATTACGGATATTTTATGAATGCCATGGTCTATTTAATAAACTCGGAGAGTGCATATTTTTATTTCAATTATTTGTTCACTGCTCAAAAAATTTATTTTTGTGTGAATCCAACTTTTTAACGCAAAAGCTAGAAAATCAGAAAATTGAAAAGAATCAAGTTGATGTTTCAAACGTTTCGGCACACAATGGTAGCATTTCTGAAAAATTGGTCTTTGATTGTTTAAACAATAAATACTTGTTCAAACGAGGTATTATGTTATTATCGCGAATTATTGGGATTTCTAAATGCTTTGGCCTAATTAATAATTGTGAACATCTACCTCTGAATATACTTGTTATTTGTATTTACTCTTATTTACAAATGTACAGCAATGGGTGTTCACATTTTATTAGTGATGTCATATCATCCAGTAAATGCAATTAATTTGCGATATTAAAAGATAATCATTCTTTAAGCCAGTGAAAATTATTTAAACAATTGACTGTAGGTTAAAGAATCCAAGAAGTAAGCGAAAGTAATTGAATTTATTGAAAATAAATTGAAAATTCTAATCATGTTCAGATTACCTTACAAAAATTATTTTTTTAAATATTCACTTCAAAAAATTGTTCACACAATTCCTGAATTGTATATTGCTACTGTTTTTTTCTCCAAAGTTTTCCTTTTTTTCTGCACCTGCAGTTATTGTATTACTCTCGAAAACTTTTTCAAAGAAACGAGAAACCTCCAAAAAAAACCTCAGAAATTAACGACCCTGAATTTAGCTATACATATAGATTTGAAAATTGGGGAATTCATTTAAAAAAAAGTAATTGCCCTGTCGAAAAACTGAATACATATCTGGATTTGTCTCGGCCATATCTCTAGGAGATTTCGAATTATGCAAAAAAAAATATATTTAAACAATTTAATTGTTATAAACAATTTGGAATTCAATATAAATAAATGTATCAGTCTGAAACTAGTTTCAAGCACATTGGTAGATACTTCAATAAAATACCCCCAGAAGTATTTTTAATCATCGCGAAAAATGATTATTTATACAAATAGAATGTTTATAAAAAAAAAATCACGTTTTTCATCGTTTAATGTACAATAACTTCAACTAACACTAAATAAACACAAACTGTCTAAATATAGCACCCTTTTTCAAGTCTAACAAACCACTCATAGAGAATAATTCACTAATTAAACATTGATTTTATCCCCTCCACTGTCACTATATTACAAAAAAGCCTTTCATATACATTATTCGGACATATAGCTAGAACAAACTAAAAGCCGCAAAAAAATGTAAAGATATCGTTTTATGCGTCTCCGCCATATCTCTAAGAGTTTTCTCAATCATGCGAAAAAAATGATTATTCAAACAATTATATTGTTTATAATATTCATCATTTGTTTAAACAAATATAAAACAACAATTTATCTCAAACGACAGCTACATGTTGTAACTCGAATATTATACACGCCAAATAAATGTTTCAAAATGAAAAAACACGAATTTAAACATTGTTTTTACCCCCTCCACTCTCAATATGAAAATCATATGAATATGTATTGTATATAGATTTGGAAATTGGGGAAATTATTTAAAAAAAAGTAATGGTCCAATCAAAAAACTGAAGACATATCTGGATTCGTCTCGGCCATATCTCTAGGAGTTTTTTCCAATAATTCGAAAAAAATAATTATTTAAACAATTATATTGTTTATAATATTCATCATTTGTTCAAACAAATATAAAACAACAAGTTGAAACGAATGATGAATATTATAAACAATATAATTGTTCAAATAATCATTTCTTTCGCATGATTGAAAAAATTCCTAGAGATATGGCCGAGACGAATCCAGATATGTCTTCAGTTTTTTGATACGACAATTACATTTTTTTAAATAAATTCCCCAATTTTCAAATCTATATGTTCAGCTAAATTCAGGGTCGTCAAAATTATATATAATGCAATGAATCGTAGTATGCGTACCACATTACGTTATCAAAAAAAAAATAGTAAATCCGTTACAAACTGTATGGAACCTTTCAACTGTAAGAGAAAATCGTTTGGCAACATATTGAGAACTTAATCTGGCGAATAAAAAAAAATATCAGTTCGTTTAATATTATCAATTTTGCTTAGTAGTAAACAGTTTGCAAATCTAATATGATGTTAGTACTAAGTTAATTATCACTCAGTACGATTAGCGAAATGTTTCTAGTTTTCAGCTCGTTTAACAATGTACGTGATTTGTTTAATTGCAGTGTTAATATTGTTGCCGGTCGTGCAACGTTTTGCAAATTTAACATTTGTTAGATTTTAACGTTTTCAACATTTGCCACTCAAAAACGCAACATTTGTAATTTCCGCTGAAATCTTAGGAGTCGAATTGCAAAAAATGAAACATTAATTTAAAAAAAACGATAATTTGCGTTATGCATACAGTTTTCCAAATCATATAATAGTCTCTTTTAAACGGAAAGAAGTAGAAACGACTGGGGAGTGATAAGCAAAATAATAATTTGTTTATAATTAATAACGTTTTTCAATTCTGATAATTTTTAGATCACGAAATTTCTAAGATTTGCTGCCCAAAAACGCAACCTTCGCAATTTTCGATGAAATTTTCGGAGTCGAATTGCAAAGATGTAACAACTTGAAGAACGATATTTTGCGTTATGTATTTAGTTTTGCAAATCATACAATAGTCTCTTCTCAACGGATAAAAGCAGAAACAACATTCTGCAAAACCTTCGGTATTTTCGCTCAGGGGTGATTAACAAAATATTAATTTGTTTATAATTAATAATGTTGCCGCATCACGACGTTTGGCAAATTTGATACAGGATAGAGAATGAGTTTATAATTACCCACTCAAGTTTGCAAAATGTTTTGAATGTTCGTGGAGCAATAGGCGTGAAATTTTGCAATTTAATATTTTTAAATAAATTGCCAACCCAATCACGTTTTGAAAAATTTTAGGTTATGTTCAACACATAAGAGAAAAATATACAATTTTTTTTTAAGATCTTTGCAATTTTTGTTAATTGAATAGCTATTTTCACTGGTCTATTTGGCGATTTTTTTCTAGTACATTTTTGTCACTGGAAAATTCTCAAGTACCCCGAAAAATTCTTTTTCCATTTTGAACACCGTTAAAAAATCTTCTGAAAACTGAGGTGAATTAGTTAGGAATTATTTCTCAGAAAAATGATTGACTGAAATCCCAGAAAAATTGAGAAGATTCTTCTGACCTTCAGATATGTAAAACAAAATTGAAACTCAAGAAAATTTAAAAACTCTGTGAAGAAGAAATTTTTTAGAACTTTTTTCGAGGTCAGTTAACCAAGCTGGCATGTCAATTGATTCTAAATTAATTATACTTTTTCAGGATCTCAATACGCTACTTTTCACGACATTGAAGTTTGCCACAGATATGCACTTGAAACATATGTAAAATCTCACATTATTCTTACTCTTGAGTTTTTGAAATTACATTTCGAAATAAAAAAAAGAATGATATAATATATTTACGTGACAAATAAGTTGAAGAAAAGTGATAATTGAATTATTTTACACACATCCTAATTCATTTGAAAAAAATCAAGAAGTGTCTTTTTTCTAACCCAAAAAGTGACTACATGTAAATAATATTTTGTTCTGAAATCAAAATAATCCATTAAAATTCGATAGTTTGCTTGAATACGGAGTGAATTGGAAAGATTCTAATTTTTGACTTTTTACCATGAGTGATATATCGTTGAAATCGCCTAAAAACTAGACTTCAAATATAATATCAATAAATTAATGATTTTAAAATTTAAAAAAATCAGGATCCGTATTTCACTCTTCATTAGTACAAAGGACCCCCCGCTGGGAAGGGTCCGCGAAAGAGGTCTCAGAAGAGAAACAGGTGTAGAAAAGACTAGGTGATGAGGTGGGTGTACCTGAGCTATTGAAACTGGACATGATAAATAGTGCTACTACATTAATATAATTGCGGACTTCTTGAACAATAAAATTAATCTCTTGTCAGTTTGGGTTCCAGTTTGGAAATTTTCGATCTAATTTATTACTCTAAAGAAACAAAATTATTTTAAAGATTTATAGTCTTCTTATATTATTGGGTTATTCTGAACGCATCTTTTATTTGCTTTTTCAACTTAATTTCTATTCCAAATATTGGACGATTGTCCAGTTATTCTGATTTTAAAGGCCTCAACTTATAATTTGTTCGGCTTAAAGTTACTCCATGGTTCACCTCCAGCCCCTTGACCTATTCGTTGGGGACCTATTGTTCCGCCCGAGTCGAGTCCTGGCTGTACAGTCTTGCTCAAGATTCACTGCTACAGCCTCCCTTAAATTTACTGTAAATTAAAAGGAAATTTGTACTTTGTTTTTTCTTTATCAATGTTTCAGTTAACAAAATGAACATTTATATGGAAAGAATGTTTAAATTTTTCAAAAAATGAAGGCGGAAAAACACTTGTCACCTGTCAAGTTGTCAGCGTTGATATTAATGGTGCATTTTCCTCAAATGACAAAAAGACAACAAATATTAAAGTCAATTTACTGTAAATTAAAAAGGTGCATTAATTGTTCTGATTCATGATTTGTTCTTATTTATGTTTTTTGTCAGGAATCACAGCGCAATTGAATCTATTAAAAGCTTCAAGTCTGAATTTTATATTGTTCAAATTTTAATACTACTTTGCTCTGCACTGTCTCTTCTTTCTCTTTCTAATGCCTCTCTTTCTAATTGCACCTGCTACTGCTTGAGGAAGGCTGTAGCAGTGTATCTTGAGAAAGACTGTACAGCCAGGACTCGACTCGGGCGGAACAATGGGCCCCCAACGAACAGGTCAAGTGCCTGGAGGTGAACCATGGAGTAACTTTAGGCCATTTGTTCTATTTTGAATACATTATTAAATTGATTATGGGAAAAAATATTTTAAAAAACAAAGCCTTAGAGAAAAATTTGAATTCCAATGTAAAGAGTGACCAGGTAATTTTAAAAGCTTATACTTTGGAAAAATGTTCATTTCAGGTCTTTATTTGTGAGCGTGAATTTCCAGTTTGAAGAATTTGAAAATGCAGTTCTCAATAATCAATGACCTCTAAATATTAATATAAAGAGCTTTACTTTTCACATGCGTCTTTTTACACCTTTCCGGAAGCTATTTATGAGGGGGTTTCGGAGAAAAAAAAAAGTCGATTTTTTTGAACCACCCTAATATACAGTAAGGCCAAATTCATAGTAGTCATATCCATGAGTGCGACAAAGACGATCTTATGCGCCATCTACTAGCGTCTCACTCGCACTTACGCTTCCCTATGACTACCATGAAATTGACCTTACTGTATATATATATATATATATATATATATATATATATATATATATATATATTTGCCTCTGTGGCAAACCTGGAGATCGAAAGCATATGGTCACTCATGTATTTTACATGGACGATCTCAAGATCTATGCTAGAAATCAAGAGAAACTACATCTAGCTCTAAAAATTGTCAAAGGGTACACTCAAGAGATTGGAATGCAGTTCGGGTTAGAGAAATACGCCAAGGTTAATTAGAAGAAAGGAAAACTTAATGGCATCCCCGAAGACACTCAACTAGTCGAGAGAAGTGCTATACGACACCTTAGCGCTGAAGAGACCTATACATACCTGGGCGTGCCACAGTGCCGCATAATTGAAAGAAGTGTAGAGTTTTGTTTTATATTAAATACACCACATGTTAAAAATAAAGTATTAACATTTATTGCACTTCACTTCGGACTAATTTTACATAAATTAAAATTTAACAAATTTCGCGATTGTTATAAGAAATTTAGATTCACGGAGCAAGGCGAAAACGGTGTATCGCAGCCATGGAGCGGAAACGATAGTAAGATGTGTAAAGTCACAATTTCGACTTTCTCCAGTAACAAGAGCTGAGACTGAGAGGAGTCCCACTCTAATTGCAGGTCTGATGGCAGAGTAGAATCCCAATCTACTTTAGAAATCCACAAATTCTGTAGCACGAGTTTAGCCCTGATGAGGAAGGGCGCGAGCCAGCCCAATGGATCAAATAATTTAGCTATTTCAGAGGCAACCAAACTTTTGGTTGCTTCAGAGAAATTATTTGGAGGTACCACGGAAAAATGAAAGATATCAGAAAAGGTACTCCATTTGAGCCCCAGAGCGGAAACAGAATCCTCCACTTCAAGGTCCTTACTACCAGCCAATTGTAGAGATAATGTTTTAGGAAGAAGTTCATGTGAGTTTCCCGCCCTTTTGCTTAGTGAGATGCCGGCAGACACCAAAATTGAAACAACCTCAGTCTTGACAGTTTTCGAAAACTCGATAGAGTGTGCGCCAGAAAATATGTCATCGACATAAGAATTGTCTACCAGGGTCGCAGCGCCAAGTGGAAAACGCACTAGTTCATCAGCTGCCAGTTGATTCAAAGTTCTAATAGCTAGGAAGGGAGCTGAGCTTGTACCGTAAGTTACGGGGCTAAGATAGGAGTCTTGAAGATCTTCTGAGGGATCTGATCTCCAGATGATTCTCTGCAAGTTGGAGTCAGGTGTGTCATCTTGATTTGACGAAACATCTTGACTATATCTGCCGTGAACACAAATTTGAATAGTCTCCAACGTGTCACGACTAGTCAAATTTCAGCTTGCAAATTTTGACCAGAATGTAATAAATCATTCAAAGATATTCCGGAGTCAGTACGAGCAGAACCATTAAAGATGATTCGAATTTTTCCAGAAGGATCACTCTTCTTCGTTACAACGTGATGAGGAAGGTAATGCACGTTATTAACATTGAGATCTTCCTGGTTTAAGGGCCTCATGTGATTCAAGATAAGATATTCCTGCATGAAAGCATGGTAGGCTTTCTTTTCTTCAGAGTTCTTCGCAAAATGCTTCTCAGTACGCAGAGACATTGATACAGCGAAGCTTCTCGACTTTCCTAATTTATTTGGGTTACCCTTCATGGGCAGTTTAACGACATATCGACCAGATGAGTTCCTGTAATGCGTGTCTTTAAATATGTTTTCACAGACGATTTCATCTTTCGTAAGAAAAGTTGTCCTTGGAGTTTCTTCCAATTCCCAAAAAAGCCGAAGTTGATTATTGAGAGATTGATTCTCTGCAGCGTGACTTCGTCCCTGACGAAGACCAGGACGAAGAATGTGTCGAAAAAGATCTATTCCTATTAAACAATCAATACTTCCAGAACGATCATAGTTGGGATCAGCAAGTTCAAGATCCTGCAGGTGAGGCCACTTCTGAAAGGGCAATCTTTTCTTTGAGAGAAGTTTTAGAAGAGATTTCATGACCAAGGGCCAAGACCAAAGACCAAGCTCGAATTCCGAGTCAGTTTGAAAACAAAGTTTAATGTCGGCACTGTGGATAGAAGAACCTAATAGTGAATGTCCCATACCAGTAAGGGAAATGTCACACTTGTCTTTGGGAATTATCAGCTGCTGAACTGCTCTCTCGGTAATAAATGAGCGTTCTTCTCTGGAATTAATTAACCCTTTTACTATTATGGAAGCACCATTGTGAGACTGCAATTTTACATAGGCAGTTGCAAAAATACTTTTTGCTATGCTTGAGGTTTCATCAGTGTTCAACTGATGAATTTGAGCAGATCCGCTGGCAACCGGTACCGTGTTAGCCGAAGAAGATGACTTGCCACGGGAAGGAATGATTGTCGAGTTTCCAGCGGGTTGTGTGGAAAAGTTGTCATGCAAAAAGGTGTGATGCTTGGCAACACAGACAAAGCACTTTTTGTCTGAAGAACAATCCTGAGTACAATGGTTAGATCGTAGACAATCAAAGCAAAGTCCTAAGTTTTGGACCTGCTCAAGACGTTGAAGCGAGTTCATTTTTTAAAAACGAGGGCAATAAGAAATAAAATGTGAGCTTTGACATACAGGGCAAGGAGATAATTGTTTATCACATTTCTTATCATGATTCTGAGAAACAGCTAAGTTCACAGAAGCGGAAGATTTTTTCTGTTTGGTACAAATCTGAGAAGAAGAGGATTTTAAAGAAGTTAAGACGAAGGGAGGATCATTACATTAAGCAGCTTCGAAGGCTCTGATTCGATTATCTAAAAACTTCATTAATTCTTTAATAGTTGGAAACTCCTTACTATCCTTCAATGAAGTTTCAGGATAATTTGCACCGCTAATTAGTAAATTTTTGAAATGGTCAGCTGCCTTTCCGGAGAGTGAGGATTTTAAATAGAACAACGTTTGTACATTTGATATTGATGTGCCATGAACCATAGATTGGAACATGTCTCTAAAGGTTCCCCATTTTAATTTATCCTTAGAGAATTTTGAAAGGGGAAGGGTAGGTAAATGTTTATATGATTTGTCCCATTTAGACGTACCTGTTTCTTGTGGCCTTTCAGTAGTGGATTCACCACCGATTACCTTTATGTCAATTAGAATTGCAGTTTTGATAGTACACGTCATCAACCACATACGACTCTTCTTTATTTGTTGGATTCTCAAGAATCTCGAAGATTTTTTCGTAGAATTCAGACCAATAGTCTTCCAGTTTTGAAAGTCGAGTTTCCAGATACGTGACAGACTTCATTTTTGATTCTCCAGCCTTTTTCATATTTGTATAAAACCGCGTTATTAAACCCGCGAGATTCACTTGTCGATTTAAAACGGACCACATTTTTTTTTATACAAACTTAATTTTAATGAATTCTTGATTTTAATTCTTATAATTAAAACAGAATTCTTGTTTAAATATATAGAATTCTAGTTAATTCAAACAAAGTTTTAATTACATTCTAGCAATCTATAATTAATTCTTGTTTATTAAAATTTGATTGTTGCAATTCAAATTCAAGTTAACTTAAATTTCATTTTAGCAGTCTAGCAGTTTTAACTAAATCCTTGTAAATTCATGTGGAATTTCAAATAAATTCTAGTAATTTGAACTGAATTCTTGTTAATTAAAATTAAATTCTAGCAATTTAAATAGAATTCTAGTTTATATAAATGGAATTCTAGCTATTTAATAAGATAATTTGTTAATTCAAACGAAATTTCAATTAAATTCCAGCAATTTAAAATTAATTTTTGTCAATTAAATTTCGATGGCCGCAATTCAAAATTCTTGTTGATTTAAATTTGATTCTAGCAATCCAAACGGAATCGTAGTTTATTTAAATATAATTCTAGCAATTCAAATAAAATTCTTGTTAATACAAGTGAAATCTTAATTAAAATCTAGCAATTTAAACTGAATTCTTGTTAATTCAAAAGAAATATTATTTAAATTCTTGCAATTTATAATTAATTCTTGCTAATTCAAAAGAAATATTATTCAAATTCTAGCAATTCATGATTCATTCTTTTTAATGGAAATTTGAATGTAGCAATTCTAAATTTTCGTTAATTCAAATGTGATTCCTGCGAATCAAAGGGAATTTTAGTTTATCCAAGTGAAATTTTTAATTAATTCCAGCAATTTAAACTAAATGCTTATTACTTCAAGTGGAATTCTAAATCAGTTCTTGCAATTTAAGCTAAGTCCAGGTAAATTCAAGAGGAATTCCAAATAAATTCCAGTAATTAAAAATGAATACTTGTCAATTAAAATTTGATTGCCGCAATTTAGAATTCTGGAAATTTGATTGTAGCAACCCAAACGGAATCCAAGTTTATTTAAGTAGAATTCTAGCAATTCAAATGAAATCCTTGTTAATTCAAGTGTCATTTTAATTAAATTTTAGTAATTTAAAATTAATTTTTGTCAATTAAAATTCCTAAAAATTGTAGGTCTTTTTCGAAACTTTATTATTTTATATGAAATATACCTTTTCTAAATACTAATCTCCAGCTAGAAGCACTAACATAAAACATTTATGATATTTTCAATAATTTACAAAATAATTTGGAGGTTTCAATTTTGAAATTTCAAATCTGAGATAAATATCATAAAATATCCAGTGATATATTATTAATAAATTATATATTTTCTAAATCTGTTTTCTCCTATTTGAAGGCAAAAAACAGGAAAAAACAAGAATTTCGGTGAAACCTTTCAAAAAATTGTTATTCTTTATCTTTAAGCTTAGAAATTAGTTGTACTACCGTCAATCTTTCAAATCCTTCAAAACACCCTGCAATCTTTAAAATATTTTGAAATCCCTTGAAACTCTTTGAAGCTTTTGAAAATTTATTGAGATTTTTAAAAATTCTCTAAAATAGTTAAACCAAATTGTTACTAATTTATATTCAATTCCAGCTAATTCGAAAGAATTTCAGTTCATATAAATGTAATTCTATCAATTCAATAAGAATTCTGGTTAATTCCAGTGAAATTTTTATTAAATTATAGCAATTCGAATTAAATTCTTTTTAATTCAAGCAGAATTCTAAATCAATTCCAGCAATTTAAACAAAATCCTGGTAACTTTAAGTAAAATTTTAATTGAATTCTAGCAATTTAAAATTTATTCTTGTTCATTAAAATTTGCTGGTAGCAATCCAAAATTCTAGTTGATGTAAATTTAATTCTCGATAAATGCAAAATAATTCTGGTTTATGTAAATAGAATTCTAGCAATTTGAACCGCATTCTTGTCAGAAAAATACTAAGTTCAAGACAGTATCATCTACGGGCGATCCTTCCCCGGGGTTTTCTTCCCCAGTGAAATTTCCGGTCCATGACAATGTGACATCGACGGCAAGCCTTCCCCGGGTATTACATCTCCAGTAAAATATTAATACAATGAGATTGTCGATGCTATAGTCACATGCTCTTAATATTTTATACGACAAGTGATGCTCAGGGAAGCCTTGCCTGGGAAAGATTTGCCCAGAGACACCACAGGGTCGTTGTGCTAATATTTCTATGTAGAAGACATGCCCGGGGAAGGCTCGCCCGGTGATCCCACAGTGCCTTGGTCCAAATATTCCACGGGGAAAGTGATACACGCAGAAGACTTACCTGTCGATGCCACATTGTCCTGGACTTAATACTTCATGGGGAAAGTGATACTCGGGGAAGCTCAAATATACCAAAAACCCGCCACATTCGAACTTTGGGGACCACGAGCCCAATATATGCATCTCACGCATATATATTCAAAATATATAAACATTAGATGCACACGTGGGCGCGTAGTCCACAAGGAACGAAGGTGAGTGTGGGACTTATCAAAAGGTACCTACCCACTAAACCTTAACTCCTTTCCCGCCAACCCATGTTCCCGGAATCCGCTTTCGCATTACTTCAGGAACATGGGGGTAAGGCCACTAAGTCGTGCTTCGACTTCCCTCATACTCAGCCAGCTTGGCATTTCAACACTCCTCACCCGACCAAGATGCAAGCATCGTCCTCAGTGGTGTGGTGGTACCACAACCCAGGCTCGTCGGCCTTTGGCATCTTGGTTGGGTGAGATACATTCTAGCTTGGTCGTCCTTGAGGTCTCCTCGATGTGGCTGCCTCTCGTAACGACCAACACCTCATAGTCCCGGGCAGATGATCCGTCCGGGATTTCTCTCCTTTGGCGGCGCAGAGGTAGCACTGCAGACTGCTTTCGCATTCCGCAGCCCTATGGCCCTCTTTGCCACACTTCCAATACAGTTTGGTCCGATCAGGACCCTTGCAGTCCACTGATATATGGCCAAAGCCTAAGCAGTGGTAACACCTTGTCTTCTCAGCCTTTTTTCGGACTCTACAGGACATTCAACCCACTTTAAGATGTCCTGTCCGAATCAGACGCGCCGCCAGCTTCTCGCTAATTTCCACTTCTATCATTTCCACTAATACCATTTTAGGTATCCCGTGAAGGCCCTCTTCGTCAAACACACTATGACGTCGTTTGTACTGACGGCGTCAAAGTGGTGACACACCGCCTCCGTCACCTCCTCCATACTGGTTGTCGTGTCCAGGTCAAGGACTTCGACTTCCGTGCGCGGGACGAGGTCCCGCACAGAGTTGCCAACACCGACCGCTTCTCTAATGGCGGACGACAGTTTTGCCCTGCAGTCTACCGCAGGGGCCACCTCAATGAGAATTTCTCCTTTTCGTGTCTCTCGGACACCCCTGATTTTCACACCAAGGGTGTCCGGTTTGACCTTCCTTTGTATGTCCTTTAGCACTTCGGCGTAGCTCGACCCTTCGGCCGGTCTTATTATGACCGCCTCGGGTCGAGCTCTTATATGCTGTTTCTTCTTTTTCGTGGGTGCAGGCGCATCTGGTGTCGCCCCTGCCATGCTCATCTTCAGGGTTGAGGACGCTGCTGGTGTAGTGAGCGTCCTCGGTTTCTTCTTCGCCTGCTTGGAGGAGCCAGCCTCGACGGGACTCGGGGTGGACTCTCGTTCGCGCTTCCGAACGGGAGTTTCCATTGCTTCTTCTGTCTGGGTCCCCGTTCGGCTGGTTTCTTTCACCACTTCACTTATGTTAGCAATCGCCTTATTCTTTTCTTTCGCCGCGACCTCCGCTCCGAAATCCATTACCGCCTGTCGGAAGGAATTGCGGGCGAAGCCCACTTTCTGTCCCAGCTCCGTCATTAGATTACATGCCTCCTTCAGTCCATTCCTAATGGGCAGGAACATATTCCGCTTAGTATCGCAGAATTCTTGCATCTTCCAGATTACGTCAGATAACTCTAACCCTCCTTCATCCCTTTCTCTGCTTCTCCATAAGCCCCCTGACTCTTGTCAGGTTCCTCCACATCATCATACTCTCCCTCCGACTCCTCAGCCACACTTCGGTTTAAGCTTAGTTCATTCTCCATTAGAATTCCCACGAGTAGCTAGGGAAATAAAGGTCCACCCCCGCAAAGCCCCGCATGCGAGGGTAAGGTCTGTGTACTCTAGAAGGCGACCTGGTATCCTAGAGGTACCGTTTACGACACCACTCCCCTGGTGTCACGCAGCCTTCGGCACGGTGGATTAACGCCTTGGCTTGGAGGTTTTTCCTTCGGGACCATCCCTGGACCCTTGCCTGCGAGTGCAAGGTCATGGTTTTTTCTCGGTGTGTCCTTCACCCAGTCTGTTTGGTCCGCGGGGCCAATTTTATTTCAGCCCTACCCTCTGTTTCCAGCGAGCATTCCCCTAACCGCCACCCGGGGACGCGCCACGTATGGGTTACAGACTCCCACTGTGGTCGCACTTTTAGGTTAGGATATCTCGCAAATCTGACATTCTGGGAAAATTCTGACCTCGGATTCGGACTCTAAGCAGAAAATTACATCGGAAATGACCCTCGGATGGCCAACAACAAACGCAACCCATATTTTACAGATATGCGTTACCAACGAGCATGAAGTTTGCTATGCGAGCGTATCTATATTATGTATATAATGTATTATATACGCTATATATAGCGTATATTTAACACATTCATATTATAAATAAAATATATTTTTCTGCGATTAGTGGAAATTATAAAAAGAAGATTGATTTAAATACGTATAATTTAATTAATTAATTAAAAAGCGTTAAATTTTATTATATTATTGCAAAACTAACTCTATTGAAATAACTATATCATGATTAATTACGCTTTATTACGTTATAAAATTTTCTTATCTCCGTAGAGCATTGTTAATTTCTTCTCGTCAACATGTTCCGAAGATATTAGAACTTGAGAAATATTTCATCACCAAAGAATGAAAAAACATAACAGTTTTATTTAAACTATGATAATACAGCCAGACTGGAGACGTGTTTCATGTGTCTAATGCGAAGAAAAATAATGCTAATAAAGAGGATAATATTTTTTCAAGAATAAAAATTTTCCGTTATTTGTTATTACAAACATTAGACGAAATGATGAAAAAATTAACTATATAGCATCTTCAATATTTTTCAAATTTAAAAATAATTGCGTGTCTGCAATTTTATAAAGGATTACATTTTTGTTATGTTAATGCAAAACTAACTTCATTTGAATAACTAACATTATCTTTATTTTCTTGAATAATACAATTGCCAATTTTTTTTGTCCTATTTAATACGTAAAATCGTAAAATAAGATGAGACTGTGAAAGTTTTATAATTATTGGAAGCCATATAATCATTTGGAAACGGCAAACAAATTTTCAACAAAATAGAAACACTTTGAACCAAAAAAAGTGTTTTTACTAAAATAATGAATTATTATACAAAAAATAAATATTTAGCTTCGAAAACTAATTTTCTATTGAAGAGGACCAATTTTAAATGAAATACATGAATTTTTCACGGAGAAAGATCAATTTTCAACCAAAAATGAAATAGTTACATTTTCAGTTGATTATCATTTTTGTAACCATGAAAAAAATGTGTTCACAAAAAATACATGAATTGTAATCCAAGAGAAGAAGAATTTTCAACAAACTAGTTCAGTCTTTGAAAAAGAAATTTCTTGAACCAAAATGATGAGTCATTATAAAAAAAGTAAAGAGAATATTAAATTTTTATCAAAAAAGGCGGATTTCCAACAAATAACTTGAATTTTCAATTAAAGAGAATCAATTTTTAACAAAAAGTTATTATTATTAGGAAAAAAAATCCATCTCAGCAAAAAGTGAACAATGGCACCTAGAATATTTCAGTTAATATTATTCCAACTGAGAAAATAATTATTGTCAATAATAATTTTTGCATAGATTTCTCTCTGCACATTTAAAAAAGCGTTACATTTTGTAATATTATTGCAAAACTAACTCTATGGAAATAACTATCATGATTTTTATTTTCCTTACTGATACAATTACTGCGAATTTATTTTGTCATATTTAATATATAAAACCGTAAAGTAAGATGTCACCGTAAGAGTTTAATATTCATTGAAATAAAATTATAGCCAACATACGACTTTTTGTTAGGCCTTTGTTTTCTTTCTTTAAAATCAGATGATACCAAATTTTTATAAATCTCAGTCTTTTTCTCGTACAATTATTTCCAGTCTTTCCTTATTTTTTAACTGCTTGCCAGCGATTCGTTACCGCCAATCATAAAAATATATTTAAATTAAAAACAAAGAACTTTGAGATTTGAATGAAAAAATTAGTTTTATTTCAGATAAGCTTTGTTTAAAAAATGGTATCATTCCGTATATTATAGCCTAGTCATCCAGCTTTGTAGGATGGTTAGCCAAAATTTCATTTTGATTCATTCAGAAAATTAGACAATTTCAGGATAATAATATAAAACAGGATAATTTTAAAACGTTAAAGACTGAATATTTTTAGGTTAGAATTCTGGAGATTGGATTATTTAAAATTAAATTCAAATTGTCTTATTTCTAGTTAAAAGCGTTCAAAATAGAATACTTTAAAATTGAAAACTTTTTAATTCAAATAATTTTCAATTTAAACAATTTAATTTTCAATTTAAAAAATTTGACAAATTGTTCTCAGGTCAAAAGATAAGTACAGTGCCTTTTTTACCGCTTGAAATGGAAAAATTTTCAATAATAAGAGTTTGAAAATTGAAAAAGTTTCTTGTTTCCACTGTGGAACGGTGAAAATCAAACAAATCCGAATTTCATTAAAAACTGAAAAAATGGTTCGTCAACGAGAATTGAGATATTAAAACTTTTGTATACTCAAACCCTTCAAAATTTAATTTATTTTGAATGAAACTAAGTGGCTCAAAAATGAAAATTTTTAAATAATAATTATAGTTTCCAAAATTTCACCATTTCAATTCCAATTGCAAAATTAAAACTCACGAAAGAGAAAAATGGGACATTTTAGCATTCAAAATGAGAACTCAGATCTCTGAAATTTTATTAATTCAAAATTAAATAAATTTTTCCATTACTAAGGTATCAATTTCCGATAGTTTGATGGAAAACTTAAAAATTTGAAAAAATGCATAGACAACTTTGTTTAATAATGTGCATAGGATTTTCAAAAAATTACAACATTCATTACGTTATAAAATGTTATTATCTCCGTAAAGCATTGTGAATTTTTTCTCGTCAAAATGTTTCGAGGATATTAGAACTTGAGAAATATTTCATCACCAAAGAATGAAACAACATAACAGTTTTATTTAAACTATGATAATACAGCCAAACTGGAGACGTGTTTCATGTGTCTAATGCGAAGAAAAATAATGCTAATAAAAGGGAGAATATTTTTTCAAGAATAAAAATTATTTCATTTTTTTTTTTTTTTTGAAAAGTAAGTGACAGTCATTCTGTTTAAAAGACAAAATTCAAAAATTGTCTTCTTTCTTTTGGTTGAATTCAACTGTTTTTGATTAAAATTTGATCAGTTGGAGTTTCTTTTCTTTGGTTGAAAATTTAATGGTTTTGTTGAAAATCAATTTTAAAAAATAATGCAAAAACTTAAACACTGAATTTTATTTATTAATTATTAAACATTTTCGAACATCGAATTTTGAATTTAAAAAAAGAAATTTAAGATCAATTTTGAGATAAATGACTGATGAACATATTTTCTTTGATAAAAATATTATATTTTTACTAAATTCATTAATTATTTTTAAAAAATAATCTTTCAAATTGCTCAAATTCGAGAATTTTCTAGTTTGGATATTATTTAATTCGGAATTTTCCACTTTGGGATTTTTATACTTGGTCAATTTTATAATTCGGGAACTTTAAAGGGACGGGAATTTTATTTTTCGGAATTTTTCATGTGTCGCTAATTTCATTTTCGAGATGTTTTAATCGTCCGAATTTTCTCTAACATTTTCTAATCTTGAAAAATTAAAAAACTTTGCTGTAATTCATTTATTTTTTTTTAATCTTAGGCAATCTTTTGAATTATTTTTTAATTCTCTCTTAGAATTTACATTTAAAAATAGAAAATTATTTGAAATTTTCCTATGAAAATTTTCCTAAATTTTGTTTCGAAATCTTCAAAGATCCACATTTTGTTCACAAGCTTTTAAATAATTTTTACAAGATTCAAGTTATTTTTCAAACTTTTCGAATCATTTTAAGTACTGTATCTTACTTTCTAAGTATCTTTTAAAATGATTCAAATTTTTCCAAAATTTCAAAACCTTTTTGAATTTTTTCCTGAAATTTGGTTTCAAAATAACAAAGGAATAAACTTGTTATTGAATTTTCCCTTACAGGAAAGAAGTTTTCGTAACTAAGAATGTATAAAAGCAAAGCAGACAACCTCGAAATAAAAGGTGAAATCGTACAATCTCGAGTTTTGAAGCTAAAAATAAGAATATTTCTTATCGTTCAATTTCAGCGCAATATTTACTTCACGAGTCAATAAGAAATGTTTGGAAATAACTTGAAATTTCCCCAAGGATCTTAAAAAAAAATTTTCATCATTTCGCCATCATTAAAAAATTTTGAAACTCTTCTTAATTTTGTTTTTAAATCTTCAGAGATCTACATTTTGTTTTTAACTTTTTGAAATCTTTCAAAATTTAAAGTACTAGAACATTTTTGATATGACTTTTTCTTCAGAAAGAAACTCGGTTCATTTTCCAACATTCTGTTATGGATTTTGCAGAAAATCTGATATGATTTGAGAAGGATTCATATGATATACAGAAGTTTTTTTATTATAGCGAAAAAATTCCAGTAAATTCAATATGAGTGACACATATTTTTCCACTTACTGAAAATTCTTTAAAATTGGCAAAATATGACTCTCCGCGTGTGTAATAATCTGAAACCGTATACTTTCAATATTTCCTTAAGATTGAAAAAAGAATAAAAATACATTTTCAAGGTATTTCCGGATGAACCATTCATCAAGGTAGAATTTAATCAGAATGCTTGGAATTGATTCGAATTTTCATTGTATAAGGCTCGATTTACCGCGTTTTCTGGACATGCTTGTCATATAAATGTATTAAATTTTTTTTTTGTATCAAAATTATTTTTCAAAGTTCAAGAGTAACAAAAATGTGACATTTATGTTCATGATGAAATACAAGTATAACAGAAACGAATCATTTTTGCTGGCTCTATTCAAAATTAGATCTTCTATTTACATATGAATCCTGCGATATGACAAATAATTTTACTCTTCAGAGGTTTTTCATATTTTTCAAGATAAATACCTCATAGAAAAAAAACGGAAAAATCTGAAATTTACGGGGCATTTCAATCAGTTCTTGCTATAGAATCAACCTGTCCATTTGACTTTGGCCCCGAATTTTTCTTCTCATATAAGTATTTGGTAAAATTCTCAACATTTTTGCTGATCTTGAAGAGCCGCTGAAAAACCTTTTTTAGTTCAAAATTCAACTACTAAGTTGAAAGAAGAACGAATTTTTTGAAAAAAGTTGAATTTACTGAGAAAAAAAATTCATTTTCTACCAAAATAATTAAATTTTCGACTGATTAAATTTTGGTTTTGTTTTTATTTTACATCATTCTTTTAATGCCTCTTAAATACTTTGTCAAAAATTCATTTTTTTTTTTGGCTGATAGTTCACCATTCTCGCTCAAAATTTAACTCTTCCATTAATATATTTTCAAAATTATTCTTTCATATGAAAATTATTTAACCATTCCAAGTTTGGTTGAACCTTTATCATCTTCAGTTGAACATTTTTGTACTGTGTTGAAACTTTGTCTTTTGCTGCAGAATATTTATCTTCTTGGTGACTAATTCAACTTTATGGTGAAAAATTAATATATTTTGTTAAAAATTAATCTTTCTGTTTCAAAATTCATTTCTCTGACTTGAAAATTAGTTGTTTCGAATTTAATTTATTTGGCTGAAAATTCAAGTAAATTTGTTGTCCATTTTTTTTTAAATTCACTTGTTTGCTTGAAAATCTAACTATTTCGTAGAAAATTCATGTTATTTGCTTTAAAACTTATTTCTCTAACTGAAAATCAAACTATTCTATTTTTTCACTAAATTTAATCTTTCTTAGTTGCAAATTTGTATTTTTAGGTAGAAAAGTCATCTTCTGTGTTTCAAATTCAACTATTTGGTGACAAACTTTTTTTTTTGATTGAAGATGCATCATTTTACTTCAATTTAGGGAAGAATTCAAGGATTAATCATGTTTTAGTATTATTATTTAATTATTTAATTAATCGATGGTGCTTGTTACATAAAAAAGTCAAAAATCAATTAAATTAATTCAATTTATTAAAATATTTCGAATCTTTTGACAAATAGAGACTGACTATTCTGCGAAAATTCAAATTTTTTAAATGAAAAATAGCTTTTTTATACAAATTATTAATGAAAATTCAATCATTCATTCGTAAAATAGATTCAAACTGTCAGTCATTCAGTTTGAAAAGAAAAAATTCAAAAATTGTCTTCTTTCTTTTGGTTGAATTGATTTGTTTTTGATTAAAATTTGATCCACTGGAGTTTCTTCTCATTGGTTGAAAATCTAACGGTTATGTTGAAAATTTCTCGTTTATTTGTTTTGGTTTTGATTTTTGTTAAAAAATTATCTTTTTTATTTGAAAAATTACAGAATTTGTTGAAAATTCATCCTTTTTGGTTGAATTCAACGACTTTTAATTTAAAATATTTTTTGGTTGAAAAACCAACTATTACATTTTACATTGTTTGTTGGATATTCATCTCTTCAGTTTGAAATAAACTATTTTGGTGAAAATTAGTTATGGAACAACTTTTTTTGTTAAAAATTAATTTTTGAACTTAAAAATTAGGTCTTTCAATGCAAGTTCCTCTGTTTTGTTCAAATTCAACTATCTTTTTTTAATATTAAAATATCAAAAAGCTTTTTTTGTTGGAATATGAAATATTCAATTTTTTGTAGAAAATTCTTCTTTTTTTGTCCAAAGTTATACTACATTGTTAACAAGTGAGTTTTTTGGTTGAATATTCATTACTTTGGTTAAAAATTCATCTCTATGACTGAAAATTCAACTATTCTTTTTAAAATCTTGCTTTTTTTATTGAAAGTTAATTTTTTCAACTGAAAATTTAACTATTCCATTTTTGATTGAAAATGTTTTCTTTTTCAGCTGAAAATTCAATTTTTTGTTGCGAATTGAACTATATTGTAGGAAATTCAAGTTTTCTATCTGAAAATTGCACCATTCCTTTTTTCTTTTTTTTTCAATTATTTTTCTTTTATTAGAAGATTTGCCTTTCTTAGTTGTAACTTCAAACATTTAGTTGGAAATGTATGTATTTTTTTAAATTTGTCTTCCTAGTAGAAACGTATTCCTTTCTATTTGAAAACTTATCTTTTTGTTGAAAATTGATCTATTTCGTGTTTTCGTACATTTTCTTAGTTGCAAATTCATTTCTTTCTATAAAAATTTAACTATTTTATTAAAAAAAAAATTTTTTTTTAATAATGTTTGAACTTAAAAATTAAGTATTTCATTTAAAGTTCGTCTTTTTTATTTAAATTCATCTGTTTTTCATTTAATATTAAAATATTTGAAATATTTTTTGGTTGGAATATCAAATATCTTTTTTATGAATTTTGTTTAAAAATCGTTTTTTTAGTAGAAAGCGTATCCTTGTTGTTTGAAAACTTATCTTTTTGGTTGAAGATGAACTATATCATTTTTGTTTCAAAATTTATTTCTAATAGTTGAAAGTCTTACTATTTGGTAAAAAAGATATAGAATGTTATCAAAACACGTACTTTGAATTTTTTTCAGTAGACAATAATGTTATGTTTGTAAAATTTAGAACTACGCAAAAAAAAGCGACTAGTGATTAAAATATTAAATTTTTTTCTTCAAACTGAATGAGTTACTCTTTTACTTTATTTTGCAAATTAGCTATAAACTATTAATAATAAGTTGTACTGAGAAATCTATTTTTCATTCATTAAATTTGAATTTTTGCAGAACATTAGTGTTTTAACAGTGGTTTTCTTTCGTTAATTTTTTCCATTTCAAAGTCTATTTTATATGTATAATATTAAAATCTGAAATGAAAATACGTCATAAAAAACACACACATAATTAAGACATTTTAGTTTCAGTTGAAGGACAGTGACAAAGAATTTCAAATTTTTGTGTTTGTTATCAAATTTTCAGTTAAAATAATTAATTTTCAACGGAGAAAAAAGGAATTTTCAACAAAGAAAAAAGGAATTTTCAACAAAATAGTTGAATTTTCAACCAAACTGATAAATGTATGATGAAAAAATTAATTCTCAACAAAAAGTGTATTGGTTGATAGTTTCACAAAAAAAATTAATTTTCAATGAAAAAGCTTACAATAAATTGGACCAAAAAATACGAATTTTCAACCAACAAAGTTTTTTCAATCAACAAAGAAAAAAATCTCATACAAAATGTTGAGCTTTCAAGTCATAATGACCAATGTTTGAAAAATAAAATTCAAATTACAACACAATAATATGTATTTTCTACCAAAATAATAGAATTTTTGAACGAAAGAGACGATTTTTCAACCAAGTGAGTGTATTTTCAACTGAAAAAGAACCATTTTGGGACAAAAATAAAATAGCTATATTTTTAGTAAAAAAGAAAGTAATTCTTAACAAAGAAAGAAAAAGAATTTTTGATAAAGTTCGTCAAATTTTTAACCAAAGAAATGAATTTTTTATTAAAATAATGAATCATTAATTTAAAAAATACATTTGTAATCAAATACGTTGTTGAATTTTCGATCCAGAAGATTAGTTTTCTAGAAAAAAGTCAAAGTTTCTACAAAGTAGATTAATTTTCAATCAGAAATGATGAATCTTCAACGAAAAATAGAATACATTAATTTCAAGTAAGAGAAATACGTCATTCCCCTAAAAAAAATAAATGTTTAACAAAAACGCAATTTCAACCGAAAAGATTAATTTTCTACCAAAAAATAATAATTTTTAACGAAATACATGAAAATTCAACTAATATTTTAATTTTAAGTGGAATTTCCAACCAAAAAAGTGAATTCGTTATCAAAAGATTAATATTCATTCCATCACAAAAGACAAAATTTTAACAAAATACAGAATTTTTCATATAGTCGAATTTTTAACTAATGAAGGTAAATGTTGAATCAAACATGAAATAGTTAATTTTCTGTTAATATTTTTTTCTTGAATCTCTGAAATATTTAAGTTTGGAACAAAAAAAGAAGATTATTCAACTGAAATAATGAATTATCAGAGAAAAAAATTATTTTTTAACAATGTAGTTCCTTCTTCAACTAAGAAGCTGAATCTTGAACCAAACAAGGTTTTTCAGTCGCTATTCGTGATGAATGAAAATTTTATTTTATTTCATTCCTGAAAATTTTGTCAAATAATTCTGAAATCATATAAGATTTTCTGTAAAATTTATAAGAAAATGCTGGAAAAAAAAGCGACTTTTTTCTATGGATTTGTCAATTAAGTTATAGTGTTCAATAATAATTAATAAATAATCAAATATATTGAAATATTCCGTAAAAAGTGATGCGTAGTATAATCTAGAGGAAAGACTTTTATTTTCCTTGACGTGCGACTCATAATCAGAGCCAAATTTAAAGACAGGTAAATACAATTTAGTTCTTAGCAATGAGACGTAGTTCTGAGGCTACTCATCTTGTTAAATATCATGTTAGATAGGAAGCAACTCGGATTCTACATTGTTTTTATTTTTTGGTAGCTTTGGCTCAAACTTAGTTCTTTTTTTATTGAAAATTAATTTTTGTATCTGAAAATTTAAGTATTTAATTTTCCGTCGAAACTTTTCTTTTGTAGATATTTAATCTGTTGGTTGACAGTTCATCTATTGATTAAGAATTTAAATATTTTGTTGGCAAATTATTTCATTTGATTGAAAACGTATTTCTCTAACTTAAAATTAAAAGTATTCTATTTTTTGATAAAAATTTATCTTTTTTCATATTGAATTCTGTAATTTTCACACTGAATTTGAAATAATCAGCATGCTTCACAAGAATCCGCAAGTAACAATTTTTAAGAATATTGACAAATGTATTTGTGTTTGTGTAAATTCGTTGGCGACGCGTAGCTTCTTCTCAATTAATTAACACGTGTAGATCGAGTCTAAGTCCAGAGTAACTACCACTTTCAAGAATAGTAAATAAATTTTCGACATGAGAAAAAAACGCCACTTCATCGCCTAAATGGAGGGATAATGTTTGTCAATATGACGTGAAGGCTAGTATCTATATAAGTACAGCTAGTTTAAGGTCTTTGCAGTTGAAGTTCAACAAAGTCTCCGGAGAGCAGTTTTTTTCTTCAAGCAAGATGAAAATTGCTACGTGTCTCCTGTTCTTCTACGCGCTAATATTTTTCCGCAATGCTGTTTGTAAGTAGAATATAATATAATAATTAATACATCAATCATACATTGAAATATCTTCCATCCAGATATCGACTATATTAGAGAATAAGCATTTCAATTTATAACAGTTGAAACATATGTTTATTATCATTGTACGTATTTCACCCAAAATGTTGTTCAGAGTGCGGAAAAATATGTAATTCACCTATTTTGAAACTGAACGAGGCCACATATTCAGATACGAAGACGGACGGAAAAAAAATGTGAAGAAAAATCTTTCTAACATATGTTACTAGGGAATTGAATTTATGGGTACACGCAAAGATTGAGGATGAAACTTTAGAACATAGCTTGGCAGACATGTCATCGCATGCTATGTAATAAAGATTTTTTTTTGAATTATTACATTTAAACTGAAACTTTTCCCAACATATGTTACGAACATTAATATTCATGTGTACCCATAAGTTGAAAATTTTGGGTAAATAATCCAAATTAATAAGGTATGAACCGAAATTTACGCCAAAGTATGCTCGGAAATTCTTCGTTATAGCCCCACGCCTATGCCAACATATGTTCCAAATTTTTTTTGTTACAATCTGTTTCCTTCTATCTGTGCATCTGAAACTTTCTTTTCACAAATTTCATATACTTTATTAAATTTTAACAAATTTGATCAATTTTTATCAAATTAAAAGATTTTCATAAATTTCTTAAATTCATAGAAATTTATGAAAATTTATGAAGTGGACGCATACGCAATACCTCGGAAAAAAATTTCAAAAAAGCCGTAACCGGGTGAGCATGAGTGTGTTGCCCCCACTTGTTTTGTTTCATATTTCAGGGGTGAGTTTCTACCAATATTGAACTGATTAACCACAAGTAACAACTTAAAAACAAAATTGTTCACCTTAATTATAAACAAATTTATTAAAAAAAAATATAATTTCTATAAGTTGGCTCAACCGCCTTTTATGACTAAAATATATGAGTATAAGGGTGTATGGGCAACTGGAAAAACAAACAATTCCTTCTACGGGAAGCTAAAAAAATTATTGTTATTTTGTAACCATTTCTTTGTGATGAAATATTGGTGGCAACACCGCCATTTTTTCTGTAATATACTCATATCCAAAGTAACAGCATATATTTTTGGGGTAAAATCAAAGGATTACTTTATGGTTAACAAAAATGCACACAAAATTATGGCCCCTTACGTGTACATTGAGCTAGCACCTTCACAATCGCAATTTGGCATTTTTCATTGCCAGAAGTTTGAGCTCCAACCCTTAACGTTAAAAGCAACCCCTTTGCACTACGCACATATAACAGTGTGAAAAAGTAATCTTTTTGAGAGTGTAACCATATGGCTAGTGTCTCCGATTTTCGGTCTCCTCGAAGATAACCACCCCGATTTCTGAACTCCAACCCTTAACGGTAAAAATCAGCCCCTTTGTACTACGCACATATGCCAGTGTGAAAAAATAAACTTTTTGACAATTTAACCATGTGCCTAGAGTCTCTGATTTTTGGTCTCCTCGAAGATAACCACGCCGATTTGTGAACTCCAACCCTCAACGGTGATAATCAACCCCTTTGTGAGTTTTTTATTTTTGAATTGTTTCCATATGAAATGCTTCTCTTAATATATCCATGAATACCTTGAGCATTTGCCATGTGAACGCCCAGTCTCTCTTCGCACATTTTCTAGAATTCAAGCATTTCTTCAGAACATGTTCCTACCATATAATAGCTGTTTCTGAGACTTGGTTGACTCCAAATATACCCTCTAGCCTCCTTACAATTGACAACTATTCGCTCTTTCGAAGAGACAGAAACGAGAGAAGGGATGGTGGAGTTTGTTTTTTCCTGCATGATAGTCTGGGTGGGACTGTGGTTGATGTGAGTCCAGTAGCTACTTATCCCACGACCGAGTTTCTCTTTGTTGAAGTTAAATCAACTTCTAATAATGTTTTAGTGGGTGTGGTCTATAAACCACCCAATGACTCCTATAACACTGAGCTAGAATCGATAATTTTTTCAAGTGTTCCTAACTTTAATAACATTACACTTACTGGAGATTTTAATACTAACTTAAATCTTACTTCCAATCATTCTAAATATCTAACATCTTTGGTATACTCTTCGGGACTCTCGATTGTAACTCATGAATCCACGCATCATACTGATCGTTCCAGTACTCGTATCGACCTAATGATTGTGGACGATATTGATAAGGTTGTCTCCTACGAACAAGATGCTGTTCCTTTTCTCTCTAATCACGACTTGACTAAAATCAACTTTAAATTTTCTTTTAATTTAAATTCAAAGTCAACCCAAAGACTGGTGCGGAATCTTTCAAAAATTGATGAACATACTTTCCACAAACATCTAATGACGTATGATTGGGAAAAAATATTACTAGATACAGATATAAATAATAAAATTAACGCTCTGACTCATTACCTAGTAACCGCATTCAAAAAATTTTCTCCGCTACATGTTCCTAAAGCTTTGATAAAGCTGCCCCCTGGATCACATCTGAAATTAAGAATCGGATGATGGAACGTGATGGCATGCGCCGACTTGCAAAAAGAACAAAAAGCAGTACAATACTAGCTCAATTTCGTAAACTAAGGAACCTAGTTTAAACTAAGATTAGAGATTCGTTCAATCAGTACAATTATAATGAGATTGCACACAGCGATGAAAAAGAGGACATTTGGCATCTCCTTAGATGTTTACACCTAATCCCGCCCAAGCACGAATCTATAGATAGTAATTTTCGCCTGATGACTTTGTAAAGACTTTTTTTACATTCCCAGTTGCAGACTTAACATCATCATCTTCCACTACCTCTCTTAATTCATTATTTAATGACTCTGAGTTCATTTTCGATGAAATCACACCTGAAATACTTTTTGAAAAAACACTTGAAATCAAATCAAATGCTATTGGGACTGATGGAATATCAATCAAAATGATTAAACATGCCCTTCCAATTATCTTTCCTATCCTATTGCATATTTATAATGCTTCCCTTCAGGTCGGTATCTTCCCAGATATCGGGAAAAGGGCCGTTATTTGCCCAATTGCCAAAATTTCCAAACCTACTACTCCGAAGGACTTCCGGCCAACTTCTATTTTATGTGCACTCTCTAAACCACTTGGAAAAATTGTTCACTTGCAACTTTCCAGATTTCTTGAATTATCTAAGGATATTGACCCGATGCAATCAGGTTTTCGTGCTAAACATAGTACTCTTACTGCTTCCCGCAAAGTAACGACAGATCTCAAATTAGCAATGGATAACAGGGAGATCACGATTGTTGTTCTGTTTGATTTTTCGAAGGCTTTTGATATGGTTAACCATGAATGACTTCTAAAAAAGTTGAAATCTTGTAACTCGTCAAACTCTGTCATCAAATGGTTTCAGTCATATTTTAATCATCGGTCTCACAGAATTATTAATATCAGTGGTGGGCTTTCTGAATGGGGTGAGGTCAAGTGTGGGGTTCCACAGGGCTCCATTCTAGAACCCCTCCTCTTCAATTTGTTCACATCTGACCTTTGAAGTGAACTTCAACATTGCAACTACCACAAATATGCGGATGATTTCAAAATTTATTTATCGGGACCAATTTCTACGCTGAGTGGATTGCTTGTTTTAGTCCAGGAGGTTTTTCTCTGAATATAAATGTGTTGTTTTATCGCGCTTAGTGCCAGTCCAAGCAGACGTTCAAATAATTGAATTGCGACCGCCACGTGGCTTTCCATGCATCACGTATCCCGAGCGTGTTCTCGATCACGACATGATAGCGCTAAGCAGTTTTTTGTGCCCCAGGTATTCCGGGTGTGTTCTCAAAGACGACGCTAGAGCGCTACGCAGTAGAAATCCTATGAATTCAGAAAATTCAGATGACTTATAGGAATTCAGAGAATTCATAGAATTTTGCATATTCAATGAATTCAGGATATTCAAGGATTACAGGGAACCCAAAGAATTTAGAGCATTTAGTAGATTAAAGGAATTTAGAGAATTTAGAATGTTTGAGTTTGAGAATTCAAGGATCATTTCATTTCTGGGAATGAAGAGAATTTGAAAATTTCAGAAAATGCAAAGATTTCTGAAAATTTCAGAAATTCAGACAATATAAGGAGTTCAGAGGATATTAGAAATTCTGAAAACTTAAGGAATTGTCCAAATTTAAGGAATTCAGAGATTTTCAGGAAATCAGTGAATCTACTACCAAATTTTAATTGCTCTAAATATAAAACTCTCCACTGAAAAAAAATAAATGAGCGTTTCCTTATTTTAAGGTTTGAAAGCTGTACACTTTTAGTTTAAAGGCCTTTATATTCTAACATTTTTTAGTCATTCCATTTTTTATAATTTGAAACGTTCTAAATTTCAAAATGGTTCATTTTTAAGTTGTATTATTGATTAATTTTCAGTTTTAAATACTAAGTAGTAAAATTATTCAAACTCCCAGTGTGCACGAAATTTAGGAAAATAATTGGAACCGTTCTAAAAACGTTCCTTGGACGTACAAGGCAAAAGACTTTATTTGAACGTTCGAAAAACTGTCCTAAGTCTGACCAAATAATGTTCTGAAAACGTTTCATGTTCCAAACACGTCCTTAAAACATTTTTAGTCAAAATAAATAATTTTCGACCAAAAACTGCGAATTTTCAACCAAAGTTTCAAATTTCAAAGACAAAGAATTGAAATTTAATTGAAGGAGATTTATTTTCTAATAAAAAAAGATTAATTTTTGACAAAATACATGAATTTTCAACTAAATATTTTGATTTTTAATGGAATTTTCAAACTCATAGTTGAATTTCCATTAAAAATGTTAATTTTCTACCGAAAAAAGACAAATTTTCAACTAAAACAGATCATTTTTCAACCAAAAATAGAATAGTATAATTTTCAGTTAGAGAAATAAGTTTTTAAGCAAGTAAAATGAATTTTCAACAAAATATTTAAATATGCAGCCAAACTGATGAATTTTCTACAAAAATATTGAATGTCTATGAAAAAAATCGATAGAAAATTTAGTTCAATTCTTAGTTAAAAAAATTGATTTTTCATAAAAAAAACTAATTTTCAACCGAAGAAATGAATTTTCAACTAAGAAGATTAATTTGGTACCAAAAACTACCAATTTTTAACAAAGGAGATGAATTTTCAACCAAATGGTTAAATTTTCAACTGAAGACGATTTACATTCAACCAACATGAAATAGTTCAATTTTCAGTTGAAGAAATTAATTTTCAGTTAAAAAACACCTCATTTTCAAACCAAAGAAATGAATTTTGAACCAAAAGATTAATTTTCAACAAAATACATTAATTTTCTACCAAAAAGGTAAATTAGTCACTAAGAAGATTAATTTTCTACGCAAAAAGACAAAGTTTCAACAAAATATAGAAATTTTCCGTTAAAGAAATTAATTTTCAATTAAAGAAACAATTAATTCTCGAGCCAAAGAAATTAATTTTGAACCAAAAGATTAACTTTCTACCCAAAAAGATTAATTTTTAACAAAATACAATTATTTTCTACCAAAAAGGCAAATTGTTAATCAAGAAGATTAATTTTCTACGACAAAAAACAAAGTCTTAACAAAATAAAAAAAATTTCAAACAAATAGTTGAAATTTAATTTGAAGAAGATTAATGTTTAACCAGACATCAAAGAGTTCAATTTTCAGTTTTAAAAATTAATTTTTAATGAAAAAAAATTATCTTGTTGATCAGCTTGCAACATCAAATTTGAAAAAATATATTATTAAAAACTGGAATCGTTTAAAATTAAACCATCTTGAATTGAAAGCATATATCATAACCTTGAAAACTGTTTTGGATTCATTTTTAAATCTTTCAACATTTTTTCGTTTGAAAATCATTAAATCCAATAGTTGAAAAACGAATTAAAACCGTTTGCAAACCCATCATCTTTGGCTTCCACATCGTACTTCGACTTGACGTAAAAATTGTGATGTTTTTTGTCAATGAAGTCTTTGAGATACTTCAGATCAAGGTATCTTGCTTTTGTTATCGCCTTACCATTAGGGTAAAGACATTCTAATTTCGTCAATTTGAAGTCATCGTGAATCACATTTTTCTTCGCAATGTTCAGGACTTGAATGCTTCCGCTATTGTTATACATTTCAATGCGAAAGGGATCGTTCCGATTGTACAGAAGTCGTCGTGCATTCAACCAGTTAACTTTATCTTTTCTTTCGTCAACTTTCCGGTTGGTGATTTTCTATTTCAACTGATTCGATGAGACAAAGTGTTTTCTTTTCATTACCACACCACCGAATTTCGACTCCTTCTTCCGCGTGTTTCTGATCAAGTCCATCCACTCATCTGAGGACTAGATTTTTTTATACAATTTCCGCTCTTTCTCAATTGAACCCAATTGACGGTCACAGCTCTTGTAGCTGTGGCCAGATACAGAAAATTCTTGATCAATGGTTCCGATTGTCGAGTTTTTAAGAAAATGTTTTCACAGCAAGCTAACATTTATATTACGATTTTGTCCAACGCATGAGGCGGAATATAAAATCAATCGCTCCGTCGTTGGTGGAATTTTGTGGTTCAGGTAATACAAAAGGCAGAAACCAATCTCCTGACCTGCTCGAGATGCTACATTCTCGCTCCAGATGTACATGTGACCTGAAAAATATATTATGTGAGTATGCGGATTAGTTTTGAATTAATGCATTTTAAAATTTACCTTTGTTTGTTACTTTTTCGTAAATACAGAGATTATACGTCCATAATTGTCGCTTGTAATCTGCTACTGAGGTAGTCAAGGTAGGTGTTTCTCAGGAATTCTGTTATTCAAAAGTGAGAAGCACAAGCTCTTCTCTGTTCATCGCAACATCTTTGTTCTTTGATCATAATCGAGATGTTTTAAGAATTTATTTACGACTGTGAGATGCTCCGAATGTTCTCTTTCTGCGGCATCCTTATCTTCTTGCGTATACTTCGCACCTTGCTTGATGCTTTGCAAGTGATCACATGTTTTGCAAGCATCAGCATGACGCTTCTTCATTCCGATGTTGAATTCATGTTTGAAAATGGCATCAAAGCTGTGGCTCTTCACTTTGGTATCGGATTCTTCTTCACAATGCACCTCGTAACCTTCATACAATTTGACCATGTTCCACCCTGGAGCTAAGTATACGCGATTGGACGTTTTTCGAGAGTAGTGGGAATCATACTTCGGAAGGCGATGGATAAATCGTCGAACGACATCTTTGGCAGTTGCAGGTATTTTCTTTGGTGGTGTACTTTTACCACGCTTGTCAGTTGAATTGGCATTAGTTGCGATGTATGCAACTGCTCGATAAACGACTGGGCCAGTCACCTTCAAGGATCCGAGAATGAAAAATTTGCAGACCTTGATGGCAAGTCCCTCGCTGTTTTTGAAGCTGATCTCGTAGTAGAAGTCTCTTGTCTTCTGACTCTGGATAGGCTGCAATTCATATTTGCTGGACTTCACAGGGACACGCCTCACATTTTCTCGCAGAAATAACACTTCCGTCTGATGGGTTGTCTCGCCCCAATAAGATTTATAGATGTTTTGTTCCCTCTCAAGGTCAATAACAGAAGAGCATTGCACTTTTCATTTGCAAACAGTAATTCCCTCGAATTTTACAGCTTCTATAAGCTTTTCCTTGCGAGTAACACGTTCTTCGCTGCGCTCGACTTTCTTCTTTGCAACAACCTTTTTATGAAGATGTTCTTGCCTCTTCCGTTTACGTGAACAAAGTATCGAAACTTCTGTAATCAACAAGAAAATGCATCTCGGAGTATTCGTGACCGAATTCGTAACCAACTACCTCCAAAACCACAAAAAATATATAGAATATTAGGAAATCTAACTTGCGATATTTTTTTATCAGATTCTTGATCGGTGACTCGAAAACTCATGAAAAGTATATGAATCTTGCGAAAAATTCACTTTTACAAAAAAATTTGTTTCAAAAATTGTTTCAACAAATAAGTTCTTCGAATCTGATGGCAGATTGGTAATCAGCGACCCTAAAACCCACGAAAAGCATATTCATTAGGGTGGTTCTTATTTATACTTGGTGGATTTGTTTTGTCGAATTTCTCTGCTTTCACCCGGCACTTTTGTTCGAATGCAAAAAAAAATCTCAAAATTTAAGGAAAATCGGTTAATATTTAGGGGTGGTGGAAAGACCATGAAGTTTCCCATTGATTAAACATAGGAAAAGGCGTCAATAACCCGCAATATTACGTAAAATTCAGATTTGTCACTTATGGGGTTTTCTTTGGAGACCCATAAGAGTGGCTTAAAATTAATCAACCTCAAAATTTATGATTGATTCTTACTCTCTGACGAATGCTGGAAAATAGAATGAAACACGGAATCATTTGTAATATATTATCGTGTACAAAAAGCTGGCTTTTTCCCATGTTAAATCAAGGGCGAACTTCATTGTCTTCGCGCAACCCCTAAATATTAACCGATTTGGCTCAAATTTAGAGATTTTTTTGTTGGGCATTCGAACAAAACTGGAGGGTGAGAGCAGAGAAATCCGAAAAGTGAAAAATAAGGGCTACCCTAATATGCATGTAGGAACCAATTCCCCTTTTCAGAATAATTTGTTTTAAAAAATAGTTGAAACAAATTAATTTTGCAAATCTGATGCCAGATTCATGATCATCGGACTTATAAGAAGCATATGCATCTTGCGAACACTTTATTCTTGCAATAATTGTTTAAAAAATAGTTTGAACAAATTAATGTTGCAAACCTAATGCTTAATTTGTGATCACTGGTCCTAAAACCCACGAAAAGCATATGCATCTTGTGAAAAATTCAATTTTTCAGAATATTTTGTTTGAACAAATAGTTTCAGCAGATGAATTTCGCAAATCTGATACCAGATTTGTAATCAGCGACTTGCAATAATTCTTTGAATGCACGAACTACAAAAATTTCTTCAATTTTCAGGCTTGAAAATTGCCTTGAATTTTCAGACTTCAAAAATATTTTTTGCATTATCAGACTTGAACATTTTTTCGAATTTATGGTGTTCGAAAATTTTTCGAATATTCTTACTCAGACAACATTTCTACTCTTTGAGGTTGAAAAACTATTGGAATTTAAACAACTTCTCTATTTTGTGTTGTTGAAAAATTTGTGGTATTTACAGACTTGAACAATTTTTCGGATGTCCAGACGTCGAGAATTTCTGGAATTGTCGGACTTCTCAGTGGGCACAAAACCATAAACATCCTAAGAACATCCTTGGGACGTTCCTAGGATGTCCAATGTCAGTCCAATTAACGTCTCTAAGACGTCCAATGTCCTAAAGATGACCTAAAGACGTTTTGAAGACAATAGGACATTCTCAGGACATCTTTCTTACTGACATTAGACGTCTTAAGATTATCCCTAAGACGTCCAAAAGACATGTTCCAAAAGACGTCTTAGGGGGGATTTTCGGACTTAGATAACTTTGTTACTTCTTGATGTTGGAAAATTTACAACACTGAGAAGTAAAAAAATTTTCAAGTCCGAAAGTTCGAGAAATTTTCCAAGCCCGTGCATCCGAGAAATTTAAGTGGTCGTGAGAGAGCTACGAAAAACCGCTGAGGGCTTGAAAAAATTAAAAGATTCGCGAGAGATGGTGGAAGGACGAAAAAAACATGACGAAAAACCGCGTGGCACTTAAAAAAATAACAAGATTTGTGAGCGACATTGAGGAGGGGGCGACAGGGGGGACACGACGAAAAACCGCGCGGCGCTCTAAAACAATGACAAGATTCTAGCCATGATGGAAGGGCGCGAAAAAACGATGAAAAACCAAGTGGCGCTCAAAGACAATGAAATGATTTGATCGATGATGGAAGGGCACGCGAACTTTGCAGAATTGTAAGAGAATTAGCAGAATCTTAACAGATTTGAAAAAATTTGGAGAATCAAGAATGTTAGCTGGGAGCAAGTTGTGAATCTCATTCAGAAGAAATGTAAAATGAATCTTGAAAGTCAAATTTTGAAAACAATTACACGGAGAGACTTTTGATATCAATATTTGGTTCATTCTATACCTATAATTAAAATAAAATGTAAGAATTCAGGGATAATCGGGGTACTGTTATGAAGATTACTACTATGATAAGAGATGATGGTATTTCTGTATGTAATAATACAAACTTGAGCGAGCAAAAATTAGTATTCACATTTTTTTATTCACGTTTTATTTACAGTCTGAAAAAAGCGAGTGTGAAAGAGTAATAATGATCAATAACAAGTTTTGTAAACAATATCGTCAAAAGTTAATATTTTAAGTAACATAAGTTATCAGAAATGTACGAAATTCCAGTATTCTTAAACAAGAATCCGTATTGAAATAAGAACCACTAGCAATATCTGTAACCGGGATTTGCGAGAATTCTAAATAACAATACTAAAAAAACTCCAAACCTTAAACTTTTACAATTTTATAAATGAAGATATAAAGTGGAAACATTGTGAAGTAAAGTATTTTAGAATTAAGCGTTGTCAACTAAATACTGTAGTAATTGAAACAGTTAACAATTTAACTTAACATTGGGAAAAAAGTTTAAATTGAACTTATTTTTAATTAAATTATATCATGTGATATATTTGTGATATTCCAAGTGACTCGATAGATTGTTCTTCTAAAAATTTGTAAAATTCCCTGTGAAAAACAAAATTCACTGTCATTTCTCAGTTTTTCCCGGTCTAAGAAAATTCCCGGCCAATGCCCGGTTTTCGGTTCAGCGAACTGCCCGTAAATGATAAGTTCACAAAGCCAAACAAAAATCTGAAAATTCATTTCGATAATTTTTCTCGAAAAATATTAATTTTAGAAAGCAAATATGGATACAAAAATATGTGTTTTGACGAGATCTACAACTTTTGTGAGCAACAATTCTTTCCAAAATCAATATTTTTCGAGATTTTGAAAAAAAACTAATTTTTATAAAATGTCAAAATTATCTAAAAGGAACCCCTAGGCCAAGTATCAAGTCTTGGGTGATCTTTTCGGAAGTATAGCCGACGATTAATGTGTTTTCTTGAAAATTAGTTTTTTTTTTTGTGAAGACCTGGTTTAAAAAAAAATATTTGGGTTAAGATTTATTTATTTTGTGTTGTAATATTTTTGGTCTTATTATTGTTTTCAGGAACATTTTTCTGTTTTCTGACCATGCGTTTTATTTAATTTTTTCTCATCTGAGTGTAAAACCACGTGGCTCGTACTCGGAACCCCTCATCCCCCAATGTAGTCCAACGTGGCCTTTCGTCGCCCCCTGCCCCCCTAAAAAAGCTACGTGGTCCATGGAAGGTCCCTCATTTATTCCTATTTTTTTTACCACTTTTAATAAACTCAGTTAATTACAATTTAACCATTCACAGATGGTTAACGAAAAGAATTTTTCTAAATATTATGTGATACTTTGAAGGGATGTAGGATCAGAATTGCTCTTAAAAAACCTCAAATTGTCAGAAAATTTTTTACAGAATCTGAGTAGACTCCCCGAGATAATTCTGAAGATAACATTTTTTAATATTTTTATTGATAAGTTTCAATATATAAAATATCCACAAAATATACCGATTAAGATTAATAGTATAAATTTCCGTGCTACTTCCTCAAATGAGCTGATGATTATTTTTACATTTTCCAAAATAAAAAAAAAATAAAACTCCATAATTGTCGCTTCGTTTAAAAAAATAGATTTTTCAATTAATTCTGTCACTTTCTGTTATTATAGGTATGCGTAATGGAAATAGCTTAATGGTGTAATAATAAGATAATAATAAAGTCCATGTCCTCTGAAATTTTTGACCCAGCAGTATTAGTTTCTCACAAATAGTTTCACATGCGTATAAGTATTATTATAGGATTCGCAAATAAACCAGTGTAGTGTGCGTTCATATACTTCCAGCCGTCTTTTTTTTTTGCCATGTTCCAGCGTGAAACGCAACATCACGTGACCCCCTTTTTTTGTATAGTGGTTTAGAAAGATTGCAAAGCGTTTGTTTCGCTTCTTTCAAAGCACTGCACTATATAGCAATTTTCGTTATTCGAATCCATTACCTCGATTATCCCTAAATTTCGTAATTTTTGCTCCTGAATAATGTGTAGAAAACACATTTTTGAGAATTCTTGCAAAACGTTTTATATGCATGCTGAAATTCAAAGATTTTTCATAGCAAAACAAAAGTAGTTCAAAAAATCAGTGTCTTCATAAACAGACTTGTTGAATTCGTAGGACCTACCTTGCACTACTTCGTTTTCATCGTCTCATTCCATTGCAAAAAAAAACACTCGCTAACGGTGAAATCTGCAGTATAAAATTCCAATACTATAAAAAAATACACTCTCTCACAGTAAAATCGATTCTTGGAAAAATCTAACATTTTTAAGTGAATAATATTATAATCACCTTCGGCCGCTGCATCCATTTCTGGTTATGTTTATCGAAATCACAATAAAAAACACTTCAGGAAAAAAACTGCGAAAATTTGGAATCCAATAGCGCAATACACCGACCTTGAAGATCAGTGAAATCAATAGAAGAGGAATGGAATCTGTATTTCGGTCAAGAATCGATACCATTAATAAATTCAATTAGACCCCTGCATCGACCATGTACACTGCAGTCCCGCTTTACCCGTTCCCGATAGACCAGCCAAGGTGGTCCAAGGGGCGAGAGAGAGAGAGAGAGAGAGTCGCTGCGTGGTCAGCGGAACTACTCCACAACAACGCAGGGGTGTAAAAAAAAAGCAGGCAGTACCCTCGGAGGTTCAAAATGCAGTCTTGAAGACTTTTACAATTGAAAACTAAAAGCGTTTGAAGTGGAAACTTTTTGATGGAAGACATTTATCATTTAACATTTATTAACATATTTAGATGTTCCAAAAACGATTCAAAAATAATTTTAAATTTGAAAAAATTTAAAACAACTTCTAGATTTCTCAAGATCAATGACAGGGTAAATCAAAGCATGTACATTTTTTAAATTCCAAATATTTAACTACGTCGCGGAACCCTCGATGAAGGATAAAGACGTCATTCGTCCTTAAGAACTTGCATAAACTATTTGGATCTTTAATGATGGTTTTCATGATACACAATGAGATGGCAAGTGAACGTAAATGGCGAACAAGAACAAATTAAAATCGTAGAGCGGAGTAACGCAGAAACGACTATTGCTAACTAAAAACAAACGAATATCGCCAAGTGAGACGGCACATTGCCTACAGAGAATTAAAATAAAGAAAAAAATGAATCTAGCAGCGTGGATGGTTGCACGTATGAGATTCGAAAACAGGAAAGAATTGAAGATTGCACAATGAGGCAGCAAGTGAATTTAAAGTGAACTAAACTGCGAAGCTTTGTAGATTTGAGATTGAGTTTTATGATATCCAGATTTAGTACAATATATGATTTATTCAATATCTCTACTTGTATTTTTCTGTACATCTTCGGTTACTACCTTAATGTGTTCAGGTAAGTAAGTTTAGTAAGTAAGTTTTATTTATAAGCGTGTTTCTATTCGGTATAAACTTTAATTAGTTCTAGTTTTTGGAAATATACTTATAAATCAACTTACCATTTCCTTTCACCATGCCACCTTGTGATAGGAGAGAGACATTTTGTGTCGTATGTGGTAGATTCGTTGTACCTAAAAATAAAAGGTCTCTAACAGATGTTGTAAAAAATATGTTTATCAATGGTTATGGTGGCTCAAAAGAAAGTCTTGATCATTCTTGGATTCCTCAAATCATTTGCTCGACTTGTCTAAGAGACATTAGCAGATCTTCTAAAGACAATAAAAAAATCGTATCTCTATGCCTATGATTTGGCGTGAATCTTCAAGTCATGAAACTGATTGTTACTTTTGCTTATGCAGGACGGAAGGTTTCAATTCAAAAAATGTTATTGCTTTGATTTACCCTGTTATTAATTCTGTTAGGTATCCAGTATTTATTAGCAACTTTGACACAGATAGTTTTGTGAGAACAAATGAATATAATTATAATCAGGATAATGTAAACGATGCAGAGAGTATGGAAAAGTGGGAAAATCAAGAAGACAGCGAAGACGATTTAGTGGATCCAAAAAAAGTACTGTTACCGCCGTTACATATAAAACTCGGCTTAGTGAAACAATATGTTGAGGCAATGGGCAAAACGGAAAGTAATGCTTATAAGTATATTTTTGAGAAGTTTCCTAAACTTTCTGATGCTAAAATAAAATAGAAAGTATTTGACGGTCCGTAAACTAGAGCTCTGTTGAGAAATGATGAATTTGAGCGAAGAATAACTAAAGATGAAAAAGAAGCATGGCACAGTTTCAGGGAAGTTTGCTCCAACTTTTTAGGAAATCGCAAACACCCTCGCTACAAAGAAATGGTTGCTAATTTGATTAAACATTTTGAAAACTTGGAGTGTTTGATGGATTTAAAAATTAATTTTTTGGATTCTCATATAGATTGGTTCCCTGAAAATTTAGGTGACATGAGCGAAAAGCAGGGAAGATATGAGTATGGGATACTCACATGATGTCTGACTATTGCTGGAGTCTTAAAAGGGATACAAAGAGCAATCACAAACGTAAGAGTATTCGAAGATTATTTGAGTTAAAAGAAAACGCGTTCTTCAGAAAAAAAACAAGTCGTTATAAATAAGCATCACATCTTTGTTTGTGTACAGGATCATGATTTATACATCACATCAACCTAGCGTTGGGGCTACCGTAGAGGGTAAGTTCTGAGAGAAGTGGTACCTCCACGTGGTTCAGAATGGGTAACGCTGAAACCACTTCAACTGAATTAAAAACGTTTTTCTATAAGTTGTACATTTGTGGATTTGGAGTTTGTAAGCTTGGCATTTCTAAGCTTAAAGTTGGAGACTTGGGCTTTGTGAACTCGCACTTTGTGAGCTAGAAGTTATGCGCTTAAAGGGTTAGTATGCTTGGGGTTTGTGGGGTTCACCTTGAATTGACTTCGATCGAGAACTTATAGGATATAACAGAAAGCAGATGTAGATTCAGCGACCTCAAAAACTTATTATTACCCTGACTTATTTGGTTAGCGATGAATTTTGTAGGTTTGACCTTGAATTGACCTTGACCCGGACCTGATGGGACCAAACGGATAACGGATTCGAATTCAGCGACCCCGAAAATATAAGACCCAGCTAGTCTGGTCCGTGTTGCAAGGGTCTAAGATTTTGTGGTTCTGTGTAATATTGCACAGTCCATAGGAACTACCTCCAAGACACTAAACGAATCAAGTCCAAGACTAGTTAATATAGCTATCTGCACAGTGACATTCGACAACCCCTGGCAGCACAGACGGGGTTCGTTAAATGTGATAGAGGTAGTTTCTAGGGGTCGCGAAATATCACTATGCAGATTGGCATATTAACTAGAGTTTTGGAAAGTTGTCTGGGGTGATTATTTTTTATTTGATATTTTTTTGGCGGTTTTAGTTCAAGACAGCTATGAGTTGATTCATTCAATGTTATTGGAATGGTTTCTTGGAGTTGTGGAATACTAATTTCAGGATAGATTTATCAATAGAGATTTGGAAAGTTGTATGTGTTGATTATTATTTTTAATAAACAAATTTCATGTGCCTTTAGTTGAAGGCTGCTGTGACATGTGGTCGTGGACTATATCTGTGAGGACAGATATATTAAATAGAGTCTTCAAAAGTTTCCTTCGGTGATTAATTGTGACTGGAGTCTTGGAAAGTTTTTCTGGGGTGATTATTTTTAGTCTGGAATATTTTTGTCGATTTTAGTTGTAGGCAGCTGGCACGCTGTTTGTTAAGTGTGATAGGGGTAGTTCTTACGGGTTGTGTAATGTTACTGTGGAGATGAGGATATGAAAAAGAGTTTTGGTTTTTTGATTATCACTGTTGGGTTGTGGGTATATTTCAGAGTTTTGCGAAGGTGACTAGTATGATTTTTTTCAGTTGCAAATTTTTCGGCAGTGTTTTGTGAAAAGCGTAAAATCATTGACTTTTGATTGATATTTTGGGAGGGGGGTTTGCTTAATATCTATATTTTTAATTAGGGGTAATTTGTTAGTGTTATAGATTGTTTTCGAACAATTTAATTTGTTATCTTCAGTAAGCTCAAAACTAGCTCAGTCCTATACGGTATATGCTTTCTCGTACTTATTCCATATCTTTTTCTCTGGGTTTTATTAAACGGAGGTGCTGGCGACCAGTACCTTCGCTCAAAAGTCGGTTTGTTGGGAAAACTAAAATAATCCAAAAATTGGCATCGGTGCCCACAAATATCCCAAGAAAAGCCCAAAATTATGGCATAAAGAAAATATTTAAATTTTGTTGTGGAGGTGCTAGCGGAACGCACCTGCACTCGGCCTTTGTACTTCCACAGAGTATCGTCGTGTTGTACATTACGACAAAACGGAGTGTAATGTGAAGAGTGATCTTCCGCTGTATCGGAATGTACGCTACTCTACGCTGTCGCATAAAACACGTAAATGCACCAGAGTCACATGAATTACTATGAAGTTTAGAAACTTTTATAATTTTCTATAAATTTTAGAAATGTATAGGTGGAAAATTCTGTATTTTCTGGAACTTCATGAAAATGTATTCAATTAGTGGAAATTTATTAAAACAAGTTTAAATTTATAGGCAGTTACGGTAATTTACGGAAATTTATAGAAAAGTTTTATAACTTACAGGTAACTCATGATAACAGTTCCGATGCACGCATGTGCAATAGCTCGGGCTGTAATTTCTAAAATGTATAGAAAATGAACAATGAAATTTATGAAAATTTATGAAATTTATGAAAATTCATGAAATTTATGAAAATTCATGAAATTTATGAAAATTTATGAAAATTATGAAAATTTATGAAAATTTATGAAATGTATGAACATTTATATGAAAATTTATGAAATTCACGAAAATTTGTAGAAATTCATGAAAATGTGTGAAAATACTAGAAATATATGAAACTTATGGACATTTTTCAAGTTGAGACTGTTATGGTAATTAACCGGTAACCTTTGAAAAATTCTATAATTTTTTCCATAGCTTCTTGAAGTTTGTTGGAAGTGCATATCCAGAATTTCTAGTAAGCGTTTTTGCCACGCAGATTCAAATTCCGCTGAATAAAAATCTTTAAAAGAATGAGGGGGGTTTTGTGGTCGCCGATTTCAAACTTAACATCAAAAGCTATTTTTCTGAAGCTTGGTTACAAATTGAAAATGACGTTTGCAATATGACGCATATTTGTTATAAAAAATGCTGGAACTAATAACAACGATCGACTTTTCTAATTTCGTTGAAAAAATTCTTTAAAAAAATTCCTATATTATATCTTACAGATGGAATGAATAGGTGGCGCGGGCGGCTAGGTAATATTCGAACTGGAAGGGACCAGCAGAGTACAGGAGAAGATCATCATTCACAGCCTCATACCGGTAATGCTCTTGAAAGAGGAATGGTGACCAGTCGAGCGCACCTTACACCTCAAGATCGAGCTTTAGTATCCACACATCAGCGTTAGTATATTATAATTCTTTTGAACTAGCAAGAATTTTTCGGGTTTCAGAAAAAGATCCAAATTTTATTTCTTTACCGCTAATAAATTATTCTCGCTGAACGGCGTTGGCCCCTGGACACCTTTGAAACAAGTTTAGAATATTAACTTAACAAATACATATTATTATATTAAATTCAATTGCAGATCTTTTTTCATCAAACAAACACGTTGTAGCTTTCTCCGTTTTTCCAAATAAACCCTAAATCCCCGTCTTTAAAGAAACAACTTTCTGTACACGTTAGAAAATAAAAGTTTATGAAATTTGTGGAAATTAATGATAGTTTATGGAAATTTGTGGAAATTTTTGAGAATTTATGAGCATTCACGAAAATTCATGGGAACGTGTACTAATTTAACCGCTAACTTTGAATAACAGTTTCGCTGCACGCATACGCAATATCTCAGGCTATAACTGCACTGCTTCAATTTGAAAGAGCACTGTTAACGATAAAAATTTTTCTGAAACACGGTGCGATTGGGGTTTTGGGTTCGCCGACTTCAAATTTTTGGGGTTCGTTAAAAGAATTCTATAAGAAAAATCTCTATGTTATATCTTACAGGTGGAAGTGTTGGTGGGCAAAGTGAACATACATCATGGGTCGATCCTCATCCGTACGAGGACCATCCGGACTATAGGAGATTGCAGCAATACTCGCAATACCATGCCGAAAGTTACAGCAGTCCACGTTAGTATATTATACATTTTTTAAACAAACAAAAAATTGTTAGAATTCAGAAAAAAAATTTCAATTTTATTTCTTAACCGCCAATAAGTTATTATTCTTGCTGAACGGCGTTGGCCCCTGGAGACCTCTGCAAAAAGTTTCGAATTTTAACTTACAAAAGTACATATTTTTATGAGAAATTTAATTGCACATCTTTTTTAATCAATCAAAAATGTTGCGTAAACACGATACACTCGTCTTTAAAAAAACAACTTTCTGTAAACGTTAGAAATTCATGAAGATGTATGAAATTTGTGGAAATCAATGATAATTTATGGACATTTGTGGAAATTTATGAGAATTTATGAGAATTTACGGAAATTGATGGGAAAGCTTGCTGATGAACCGGTAACTTGAAATAGCAGTTTTGCTGGACGCATACGCAATAGTTCAGGCTATAACTGCTTCAATTTGGAAGAACACTGCTAACTACAACTGCAAAGTAAACGAAGCCGAGAAAATCGACAAAAACTGTTAGAATTTTTCGCCTGTACCGCGGATCCTAATTCATTTTCTGAACTTTTTTTTTGTTTTTCTTGAATAATTTTCATACGAACTTGTTGTATCTGCCAAACGAGTATTCAAACATGTTAATTAATTATATTGAAAATTTTATATTGGAAGTTATATTGAAAAAACAGTGTTAATTGGGATGCTGGAATTCGGAAAAATGCCGTAACCGGCAGTTACGGCTCTTTTCCAATTACGGACCTCAGAAACAGACCTACCGAAATTTGAGAGAACGCCGATCATGGTAACGGAATATTAAATAACTGAATTATTGCACATTATTATCCAGTCGTGAAATTATAATTATTACAAAATATTACATTTATTAATATTATTATAAATAATTTTCTATTTTAAATTGTTGAAATCAAATACTCTCTAATTTCGAAAAATTTGCAATTCGAAGTTCTAGAATTTTGAAGAATTTGAATTTACGGTTTTTGAGCTTTAAAAATATAGAATTATAAGTCATTCAATTTTCAAGAATTATATTTTGACAGTATGAAATTTGTAACATTTTTTTGGAATATTACAATTTTGAAGACTTGCAATGAAAAATTCTGCAATCATTATAATTTTTAAAGATTTACGGAAATTTTTACGGAATTTCTTGGTCACAAATATATGAAAGAAGACAGATTTTTTCTATGAAATTATTAATAACAATCACAATAGTGGATCGTTATGGAGGTTTCTGAAAGAAGTGTATTATCAATCAATGTTTATCGACCGATAACACAGAGCCATTACTAAATAATAGTATACTATTACCCTGAAGAAACGCAATTTTTCTTAAAAAATGTCTAAGAAGATGAAAATTTGTTGAAAAGTTGAGAAATTATTTATTTACGCTTCATTACGCTGAAAACCCCCAACATTTTACCTGTTAAGATAAGTAGGCAGTGCATTTGTAAACAAACAAAATTTTCAAAAACCACCTCCATGTACACAAAAAGTCCCCTAAGTAAAGAACCAAACCTGGAAAAAACGAAAAAAAAGCTGTGTTGAGCTTTTGAGATGCCCAAAAATCAGAGACTACATTCACACTGCGAAATTCTAACGAAGATCATTTTTTGAGAAAGTCATATCTGCTTCGTATCAAGGAGGTTGATTTTGAGGTTAAGGGTTGGGGCCCAAAAATCGGTGTTGGTATTTTTGAGGAGCCCAAAAATCAGAGACTCTATTTGTACTGTGAAATTATGAAAAAGTTCACGTTCCTTCACGTGACTTGTCAAAAAATGATCTTTTTCATAATTTCACAGTGTGAATAGAGTCTCTGATTTTTGGGCTCTTCAAAAATACCAACACGGATTTTTGGGCTCCAACCCTTAACCTCAAAATCAACCCCCTTGACACGAAGCAGATATGACTTTCTCAAAAAATGATCTTCGTTAGAATTTCGCAGTGTGAATATAGTCTCTGATTTTTGAGCTTCTCAAAAGCTCAACACAGCTTTTTTTTCGTTTTTTCCATGTTTGATTTTTTACTTAGAGAATGTTTTGTGTACATGGCGGTGGTTTTTGAAATTTTTGTTTGGTGCATTCGAGAGCCTAGTATAAGACAAAAATCATGACGCACTTTATTTTTTTTTCAGATTTAATTTTTGACAAGGGGGTGGTTTTTTGCTCATAGGGAGTGGTTTTTGAATTTTTTTCTGTGAATTTGAGAGCTCAAAATAAGCCCAAAATTGTGGTGCACTTTGTTTCTTCCTAGTTTGTTTTTTTATATAGGGATAGTTTTATTTCCGCTTGGGGTTGTTTTTGAAAATTGGTTTTTGGCGTGTTTAAGAGCCCAAAAAAAGGCCTAAATTCTGTCGTCTTTGATTTTTAATTATTTCAAATTTTTATGTGGTGGAGGTGCTGGCTTGATTCAAGCCAGCACCTCCACACAAAATTTGAATTTTCAAAAAAAGTAGTGGAGCCCAAAAATCGTCTGCTTCAGTCATTTTGTCAGTTGCAAATATGTCGCAGTAAATTCGCTTCAGTGTTTAGTTTAAGGTAAAAAAATGTCGATGGAAAATAAGAGGGAACGATTATCTTTTCAAGAGAAATACGAGCTGTTGAATGAAGTGAAATCTGGTGCTTCAAAATAGTCCATTTTACGGAAATATGATATCGCTGAGAATACCCAGTCATTTGTTAACTAATATACAATTGTTCAAACAATTTACTGAGAAAATCTTTCTCCTGCTTTTTTCAGGTACATACAATATATGCTTGAACAAATACGTATGATTTAAATAATTGTAAAATTGTTTAAACAAATTATTTTATTGTTATTATTGATTAAATAACTCATAATGTCTAGAAAATACGTTCATTTCGCGAGTTAGCTGAAAAAAACAAATATTTCAACAAATTTAAATTGTTTAGACAATTGAATATGAGTTAACAAATGACTGGGTATTCTTAATTTACTTATCAATGATTATTTATGTAAAAAAAACTTTAAAAAGCGTCAATAAACCGCAATATTACGTAAAATTCACATTTGTCACTTATGGGGTTTTCTTTTGGGACCCATAAGAGTGGCTTAAAATTATTCAAACTCAAAATTTAGGATTGATTCTTATTCTCTCACAAATTCTGCACAATACACTGAAACGCGGAATTATTTGTAACATACTATCAGGTTCAGATATTAGATTTGCAAAAAGCTGACTTTTTCCATGTTAAATCAATGGAAAACTCCATGGTTTTTGCGCGACCCCTAAATATTAACCGATTTCGCTCAAATTTGAAAATTTGTTTGGGGCATTCGAACAAAACTGGGGGGTGAGAGCAGAGAAATTCGAGACAAAAAATCCACCAGCTATAAATAAGAACCACACTATCACGTACATACTTAAAAATTGGTACTTTGATAAAGTTTGATTTTCGAGCACAAGAATTGTCACGTTCATTATGTCCTAAGACCAAAACGGCGAAAATACCAAGAAAATATTTTTGTTGAGACAAAACTTTAACAGAAATGGTTCATACAGCCCTGAATGTTTATGGTTTTGGAGAGTCCCGATATATCCTCAAGGCCATTGAAGGTACCCCCGAGACGGTGGCTATATCGGGACTCTAGTGTACTCTAAAAATAAATAATACAGGGCGTCTAGATTCTCAAAATATATTTACTTCATCGTAATTTTGACCCTAGATTTTGTTAGTATTAACTGACTTTGGCATTACATTTGGGCTATCTCTTAGAATAATAGCAAATTTTTGGGTTTCACTGAAAAAATGTTCGAATAAGGTCCCTATATTATATTTACAGATACGGATATGTCAAATCCAGCCATATCCAATCCATGGGGATGGCCACAGTATCAGCAGCAAATGCCTGAATTGCCCTCCTCCTATCAGCAGAATCATCCTGAACGTAAGTACATATTAATTTTTTGAACCTAGAAAATATTGTTGTGATTTAGAAAAAAAAATTCCATTTCACAACCGCCAATAAATTGCTTTTGCTGAATGGCGTTGGCCGTTGGAGACCTTGGTAAAACGCATCTGCTTTTTCTGATTTGGCAATAAAAAATTGATTATTCAAACAATTTCTATTAAAAAATGTACTTGCGGATTTTTATGGAATCAAGTCCCAGCTAAGAAATATGCAAAGTCGCTTGCGGAGTGTTTCGCTGTAAAGTTATCGAGCATCGGCCCTCGATACAACAAGAGAAATCCGCAAACATCATGCATGGCATGGTGGGGGCTAGAACTTCTTCAGAGCCGCACTTAATTTTATAACTAATTTTTAGCATAAATAAATTGACTGCATATATGCATTTCATGTTGTAAAAAAAAGTTTTCTGTTTATTAAAATCAAGCTTAATACTAGCTGATAAAACGAAGAAAACATATTACCACTGTAAAAAATTATTTGGGGAATTTGCGTAATAATTTATGCAATAATGCCTACAGTTTGGGGAATTTGATTAATAGTTTAGGAGGGAAAATTGCTAAAGCTTCTTATGGAAAATTACCCAAAAGAGGTGAATTTTTCCCAAGATTTGATGGGGAAAATTCCCTACGCTGTTATGTAATAATGCCCACATTTTGGGAAGTTGACCAAAGGTTTAGTAGGGGAAATTCCCCAAAATTTGTGGAATATATGAAATACATTTTAATTTTTAATAATTAATATTCATTAGTAATAATAGGGATAAATGAGAACTACAAGTAGTTATTTATAAGCTTTTCCAAAACTTTTTATTATATTTCAAGAAGTAACATGGTTATGTTGATCGTTTCTAAATTTCGTACGCAAACCATTATTTTTTTGGAATACGATTCCTGTGAGAAACAAATGTGCACAAATGTTAGGTTGGTCCCTCATCTTTATTATTACTTATATTTCAAGCTTGCAATCGTGCTTGTCCAAAAAAACTAGATATAAACATGATCATAGATCTTAAAATGTCAAAATCGAGGGACATAATTTTAAAGTCTGTAAAAGCATAACAAAAATGAATCAAGCTAAGCTAACTCGATTAAAAATCGAACATTCAAACTTCCACTACTTTTGATCGAGAGTATTCATCTATTCATAACAATTTTCACGATCTACTTCACACTCTAATGGACACCTTGAAACACAAATTTTTTTTGAATTTACTAAAATTACATTTAAACATTTACTGCAGCATTAATAATAATCCTCATATTTTCAATCTCTGCTAAATCATGTTGACAATGTTGTCAATTAATGACCCTGCTTTCGGATCCCAATAATCCTTGCAATTTTTATGGCAACTCTTATGTCCTTCTCCTGGATTGATGTCCAAGAGATTAATGTCCATTCTGTAACAAAAAGTGAGAAGCAATTAGGTCATAAAGAATGCATGATGTAAAGCTTAAACCAGCAAATTCATTTGAATTCATTGCTTAGAAATTAAAAACAACAACCTTAAGTATCAAAATTTATTAAAATTTAGTATTATTTTAAGAGACCTTAACAATTTCAAGGGAACTTAACGTTGTATGAACTCTAATGAAGAAGCCTTCTACGGCGGATAATTGTAGTCGTAAACATTGTAGCTCAGAATCAACATGAGAATACCCAGAATTACAGAATTCGTTCGCAAGACTATTTCATTTTCTATGATGACCAGGCAGGAAACAGCCTCATCGCATAAAGACATCTATGAAACAAAATGTAATATAGAATAAGTCATTTCGTATCTGCAGTTTATTATGCTTGAATGAAACTTCAATTATTTGACTTGAAGTTAAGCTTGTCAACAAAATTCATGTTATTGGATTTATAGAAAGATCAACTGTTTGGTTAAAATTCGTTAAGAAATTTGAAAATGGACCCATCTGTGAAATCTTTGAGAACATCTGTCTCATTCCTAGGTGTTGTAAATTAATTTCAAATGACTTGTCTTTAAACATAGCTTTCAGTTTTTCGAAAATTCTTACATAATGAAAATGTGCTTTTTTCCTTTAATAAGCCATAATGACACAGATATTCGAGCTAAATACATACATATATAAATCTTAAGCCAAAAGATTTTTGACAAAGTACATGAATTCTCAACCAAATAGTTGAATTTTCTACTAAGAAATATAAATTTTTGACAAAAAATGGAATAGTTACATTTTCTGTTAAAAACATTAATTTTCAACAACAACAAAAATAATGTTCACCAAAATAATTAAGATGCCGACAAAAGTCATGAATTTTTGAAAAAATCAGCTTTTCATAGAGTAGTTTAACTCTCAACCAAAAAATATGAATTCCCGACGAAAAATGATCTACCAAAAGAGATGAATTTCAATAAAATAGATGAATTCTCAACCAAATAGTTGAATCTGTAATCAGGCGGTCGAAATTTCGAGCGAAAAAGATTAAACTGCAACCAAAGACAGTTGCATTTTCAAACAAACCGTTGAATTTACAAGACATGAAGATTATTTTTTTAGAACAGAGTTGAATTTCGAACATGAAAAATTAATTTTTGAATTACGCTTTTTATTGAGACCATAATTTTTCAATAACAACAATAGTTTTGACCAAAATAATTAAAATCTCGAATAAAATCAGGAATATTTAACCCACAAAATTAACTTTTGATAAAGTAGTTGAACTCTTAACCAAAAAAGATAAATTCCCGACGAAAACGAATAAAAAAAATATATTAAACTGCAACCAAAAACAGTTGCATTTTCAAACAAACCAAAACTAAACAACCAAAACAATTCAAACAAAATAGATAAGTTTTTTATCAAAAAGATTTTCGACAAAATACGTAAATTCCCAACCAAATATTTCAATATTCTACTGAAAAGTATAAATTTAAAAAAATGGAATATTTAAATTTTCAGTTGAATTTTGAAGACAACACGACGACTTTTCTAGACGACAGATAAATTTTGAACGCGACATGGTAAGTTCCAACCAGGAAAGATGAATTTTCTATCCAAAAAGACGGATGTTAAATAAAAAAGTTGTATTTTCAAATAAATAATTAAATTTTGAATCAAAAAGATGGATTTTGAACAAAAAATATAATGGTAGACTTTCCAAGAAATAACTTTTTGTATATATTTTTAATTGCTCAAAAAAGTAGACTCTGAATGGGCAGAGATTCTTCTTTGTAGTGTTGCCGTGCGAGACGAGGAATAGCAAGGAAGAGGTCGAGGAACTCAAGGAAGGATAGCTCGAGGCCTCGCGTTTCGAGACAAAGCAAGGCGGCGAAAATTCAAGGCCTTGAGAACTCAAGGCCCTAAAAAGCAAGGCCTTGTCTTGGCCTGGTCTTGGAGGCTTGAGTTTCCTCCAGCAGATGTGCATCTTTTCCCACCGCATGAGAAGGGGGAATAAATTAAAGCTCTCATAGGATGATGATGATCTCATAGGATGGCTACAACTCATCAATGGTACCATAACTTGTGGGGAATTCCGCAAGCCTCCCTCCGAGTTCCTCTTTATATGAGTCCCAAAGTGTATTTCTGGGGTTTCTTATATTAGCAACCACAGGTTTTCCTAGGGTTAATCGGAACACGATGTGTTTGTGGTCCGAAAGAGACTCCTCATCGGAGACTCTCCAATCCACTACCCTGCTCTTCAGTGCACCTGAACATAGAGTCAAATCGAGAACCTCACTCCTGTTTTTAGTCTGGAATGTGGGAGTATCACCCCGATTCCGAATCTCCAGCTCTGTGCCTGCTATGTATTCAATTAAATCTCTCCCTCTGGCATTGATGTTGGTGCTTCCCCACACCGTATGTTGAGATTTTGCAATACAACCCAACAGCAGAGGAATCTTGTTTTCTTGACAATACCGAATTAGATCCTCCACCTCTCTGGGAGGCGGGGGTCCCTCGGCATCGCCAGGAAAGTGAGCCAAAGCAATAAATACCTCTTGCCTTTGTCCGCTACTGCCCCTGAGTCTCACCTTAATAACGGTGAGATCTCTACAGCAGAATTTAGGCACAAAGATCGCATCCATACCCTTGACGGCTATGCATGCCCTTGGCGGTTTTTTGCGTGGCCCCTTATATATGGAGCCACATTCTGACAGGCCACACATCCTTTCCCTGTATAACCAGGTTTCTTGTATTAGGGCGATCCCCGTCTGCATCGCAGACATGCGTCTGGCTAGAACCGCCGAGGCGCTTTTGCTGTGGTGCAAATTAATCTGCGTAATGGAGATTCTCGTCTCAGCCGTTAAGAGGCTACTTCGGGGCATCTCCGGACTCTTCTGGGACCCCTGCGGATCCCAGATTGGTCACCCGGAAGGGCTTTACCATCTTTACGATTTCGCACCACCTCTGGTGGGTTGCCCCCTACGGAGCCTCCCACTTTTGGCGGTGGTTTGGGACAGGGACCCGAAGCGGATCCCTCATCGTTTGGGTTATGTTTTTTTGAATGATCGGGTAACATTTCTGTCCCACGAGAAGCCAGGGAAATAAGAAACACCCCCCACAGAGCCCCGCTTGCAGGGAGCGGGTCTAAATACTATGGGATTTGACCTGGTGTCCCAAAGTCCCCGTTAAGGCACCTCCTTCGAGACCCCTACCTGTCCACCTCTGCTGAGGGGGGCAGGCCGGGATGTCAAAGGATTTGTTAACCCTGGTACCATTCAGCTCTCAACACGGCGATCACATCTTAGCTTGGGAGCATGAGAACTCGCGCTCTCGATATTCCAGTGGGCTTTGCCATTACCCCCTGGAAGGACCGCTCCTTAGTTCGAGTCTCACCGACCAGACTCCGTCAGTTCCCCAGAGTAGCCACACCTCGCGCTATAGCCCCTCAGGTTCACCTATTCCAGACCTGTGGTCAATGAGCCCCGTAAGCCCTCCCACCAGCTACAAGTTCCCGCGATCCCTTGGTATTTTAATTGAATGCTGGTATTTCCACATCTGGCTGTGAAAACTCAAGCTTCCAAGTCAAGCCCAGGGTAAGGCCTCACATTTCGAGGCCTCGCCATTTTCAAGGGAGACCCGAGACGATCAATTCAAGCCGGCAGGTAAGGCTCGTCTCGTCTTGACTCGAAAACGACGAGGCCTCGCTCGACCGCAACACTACTTTTTTTAGCCTTCAGTGAAGAAAGTGAGAATAAGTTTTTTCTCATTTGAAATTAACAATTTTTAAACTACACAGAATATATCTCGCTCAAATTCTTGGTAATAATAGAAAAATATAAGGGCACCTTTCTCGTCTAGTAGTTTAAAAACAAGATGAGAGCGGAAAAATTAGTAATAATCTACCATTTATAACTCTACAAGTTCACAGTTCACCCTCTGCTCTCTGAATAACAAACAATAATATGAAGGTAATCAAAAAGTTATGCGCGACAGAATGAATTTAATTTGTCATTAACTACTCATTAAGGTTAAGTGAATACATTTTTCCTTATTCAAATTCGAATAAACTTTCACAAATCTCCTTTCGCAAATTTGTATGCCACATATATTCCTTTAAAGATTGAAATAAACTGAACATCCGCTCAGAAAGTATACGGGGAAGATGAATTTTGAATCTGCAGGACAGTTCACTGCGCATGCGTATACTGAATACTCACTCGGCTGGACATTTTCGTCCACTCATTAATATTTCAAATATGCGGCTGAAAGTCTGTTTGATATTTTGCACTGACTAGTATTACAGAATTTCCAGTAAAACTAACGACATAGCTCGTTAATATTGACTCTCATGAAAAACAAAGCACTACAAAAAAAATGTTTAGTAAAAAGCGATAAATACGTTTTTTTGCATGGAACATGCTAATCATTTATTGCATTATGAAGTGGACAACAAAAATGTATGGAAAAAATTTGTTGGGACTACTTTAACATGAACAAATCTTTTCTCCAAAAAATGTATAAAATGATTCAAAATATTGAGCTAGTTTATCAAATATTCTATGCCGAAATATCTTCCTGAACAAACGGTAATACTTGAAGAATTTTTTCCAGTTTCCAAGTCTCGGTTCTAGTTTCTCGGTTACAACTTTTTATGAAAATAAATTTAATTGTCTATGTTCAGAAATAAAATTTGCCCAGTACGCGAATTTTTCTATATTATGTTCAACTTGAATATATTTAATGTATACTATATTAATATATGTATCTCGATTCCGAACTGCTCATTCAGATATAGCAAAATAAAGTATAAATTGTATGATTAACTTAATATTCGTTTCTTAATTGCCATTACTCTCTAGTCGTTTTCACACAAATTTAGCTTGTTTATTTTTAATGTTATTCTTTCACGATTAAATCAAATACTACACGTCCTATAAAAAGATGGATCGAAGCAAGATGGTGGATATAATTTAGAGGAACAAATTATCACATTAGCTCACGATTCCACTGATATAAAAAACTCATTTTTCGAACAAATGTCACTTAACTATGTTTTTCCGTTGTAGGGCAGAACAGTAAATTTAAAATTTAGTTACATTGATCACTTTGACTCTACCATATTTTTGGTCAAATTGCCACGTTAATCACTGCTACATTTATGTCCCATGTTTACTGTTATTTTCAAAGATTTTTTTACAGTGCTCATTCAAATTTTCCAAAACCTGACATATTAGGTCATTTTTGAAACAAAAAGGTGCCATAATCGTGTTTCCGGCGGAAATTTTCAGATTTTAGCCACCAGGCGGAATAACGGCGTGAACAAGTTTTGAAGCCTTAAAAGCGACTCGGGTCTTCGCCAGATCCAAAATACGTCTACGAGGATGCATGTTCTAATGTTTAATAATAAAAATGACGGATCCAATATCCAATAATGCGGCCAAAGTTATTAGTTTTTTTCATATGTTTCTGAAGCTTAGTACAGAGGGTTTTTAGTGTCTGTGATTTCGAATTTGGCGTCGAAAGTTAGAAATTCGAAATGACGGATCCAATATCGCGGATATTTGTTTTGAAAAATTCCAGAACTAAGTACAACGATGGTCTTTTCTGATTTTTTTTATCTTAAATTTTTTCTCCACATTGATTGAGAACATTGGTTGGAATAATGTAGTTTAGAAAAAAAGTGAATTATCGATATGTTTGGGAGAATACAAAAATTATAAATAAAAGAATAGGTCAAGTTTTTATCAAATGTGACCGTCCACGAAGAAAGGGACCTAATGCGTCAAAGCTGAATCTTCTTCTTCTTTGTTGTACTGCGTGCGAGAGAGCAGCAGCGGTAAATTAGCCTAGGTCTGGAGACTATTCTCCCAGCCGTTAATGCGGGACCTATTTGGCCAAGGCTATGATGGCTATTGGTTATGTACCTTTGTATCAGGTTAGGTACATGGAATAGTGAGAAGTAACCAATGGGGATAGAGGTTTGTTAAGCGAGGTGGTTGGTTATGAGAGCAAAAGGTGGCATCCTGCGCATTCAGAAATTGCGCGAAATTTAAAATTATGTGTTGATAACGAATCAAACGGATTTATGGACAGTAAGTGAGAGTTATAAGGATTCTTAAATCAAAGAAAATGTTTATATCAGTAAATCGTTAATTTTAAAAAATTGCAGAATAAAAGAAGTTATTTTACTTTCTGGATAAACGAGAAATGGTTCAACTGAGTAAGGCGGAAGATAATTGTTTTTGATGAGAGAAGATTCTAGATTTCTCCTTGATTCAGTGAAATTGGGGCAAGCCCATAAAATATGGTTGATATCCCCATCAGAATAACCACAAAAAGCGCAATCGTCTCTGTCGATAAATTTTTTCCTTGCCAAGCTTGCAGGTAGATTGTAATGGTTGGCGCGCAGTCTGGATAAAGTGACAATTGATCTTCTGTCTAATTTTGATTTTTGGAACCAAGGTTTGCCAAGCTTGATTGGATTGAAAAAATTTTTGAAATAAAATGAGCCGATTTGTCCTGAATCCGAAACCCTCCTCCAAACCTCCAGAGCGTTGCTTAGATGCTGAGGGAGGATCACAGACCAGACATCCGTATGTGGAATTTTAATATTTTGAGTAATACCGTCTATTGTTGCAAATTTGGCAAGGTTGTCAGCATATTCGTTGCCTGCAATGCCTTTATGGCCAGGGATCCAAACCAGGGTTGTATCCAGGCCTTTACATTTAGCAGTGAAAAGAAGGTTTCTAATTTTATGGATAAGATAAGATGTAGTAGAAGTAGCATGGAACTTTTGACAAGCTTCTAAAACGCTTTTAGAATCGGTGAAAATTACAGATAAAGGTTGTCTAGGATATTTTGAATTGCCTCACTAATTGCTATTGCTTCTGCAGTAAAAATAGAGACGTGTTCAGAAATTTTTAATTTGAGTTCAAGGTTAAGTTGTGGTGAATACACAGAAGCTCCAACGAATGTGTCGGGAAATTTAGAACCATCTGTGTAATAATGGACGTGACTTGAGAATTTATCAGAGATATAATTATTGAAGAAGGAGTCTGGTGATTTAATATGTTGAATGGTTCGCCCTGTTTGTAGATCAATTGGGGGTTGAAAGAATCTAGAAGAGTAGGGAAGAAGATAATGTAGGGGTGTGGCTGAGTTGAGAACTCTGTCCTTGTACCCTTTGAGCTTATAATAAGATTTCAGTAAAAAGAAGTTCTTGTCAAAATTATACAGGGTTAGGTTATTCTTTGTTATAAAATACAACTTTTCTAGGATGGAATGGATCGGGTGATTAGCAGTGAGAAAAGATCTAATCAGGAACTTGTCCGAAACCAGTTGAAATCTAGATCGAATGGGAAGTTCTTTCAATTCTGATTGCATAACTATTATGGGTGTGGAAATGCGATATCCCAATATGACTCGTAGAATTTTGTTATGGAGTTTGTTTAGTTTTTTGAAAAATTTATCATCGCTCGAAATGGATAAGGCATGACAACCATATTCAAATGAGCTTCTTCCCAGTGCTCGAAATAATATTTGAAGTGTCTGTGGGTGAGAGCCCCACCATGTGCCACTTCAACATTTTAAGATGTTGAGGACTTGATTACCACGGTTTAATAGTTTTGAAAAATGTAGTTCCCATGATAGAGTACAATGGAAAATAATTCCTAAAAAGGTAGCTGATTCTGAGGGGTATACAGTATTATTGTCTACTGAAATCGAGATATTTTCGGGTAGTTTATCTAAGGAGATTGGAAATATTACCAATTTCGATTTAGAAGGAGAAACTGTTAGACCTCTTGCTTTTAAGAAGTTATTTATGTTAGTTAAGCTTTGTTGTAGAACTGAGATGCATTCATTGATTTCGTATGAAGTAAAATAAAGTAAAATGTCATCCGCGAATTCTAAAATGCCACAGCCGTGGTGGACTACGGATTGCAGTTTACGAGTATAAATTGTATACATAACTGGGCTAAGGATACAGCCCTGAGGGAGTCCTTTCCTAGTTATAAATGGACCCCTATTTTCGCCATTTATTCTGAAAAAGACGTTATGTTTATTTGTGAGATTGTGAATAAATTTGCAGATTTTTATAGGTAGCCGGAGTTCTAAGAGATCGTTAATTAATATATTGGGTATGACATTGTCGTAGGCCGCTTGAACGTCCAAAAATAGACAAGCCGTAAATTGATTTTTAGATTGTGACAAGAATAATTCGCTAGATAATAACGCCAGGTTATCGGCACAAGAGCGGTTTTTCCTGAAACCATATTGTGAAGAGGGAAAGATATTATTGGTTTCTAACCAGTATGTTAATCTATTGGAAATGAGTTTCTCTGTGATTTTTAGAAAGCAGGAAGCTAGTGCAATTGGTCTGAACTTGTTATTGGAATTTTTGGGAAGGAGGAAGATTAAGAGGTCTTTCCAGGAGTCTGGAAAAAGAGTTTCATTAATTAAATGATTTAAAATATGAAGTAAGTGGCATAGGGAGGATTTGCAGGACGGTTGATCGTAGCAGAGCCCGCAAGCCAGCATTCGAGTGGTGGGGATACGTCTACGAAAAGCACCCCCTCCACTTACCACTACACTCTTAGGCACGATCCAGTGGAGCTCATGGACACGTCGCGTACAGCTGTTGTGATGAGTGGTGGGGCTGATTTCCGTAGACCTATCGTTCAGTCTCCGCGTACGCTTATCATGCCTAGGTTTGCAGCTTAATAACAAGAAAAGTAATTAACTTAAAAATTTCTGATTATTGCGAATAAAAGAGTATCTCAGAAACTATCGATTGGCGTCAGAAAATGAAAATCGATTTTTTCCGCATTAGGTCCCTTTCTCCGCGGACGGTCACAAATAATATCACGTGTTCGAAGTATGCTTTTTAAAAATAATTGAATATGCAATTGATGATCTAAAATAGCAGATAAAATTTTTGTTTAATATTTTATTTTGTCAATAAATCTGTGAATTGGCCTAAAAAAAATCTTTAAAAATATGATATAGTTTTTGTTGCATTAGTATATGAAAACATCGCTTTACTCTTTTTTACATCGTGAGAAATTCCGGGCAATGGACAATCGGACGAAAGTTCTTCATGGAATTTTTTCGTGAACTACATACGTGACCAAAATATAATTACAAACAATTTTTAAGACTTTTTTATTGGCACATTTGCCAATAAAAAATAAGAATTCGAAATATTTTGATACTCTGAAAATGAACAATTTATGGCGTCTAGATTCTCAAAATATATTTACTTCGTCGAAATGTTGACCCTAGGTTTTGTTACTATTAACTGAATTTGTTATTACATTTGGGCTATCTCTTAGAATAATAGCAAATTTTTGGGTTTCACTGAAAAAATTCTCTCAAAAAGTCCCTATATTATATTGTACAGATCCGGATAGATCACATCCAAACTGGAGAGCAGCTGAGCTTAGGGAATTCCGAGACTTTCAGCAGCAAATGCAATCAACGCACTATCCCCATCAACAAAGTCAACCTGAACGTAAGTACATATTAATTTTTCGAACTAAGAAAAGATTGTTATGATTTAGAAAAAAAAAATCAATTTCTTAACCGCCAATAAATTGCTTTTGCTGAATGGCGTTGGCCGTTGGAGACTTTAGAAACAAGTTTCGAATTTCAACTTACGAAAGTACATATTCTTATGGAAAATTTAATTACGCTCGATAATATATTCACCTCGCGCTACGCGCTCGGACACGTTTGCTTGACGCTTTCAGCTCGATATTTAGTTTGAAAATTATGTAAACCTCGCGCTCCACGCTCGCTTCTGTTCATCGTTTGATGGAAACTCAAAAGTTTGAGCGCGCTTACGACGTGCGATTTGGTTGTCGCGCTTCGCAACGACAATATTTTATGTTCTATGCCCTTCAGATAAAAATGACTAAATTTGTATTTAATCTAAAATGAAGAAGGAAATTCCTTCACTTCAGCGTACATTTCCGTATCTTTCTAATTAATCATACAATCAGAAAGATTTCTTTCAACTATCTGAAGAGGGGCGAAAAAAGTATCTAAGTTGTTTTTGGAACATATATATGATAAATTTTTTAATGATTATTAAAAAATTGACATTTACCCCCCCCCGGGGGGGGGGGGGTCAAATTTTACACAAACCTAAAACCTTCTCTGGATGAGAATATAAAAATAGAAGAAACTGTTCGAATTTTCAAGTACCATGAGCATTAATTATTATCATACCATTAGGACATTTCCCTTTCGGGGTAGGCGTGACTCGCTCGGTTGGAAAATAGTAATGTGAAGAAGGAGGTATAGATATTTTAGATTGATCTAGAATTCTCGTGTAATTCATTCAAATGGCACGTTCGTTCCGCAACACTGCTCCGACCCAGGTTGCTGATCAATCTCTCTAGCGATCTTCCCAAGTGAAGACCCTCACAAAATTGTTATGTGTGGTTCCCCACTTGGGCCATTAGTATCCAAGGTCTTTTGTTTCGGGCGTCATTCATTCTATTGTCACTCTGTTTACAAACTATTTGTCGCCACACTTTTCTGTCCTGGCATACTTCTCTAGCTTCCTTCACGTCCATGCATTTTTTCATGCAAGCTCTCGTGTTTATATGGCTTCTTATGTCTCTTCGGATAAAGGTCTCATTCGAATATTCTAACATTTCTTTGAGCGGTCTACCGTTGAGCATGCTGCCATTCACTCTACCTTTATACACTTGTTTGGTCAGTCGTTCATCTTGCATTCTTTCAAGATATCCGAACCACCTTAACTGATTTCTTTCCCAAATGTCAACTACTGTCTCTCCTGTACCACATTCTTGGAGGATTATTTCGCTTCTCACTTTGTCAATCAGTGTTTACCCGCAAATTGTGCGCAGAGGTTTCATGCCAATCACGTTATTTTTACTCTTATCATTTTCTTGACAGGTCCATGTCTCGCTACTGTGTAGCACATTCGGTACAAATATAGAATTAGTTATTGCCATTTTAGCTTTTTTGGATATTTTTTTACTTCTCAGAATGAACCCTGCTCTACCGATAACCTTCTGACCCTCTTTTTTGCGCCTATCTATCTCCCCATCTATCTTCCCGTCACTAGTGAATAGGCTACTTAGATATATGTACTTATCAACTTGTTCTAATTTATCATCACTTAGGACAATGTTGCACATTGCTTTATCACCTTTTCCTTCAAATACTATGATTTTTGTTTTATTTACATTAATTTTCGCAGTTTTAACAATGATATCCGTAGCATAGACCATGCGCCCTCTATATCTTTATTGCTGATAAGCGCTTCTCAAGTTGCCCTATCTATGCGTTCCTTTAACTTATTCTAAAAATCTATCCGCACTTCCGGTTTCTGTAAATTTTCAATCTTGTTTCGCGCTTATTTCGTTTGTATGGTTCTCTTTCTTCTCCATTAACTAATTTTACCCTGTTACAATTTTTTCTCGTGGTAAGTCCACACTTGTAGTTATTTACTACAAGAAACTATTCACCTACTATCGGCGCAAAAATTATAGGCATCTGCCTTTGACGCTTAACAGCTCAGCCACAAAAAATGCTAGAATAATAAGTAAATAGTCATTTGAAAGCTGCAAGTGTTCCACGTAAATGAGCCACAAGACGTTAATGTAAAAAAATTTTTGTGCGTTGCAGACTGCAAAATGTGAAAAAAAGTAAGGAATTTTGGGCACATTTAAGAAGAGTCAATTTTAGAGCATTATTTCTTATACAAGGGGCAATGGGAAAAATTTGAAAAAATTCATGAATGCAAGACAAGTGTCAGAAAGCAGCGGGGATCCTTTTTTTTGCTTCCGACCGCTCGTGCCTTTCTTCGACTCGTGCTTCTGAACTCTTGCCCAGACATTTGCGGCCTCCTCCAACCAGTGCCGTATCTCTTTCATTCGTGACATAAGATTGTGTATATAGTAAATGGAAGTAGATAAAATAATTGTAGGCTACGATCGAGGTCAAAACCTAAAAACAACTTCGTTTCCAAAATTGTTTGTGCTTTTTTTATAAAGTACAGGACATATGGTAAAGCGTGCACAACATTTTGTGTGTGTTGTACTATTATTAATTCTCCAAATGAACCTTCAAAATAGACATGAAGAAGGTATAAAAATCGATTTTTGGAATATGCTTTTTTTGCGTTTTCTGCAAAAACCATAAGGTAGAATAAAAATTGCATACTATAAAAAGTGTGCTGCTTTCAATAACACCCAATGGTTTTAAAAAATAGGCTTTTTAGTTAAAAATCCATCTACTTGGTTAAAAAAAATGTATATATATTTTATAAAATTTAACTGTTTGGTAGAAACTATAAATATGTACTTTGTTAAAAATTCTTTTTTTCTATTGAAAATTCATTTTCCAAAGTGAAAGATTAACTGTAAAATTCTTAGTTCACAATTTATTTTCATAGGTGAAAATTCAATAATAACGCCTATTTTTTTAAAACCATTGGGTGTTATTGAAATCGGCACACTTTTTATAGTATGCAATTTTTATTCTACCTTATGGTTTTTGCAGAAAACGCAAAAAAAGCATATTACAAAAATCGATTTTTATACCTTCTTCATGTCTATTTTGCAGGTTCATTTGGAGAATTAATAATAGTATAACACACACAAAATGTTGTGCGCGCTTTACCATATGTCCTGTACTTTATAAAAAAAGCACAAACAATTTTGGAAACGAAGTTGTTTTGACCTCGATCGTAGCCTACAATTACTTTATCTACAAGCCTAACGATCACTTCCATTTACTATATACACAATTTTATGTCACGAATGAAAGAGATACGGCACTGGTTGGAGGAGGCGTCAAATGTCTGGGCAAGAGTTCAGAAGCACGAGTCGAAGAAAGGCAGAGCGGTCGGAAGCAAAAAAAAAAAGGATCCCCGCTGCTTTCTGACACTTGTCTTGCAACAAAAAAAAAGGTCTACAAATATCGCGATTCCCACCAGAAATACAACAATCACATCCTTCCGGGAGATTCTAAATAATTACAGAGCCTATCCGTTACAGTTTGCAGTTTGAATCGCTTACATATCTTTATTAGAACCGGAGATAGTATAGTTGTACATTTTTGCAATTTTTAACTACAATTTTCATTATTTCTCAAATTTGTCAACTGCGATTCGTTCACAAAGGTTTTCCTCATATTCATGAATTTTTGCAAATTTTTCCCATTACCCCTTGTATAAGAAATAATGCTCTAAAGTTGACTCTTCTTAAATCTGCCCAAAATTCCTTACTTTTTTTCACATTTTGCAGTCTGCAAAGCACAAAAAAATTTTTACATTAACGTCTTCGGGCTCATTTACGTGGAACACTTGCAGCTTTCAAATGACTATTTACTTATTATTCTAGCATTTTTTGTGGCTGAGCTGTTAAGCTTCAAAGGCAGATGCCTATAATTTTTGCGGCGATAGTAGAAGCACTACTCGAATCGGGTAGTGTCACGCCTGCCCTGAAAGGAAAATGGCCTAATGATATACACACAATTTTTTCTTGTTTGATCCCCAGAATTACTTAACACCCTTTCTGTATCTGTACCCTGACGTTGGACGTCGACCCAACCGTTCATATCTCCTAGCAGAATGATTCTTTCACCATGATCGCAAGTATTTATTGTATCATTTAAAGTGTCCCAGAAGGCGTCTTTGACGTCTCTCTGATCACTATCAACTGGGGCGTAGTTTCCTTTCGTGCATAGTTTCTCGTAGTTCTCTTACCTTAAGATTACGGGTGGGGGGGGAGGGCACTGAATGGAAATCAAGAGAGACGCAATTGGTGGACGTTTTATGCTGAGAAGGTCCCCAGCCTTCAGCAGCGTTGTATTAAATAGGAGTTCCCATGTTCCGATCTGCCAATTCCCGGCCTACCTCTAAACGAGTAGCCACTAACTCTTTTTTTTACGCACAAGCTTTGCTGCATCACTATTTGTCGTATCTTGCATAGTTTGGCGGTAAAATTGAATTTTTGGATATTTAATTATTTTTTGTGCAATAAAAATGTGAATTTTTGATTTTCCAAGGAAATTCAAAAAGTCGTTATGATAATCTTGTAGGGCGTGCAAGAAGAAACCTTTTTTCTTGCTCTGACTTTTTTTCGTATCGTGCGTGGTTTGGCTGAAAATGTTAATTTCCGCTTCTTTTTTTGGATTTTTAAAATGCTGTAACTCTGAAAATTTTCATTTCATCGGAAAATGTCATGAGAATAAATTGTTCTAATTTCCGAATACTATGAACAGTCGCACATATAATTTTTAAAATTCGAAAAAAATGGTATCAAAAATATTCAAAATGCTCTCACTTCTTGAATTTTCATCCAAAATCGCTGGCTAACAAACTTGACCTGCATTTTAGGACACTTGAAGAGTATACCAATGACCAATTCCATAGGTTAATTCTTTCGAAAGTTATCGTGCTAACAAACTGAAAATCTACAGACTAACAGACAGACAACCGGACAAGCACATTCGTAAAACCCTGTTTTTCGGGTTCAGGGGGTCTCAAAACGTGGACATTCGACGAAAATCGGGGAGGTCAAATTTTACACAAATCTAATACCTTCCCTAGATGAGAATGTAAAAAAAATTTGAATTGAGATTCTATGGTGCTGGACGTATGAACTGAGGTGGCGAATGCACTTGAAAATGCGTGGAAGGATTTTCCCCTTGGAAAAATCGACCGATAAAAAAATGGGGTCGAAACGTAGAACAAAATAAACCCTCGTATTCGTCTTGTCATATGTGTATTATTTTTCATTGACAAATTAATTCCAAACGAAAACAACGTTTCGCCAACTTCGACCAGCGGTGAAGTCAACGAAAAAAAGCTAGTTGAAGTAACTTAGTGCGAGAAAGTTATACACTAAACTTTGAGGAAGATTGAGAAGAAAAAAAATCGGTCGAAAATAGTGGAAATGGCAGTAGTGGAAGTCAACAAACTCTGCCGCTGCCTGGAGCGTTTTGTCGTTGTTTTGCCGCTGCTGCTTTGTTACTTACACTGTTAGAAATATCTGGTTGAATTTTCAACCACATGTGGTTGAAGTTTTATACAATTACTGTTGTTGAAATTTCAACAACATGTAATTGAAATTTCAGTAACGAGAAAAAAATTTTATTCGGTACAGATAGTGAATTTCAGAGCAATTTTAATTTTTCACAAATCTGTAATGAAACCCATAAAGATTCGTGGAAAATACTTTGCTTTGAAATTCACTAACTGTACCGAAAGAATTCTGATAAGGAATCAGTGAGTTATTTCGTACGTTTGTGTCGTATGATTCATGACATTAACAAAATGCATGTAATATTTAGGAAAATAAGCAGCTTTAAAGAAGACAAGGAAGGTACGTTGGAATCTCGGTTGGAATTATATTGCCATAATGAGTTGCGCGCCCAATTAGACAAACTTTTCAACACTCGTTTTTGTAAACATAACCTAAAAAAAATATACAGCAGTTAGTACCGATATTGTGAATGAAATGTTCCCATTATGATAATATTATTCCAGCTTACCTTTTGTTCTTCTTCTCTAAGGCTGCTTCTTTTCCTGAATATTATGTCCTTTATTAATATTATTGATCTCACGACACAAACGTACGGAATAACTCCTCGCGGGACTCTTTCTCCTTGGGGTCTGGCCTCGCGGGAAGTATGAGGGGGCATTGTGTAGTTGAATTTTCAACTACATTTGAATGAATTTTATTTCAACTCCGTGGATGAACGAGATTTCAACCACAGAAGTGGTTGAAAAGTGGTTGAATTTTCAACATATTTCTAACAGTGTAGAAGCAAAGGGCGATACTGGAGCATCGAAATTATTAAACAACAGTCAGCATATTACTTTTTTGAACAAACTGATTGGCTTCTAGTTTTCGCTTATGTATTCAAAATACACCTATCCGCGTAGCTTTCAAAGTCACTTAAAAATCATCTTTGAAATAATACTGCATCCATCGAGGCATACACATAAAAGTGCCAAAAATTCGATTTCTCGCTACATCTGAATACAAACTTGTACAATGGGGATTTTTTTAGTCACTGATTTCAAACTGTATGTCAAAAGTTGCAACTTCAAATCTCAGATCCAATGTAACGGCAAAAATTGTTAAATTTGTAGACGTTTATCTAAAACATGGTTAAAAAATTTCTTTCATCAAATCTGTATATTATATCTTACAGGTGGACGTATTCGTAGGCAAAGTCATCGTAGATCACAGGTCGATCCTCATCTATACGGGGACCATACCGGAAGCTCCAGCAATCCATGTTAGTATATTATACATGAATTTGTATAACAGAAAAAAAATTATTGGAATTCATAAAAAAAAATTCCAATTCTATTTCTTAACCGCCAGTAAGTTATTTTTCTCGCGGAAATTCATGTGAACGTTTGCTGTTTAACTGTTAACTTTAAATAACAGTTTTGCTGGTCCCATACGCAACAGCTCAGGCTATAACTGCTTCAATTTGAAAGAACACTGCCAACTATATATAACTGCAAAATAAGGGAAGCCGAGAAAATTGATAAAAACTGTTAGAATTTTCCGCCTATACCGCGGATCCTAATTCAGTTTCTCAACTTTTTGTTTGTTTTTCTTGAATAATTTTCATATGAACTTGTTATATCTTGAAAGGGAGCTGCAACGACTGTACTCAGGATATTCGGTTGAAGTAATTGCGAGTGTGATCGGTGCTCTCGGAGGTGCAAAACTGTCACTGGTTTTTAACCTTAAAGCCATACAAATATTCGACAAAACATTTGAATCTTCAAATAAAACATATTAGTTTTCAACCACTCTTACGGCATTAGCCCAAATACCTCTCCGCTAAACGCTCCTAGAGAAATTGAGTCCATTGTCGAAAATGAGTAGTGCCGCATATGCTGCAACTCCATATTCTCGATAATTGTTTCTGTTGCGCACTCGAGGCTTGGCATAGTTCTCCTTGACTTCGAGAAACGACCCATGTTCGTTAGCGAATTTTTAGCACCAGCTGACAAAAACCTCACAGCCAAGGAGAAAGAAAAGAAAGAGAGGTATAAGGAACTTATAAGGGAGCTGCGATGGTTATACCTGGAATATTCTGTTAAGCTCATCGTCTTGATTATCGGCGCTCTTAGATGTTCCAAGGTTTCACTGGTTAATAGCCTGAAAAGCATCCCTGCGTGTCAACAAAATGCTGAGACACTTGCGGGAAAATGCTGAAGGCGATCGTCCTTGGGTCGCTCCGTATCCTCAGGGTGCACAAGACTTTCGCCGGATCATCGTATTGAATTCTTCGCAGACTGTAACCACCTATCTCACGGTCATGAGACGTGGTTACAGCTGAAATTTTACCGCGATTTCGCTGGGAGCGGCTGCAATTTTTCAGATTAGCACCTGCTCCCGGCGAAATCCTGCGGTTGTCCTTATGACAAACTTTTAACTATATATATATATATATATGTTTACAGTAAATTACCGAAATATATTGTGCGTTATTCAATGGCCATTTGTGGAACTAATTAACTGACTGTGCAGTGGCGTTTGAAACTACTAAACTGCTGCAAGCTGGATGGTATGGTAGAGGGCTATCTTAAGGCTCAGTTTTCTGGGGGCGTAATAGGCGCATAGCATGGTGGTTTCGAATAAAGGTTGTTTAATTCAAACGACAGTTTTTATTCAAATTAATGCTCTTACTTCTTATTTGTTGATCAAAAGGCGCAAAGATATTTCTCAACTTCTATTCTACATAAAAACTATTTAATGAAATCTACAATCATGTGACCTAAAAATACTAATAAGCGTATTTTATATACATTTATTTTGCCAAAGTACCGTTAGACTTCTGAACCATTAATTGTTTGGAAAGAAATTATTATCACGAATGATAATAATAATTTGTCTAAAAATTATTAGTAAATTAGTTTATTTATCTTTTAATTGGTGGAAGTTGAAGAGTTGTTTAGAAGTTTTTAAATGATTCAAGGATAATTTAAAACTAAAAAAAGATGTCAATGAAATTTCAACAAAAGGTACATTTTTGAAGATAGCGAATAAAACATTTAGAAGCTTTTCAAGCGTTTCTAAAGGTTTACTTTTACTTTACTCTTCTTCATATTTATGATATTTCTCAATTCTGTTTATAAGTAGAATATAAAATATGATACTCAGTCAATCACACTGTGAGGTAACTTCACAAATTAAGGGATAGGGTGGATTGTGGATCGTCGAGAACGGATGAAGTCAATTATCGAAACAATGTACATTCAATTAGAGCTGGTTACAATGTTGGTGGGACCTATTGGCTCAGTTCGCCGAGCACAGGTTGAAATTGGAATTCCGCCAAGTCGCGTCAGGGTGATTCCAGATGGACTTTGAGTGGCCTCGATGGCGTCGTTTAGAGAACTGACTTTTCTGTTTGGATTCTGATATGGTATCAACTAATCACTCAAAAACAATCTGAAACCATACTCAGTAAAAAAACTAATTCGGGAGGATTGCGGTGAATTAACATGTTTAAATTCGCCTGAATTCTGATTTCTGATTCGTTGAAACGATTTGGGCCAGAGCGAATTGAATGCGTATCAATTCGCCTTAATTCGTGATCGAGGCCTTTTCGAAAAAAATTAATAAAAATTGCATGCCCCGAGACTCGAACCAGCGATCTCAAGTGTATAAAGTCCAGAGGGCGACCACTGAGCTACGGGACTCATTGATATTTATGTACAACGGATCCTTAATGCTGAGCGCGTTGGTTAGAGCTTACGAATTCGATTGAATAGGCCAGTCTTCAACTGTATTCGTGCGTGCGAATTCTGGCGAATCGGGGCTTGACTCAAAATCTCCCGAATTAAAATGAATTGGCAGAAACTGAAAATAAATCGTGCGGACGCATTCAAATGAATTAGATCTCCTAAACATTTTTCATTGAATTCGGGCGAATAGAATATTTGAATATTTTATTACATTTGACGAATTTACAAGAATTCACCACCATCTCCAATTCGAGATTGTCGCAAACTAGAGCAACACTAGAGCACTGCTCTAGTGGCCGCACACTGGGTCAAAATCCAATAAAAATGGCAGAAGATCGAGCTTTGGTCGAATCTATATAAGCTCGTTACAAAGGGGTTTTTAACGTTGCTGATTTGGAATTTGATGTCAGAAGTTACAAATTCAAGTAATGGATCCCATATGACGGCCAAAATTCTTAAATTTGCAGGCGTTTGTCTGAAACTTGAAACGAGGGAAGTTTTGTTATCGCCGATTTTGAACTTAATATGAAAAGTTAAAAAATAAAAATGACGGATCCAATATTGCGGCCAAAGTAATTAATTTTTTTTCATCTCTTTCTGAAGTTTGGTATAAGGGGCTTCTAGTGTCTCTGATTTCGACTGTGGCGTCGAAAGTTACAAATTCGAAAGTTCGGATTCGATTTCGCGGATATTTGTTTTGAAAAATGCTAAAACTAAGTACAACGATGGATTTTCCAATTTGTTATTTTTCTCGAAATTTTCTCTACATTAATTGAAAAAAGTGGTTCGAAATATGCTTTAAAAAAATAATGAAATATGCAATTGATGATCTGAAATAGTAGATAAAATTGTTGCACAATATTTTATTTTGTCAATATACCTGTGATTAGCCTAAAAATCTAAAAAATGTAGTTTTTGCAAAGTCAACCGCGTTTGCGGAAAGCTCAATTAAAAGCCATAAGAAAGGAATACATTTTTTTAATTTGTAAATAAATTGTCAGTCCTAAATAATTTTTATAAAATGTTATATTAATATTCCGTCTGAGTTTTTTATATTTTAATTATAAATTTCAACATCTTACCATTTCTTCTGAAAAAAATTGTCTTACTTTTCGATGTTTTTGCATTAGTATATGAAAATGCATAGAATGGCGCAAGTTCTTGTTGAACATACACATATCGAAGGGACAAAATTTTGCCTTGCTCTTCTTGACATCGTGAGGAATGCCGGAAAATGGACAATCGGCAGAAAGTGCTTCATGGAATTTTTTTCTGTAAATCACACATGCGACGAAAATATAATAAGATATAATATTTTAGCAATAAAATAAAAATAAAATAAAAACAAATTTTAGAATATTTTTAGCACTTTTTTTACCTTTTTTAATTGATTGGTTCATATTGAAGACGCATTAGAAAAAATCTTATACTTTCAACCGTTATCAGTTAATATATTCAGTTTTCGTAAAACCTAAACTACAAATAACATTCCAAGTTTTATGTTTGTATATTTTTCAATAAGCAATAAGAATTCAAATTAACATAAAACTCTAGAAATAAATAACTCAGGGTCTAGATTCTCAAAACATATTTACTTCAACGGAATTATGACCCTGGGTTTTGTTATTATTAACTGACTTTGGGATTACATTTGGGCTATCTTTTAGGTTCATAGCAAATTTTTGAGGTTCGCTGAAAAAATTCTCTAATGAAAATCCCTATATTACATTGTACAGATATTTCATCGCGAGCAGAAATGGAAGCATCTCATTCTAGGCGAATGCGGGACTTCTCTTGTGACGACAATCCTCATGACTGTAAGTACATATTAATTTTTTGAATTTAAAAAAAAATGTTGAGATTAGGAAGAAAAAAATTTCCATTTCAAAACCGCGAATAAATTGTTGTTGCTGAATGGCCTTGGAGACCTTGGAAACAAATTTCAAATTTTAACATACAAAAGTACATATTCTTATAGAAAATTTAATTGCGCATCTTTTTTTTCGGCACAAAAATGTTGTAGCTTTCCCCGTTTTCAAAGTAAACCCGAAAAACATGTAAAAAAACAATTAACATTTTTTTTAATTTATGAAAATTGATAAAATTCGTGGGAATTTATTGGAGATTGCGAAATTTGCCAAAATTTATGATAATTTATAAAAATTTGTTTAAGTCTTTGGGAATTTTATGATCAATTATGACTGGAAATGTGAAATGAATTACCAGTAACTTTTAATAAGAGTTCTGCTGGACGCATACGCAGTAGCTGTAGCTATAATTTCTAAAATTCATGGAAATTTATGAAAATTGATGAAAATTTATGGTTTTTGTGAAAATGTATGAAGACTTGTGAAATTGGTGGAAATACATGAAAATTCATAGACATTTTTTTCAATTGATATTTGTATGGTAATTCACCAGTAAATTGTGATAACATCGGTAACCGTTTTGCTGGACGTATGAATTGAGGTGATGGATGCACTCGAAAATGTGTGGAAGTATTGTCCACTCGGAAAAATCGCTCCGAATTTTTCTCATCAAACTTTTTAATTTGAAATTTATTATTCAAGATAAACCATTAAAGCTGGCAAAATTTTCCGAACGAAAATCGATGTTTTATAAAGCACAACTTGCGATTATTCGGCCGTTCAATTATAAAAATGCCTAAAGTTTTTATGGTGTAATCTAAATACATAATCGATGACTACAAGCAATGCACTTTGTTGAAAAAATGTTATGCATTTATTGTTTTTCATTACCAAATTAATTCCAAACGAAAACCACGTTTTGCCAACTTCGACCAATCGTAAGGTCAACGAAAAAATGCTAGTTGAAATAACTTTTTGCGAGAAAAGTATTCACTAAACTTTGAGAAAGTTTGAAAAGAAAAAAATCGGTCGAAAAATGTGGAAATGGCAGTGAGTTGAAGACAAAAAACTCTCCCGCTGCCTGGAGCGTTTTGTCGTTGTTTTGCCACTGCTGCTTTGTTACTTAGTAGCAAAGGCCGATACCGGAGCATCGAAATTATTGAATAACAATAAGCATATTACTTTTTTGAACAAAGTGATTTGCTTGCAGTCTTCGCTTATATATTAAGAATACAACATACCAATTTTAAGCATTTTTATCAACAAACGGCGTTCTCAGGTTTGTTGAACCTCCAGCTATTCTCGTAGGTACCTATCCGCGTAGATTTCAAAGCCACTGAAAAATAATCTTTGAAATAATACTGCATCCATCGAGGCATAAAAATAAAAGTGCTAAAAATTCTATTTCGCGCTGCATTTGTATGAAACTTTGTACAAGGGGGATTTTTGGGGTCACTCATTTCGAATTGTGTGTCAAAAGTTACAACTTCAAATCTCAGATCCAATATAACGGCAAAAATTGTTAAATTTGTACACGCTTATCTAAAACATGGTACGATAGTGGTTTTGGGCTCGCCGACTAAAAGTTTTTAGGGTTCGATAAAAGAATTCTTTAATAAAAATCTGTATATTATATCTTACAGGTGGAGGTATTCGTATGCAAAGTGGACCTAGAAGATTTCTTGATCCGGATGAGATCGTCTGGCCCTCTTCTACAGGAAGTTCCCGCAATGAATGTTAGTATATTTTACATTTTTATAACAAACAAAAATTGCTGGAATTCACAAAAAATTATAATTTTATTTCTTAACCTCCAATAAGTTATTGTTCTCGCTGAACGGCGTTCCCCTGGGAACCTCTGCAAAAAGTTTCGAATTTTAACTTACAAAAGTACATATTTTTATCAGAAATTTAATTGCGCATCTTCTTTAATTAAACAACAATGTTGTACCTTTTCATGTTCTCAAAGTAAACGTTAAAAATTTATAAAAGTTTGTAAATTTCTGGAAATTAATGATAATTTTTCGCAATTTATAAGAATTTATGAGCATTTACGGAAATTCATGGGAACCCTTGCTGATGTCACCGGTAACTTTAAATAACAGTTTTGCTGGACGCATACGCAACAGCTTAGGCTAACTATAACTGCAAAGTAAGGGAAGCCGAGAAAATCGATAAAAACTGTTAGAATTTTTCGACTGTACCGCGGATCCTAATTCAGTTTCTGAACTTTTTTTTGTTTTTCTTGAATAATTTTTATATGAAATTGTTATATCTGCCAAACAAGTGTTTAAAAATGTTAATTAATTATGTTGAAAATTCAGTTAACAGTGTTAATTGGGATGCTGGAATTCGGAAAAATTTCATAACCGGCAGTTACGGCTCATTTCGAATTACGGACCTCAGAAACATACCTACCGTAATTCGAGAGAACGCCGTTCATGGCAAAGGAATATTAAATAATTGAATTATCACAAATTATTATTCAGGCATGGCAATTTATAAAATGAATCTGTCAATACTTTGAAACTAAATCTTCGAGGACAATAGGCATCTTCATCTACATAGTTTTTTTCAGAGTAGAAGCAATTTTAAGTCTTATCATCCCCTATTATCCGAATTGATAGAATAGAGGTTGGACTGAGTTGGGTACTAACAACTATTTTCGATATAAATAATCTGTACATTCTATGCTGGGGTATTTTTCAATCCATTCACCCTTATTGTTGTTATGCAATAAGTTTATTCTCAATTTATTATGGATTCTTTAAGTATTTGCTATGGTAGCAGCCTCAGAGACATGGCTAACTTCGAATCATCCATCAATTGTAGGCACACTTGACAATTATGCGCTTTTCCGTAGAGACGAAGAGGGTCAGCTCGGCCGTTAATTATCCTACTGCTGAAGTTCTTTTTGTTGAGGTCACATAGGCGAGGGATATTGCTTTGGTGGATATCATTTATAAACCTCGAAGTGCCTGTTTTGGCACGGAACTTGAATCGGAAATTTTCACCCATGTACCTAACTTCAATAATTTTATTTTCACAGATGATTTTAATTATAGTTTAGATGCGATTTGAATCATTCTAAAGGTTTAACAACTGCAATACATGCTTCTGGGTTATCTATTGTTGCACATAATTCCTCCCATCACATCGATCATTCCAGTATATCTGTAATATATCCACAAACCGTAATAAAACCCAAATTGAAAAAAATACTAAGAATTGAGGACATTATTACTAAATTAAATCTTTTGTGCTCTTATACTTAGTTTCGTTGCTCGATCAGCTTGCGCCTTTGCATGTTCCACACAAACGTAAAAATTCAGCTCCTTGGATCACAGTTGAAGTCAAAAACCTTAGGAAGGAATGTAATAATAAGTGTTGCCTGGCAAAGAGAACAAAAAATTCACTGATACAAACATAGTTCCGTCATCTGCGGAACTTAGTTCAAACCAAAATCAGGGATTCGTATAATCAATATAATTACAATGCCATGAAGAACAAGAATAATAATGAAGATATCTCGCACTTACGCTTATATCTAATTCCACCTAAGAATGTGGCCTCAGCTTATACGTTTCTATCTGATGATTTATTATAATAAAAGCCTTCACAAATCTTCCATCCTATAACTCCTACAAGTCTGGTATACCCCTTATAGCAGTTTAGACAAGCTCGACATTTCAAGATACTGATTGCTTCTTTCTGGACATAACACCGGAAGTTCTGTTTGAGAAACTCTTGGAAATAAATACTAACGCTCTAGGAACAGATGGTATATCTATAAGGATGATTCGACTAGCGCTGCCTATCATTTTCACCACACTCCTTCACATCTATAACTCTTCTCTTCAACTAGGAATTTTCCCTGATCTAGGTGAAAAAGCGCTGATTCTTCATATTCCTAAGGTTTCTAGTTCCTCTTCTCCTAATGATTTCCGGCCGATATCGATACCTTGTGCTATGTCCAAGCCTCTAGAATGTATTATGCGTTCGCAAATCACGAGTTAACTAGATGCAAATAGGCTACCCGATTAGCTACAATCGGGCTCTCAAGCTAAGCACAGTAACAGTCTCCCTGACACTCACTTCAAACATTAAAATCGCTATCGAATCTAAGAAAATGACAATATTTGTTTTATTTGATTTTTCTTAGGATTTCGATACTGCTGATTGCAAGTTTCTTTTCAATTATCTTCGTAACTTCAATTTATCCAGTACTGCAATTGCTTGGTTCGAATCTTACTTAAAAAACCGTTTGCAACATGTGCTCAATGACAATGGTGAATGGTCCGATTGAGTAGGGATCGAGAGTGGACTCTCCCAGGGCTCCACTCTTGCCCCCTTCCTTTTCGGTCGGTACACCTCTGACCTTGATAGTGATACTAAACATTATAAGTACCATGAATACGCGGACGATTTTAAACTATATGTCTCTGGTCCTATCTTTCCAATAATAGTATTCGAACTCCACATTGAGAATGAAGCCTGAACTTCTACTTTCTCATCTCATTATTATTATACCATTAAGCCTTTTGGGGTAGGCGTGTCTTGCTCGGTGAGGAAAGGAGTAATGTGAGGTAGGGGGTATATATTTTTTTCGACTGATCTAGAAATCTCGTGTTATTTCTTTAAATGACACGTTCGTTCTGCAACACTGCTCTTACTCAGGTTGCTGATCAATCTCTCTAGCGATCACCCCAAGTGAAGCTCCTCACAAAATTGTTATGTGTGGTTCCCTACTTGGGCCCCATAGTATCCAAGGTCTTTGTTTCAGGCGTTATTCATTGAATTGTCACTCTGTTTACAAACTATTTGTCGCCACAATTTTCTGTCCTGGCGTACTATTCTAGCTTTCTTCACGTCCATGCATTTATTCATGCAAGCTCTCGTGTTTCTGTGGCTTCTTATGTCTCTTCAGATTAATGTCTCATTCACAGATTCTAACCATTCCTTTGGCGGTCTACCTTTGGACATTCTGCCATTTAATTTACCTTTATACACTTGTTTGGTCAGTCGTTAAGCTTTCATTCTTTCCAGATGTGCGAACCATCTTAACTGATTTCTTTCCCATATGTCAACTAGTATCTCTCCTGTTCCACATTCTTTGAGGATTGTCTCGTTTCGGACTTTATCCATCAGTGTTTTCCCGCATATTGTGCGCAGAGGTTTCATGCCGATCGCGTAAATTTTACTCCTGTCCTTTTCTTGGCAGGTCCATGTATCGCTACCGTATAGTACAGTCGGTACAAATATTGAATTATTTATGGCCATTTTAGCTTTTTTTGATACGTTTTTATTTCCGAGAATGGACCCTGCTTTACCGATAACCTTCTTACCCCAATTTATGCGCCTATCTAACTTCCCATCTATTTTTCCGCCACTAGTGAGTAGGCTACACAAATATACGTACTTGTCGACTTGTTCTAATTTCTCATCATGTAGAAAGATGTTGCACATTGTTTTCTCACTTTTTCCATCTAACACCATGATTTTGGTTTCAATTCTGTTAATTTCGAAGCACATGTTCTTTATGCTTGTATTAAGTTTATTCAACATTCTTTGCAAGTTCTCGATTGATTCTGCCATAACAATCCCGTCATTTGCGAAAGCTGACCTACGTAACTTCACTCTTTCGAGATCTACACCTCCTTCGTCAAAGAGGGCCATTCTTAGAAACTTATCCATAAATATGATAAATAGCCATGAATACATATCACATTCTTGCCTAACACCTTGCATAATATCAAACTAGTTACTCAGTCTCCCATCAACCCTTACACCCGCTTTACTACCTGTATATATTGTTTTTATTGCTTGTATAAGCCATCCATTGACTCCATTCTCTTTAAGGACTTCCCAAAGTTTATTTTTATTTTCCTTGTCAAATGCTTTTTCTAGGTAAACAAATGCACAGAAAACTTTCTTTCCTACTATTAAACTTTTTTCTGTGACCTGTCTCAAGCTATATATTTAATCTGTTCATGACCTTCCTGGCATAAAACCACTTTGGACTTCCCACATCTTTTCTTTTGTAATTTTCATTACCCTACGAATAAGTATTTTTAAGTATATTTCACTTGCGGTACTTAGTAAGCTGATACCTCTGTAATTATTGCAGTTGCTTTTATCTCCCTTTCTTTTATATATTGGTACAATAATTGCTTTTCTCCAATCGTCTGGGACTTCTTTCTTCTCGATACATTAATTAATCAATTTGCACAACCTGTGAGGTATGTAATCGCCACCGTATTTAAGCATTTCAGCGCTAATACTGTCTATACCAGCAGCCTTACCGTTTTTCAAGTTCTCAATTATATCTCTAACTTCAGTGACACATACTTTCTCAATAGGCTTTTCTGGTGTATTATGTTCTATGTCGCAATTCTGTTTCTCTATAACTTCACCTCCTAATAATTCTTGGAAATAGTCTTTCAAAGCATCTACCATCCCGTCTATATCATATAGCATTTCACCTTTGCTGTTTCTCATGCTAACAAACTCTGTACTTTTACTTTCTTTCAACTGTTTATATAAAAGTTTCATAATTCCTTCAAAGTAGTTTTTTATTTTGTTCTCTTCTTCTAGTCTGGTTTTCTGTTTACTCTCTTTGACTAGTCGTTTAACTTTCCTCTTTTTGTGTTTGCAATCATTTTCAAGTATATTACTCTCCTCATCGCTGAGACCTGGGATCTTCAACGTTCTCTCGTACGCTTCTTTCTTTTCTTGGCAGGCTGCCTCAATTTCACCATTCCACTGTGCATCACCAAACTTTCTTCCTACAACCGCCGTACCACATACTTCGGTCGTAGTTTTAACAATGTTATTCCGTAACATAGTCCAAGCGCTCTCTATATCTTTATTGCTTCCAAGCGTCTCCTAAGTTGCCTTGTCTATACGTTCGTTTATCTTATTCTGAAAATCTATTCGCACTTCTGGTTTCTGTAAATTGTCAGTCTTGATTCGTGTTTGTTTCGTTTTCTTTATTCTCTTCCTTGTCCATCCCCGCCCTAAGTTCATTTTGGAGACTAGGAGGTAATGATCACTATTGTATTTAGAAACCCTCATAACTCTTGTATCTTCAACAAGTTCTCTTAGTCTTTCATCCGCAATAACAAAGTCAATTATACTGTGGCTATTTCCTTTACGCCAGGTGTACATGTGGATCATTTTATGTCGAAACCAAGTATTTGTAATAAATAGGCCCTTTTCTGAGCAGAAGCTAACTACTTTTTCACCCATACATTTTTTCTCGTTGGATCCCCAAACTACCTAGCACCCGTTCTGTATCTGTATCCTGACGTTGAATGCTGACCCATCCATTCATATCCCCCAGCAGGATTATTATTCTTTCACTTTAATCGCGAGTACTTATTGTATCACTTGAAGTGTTTCAGAAGGCGTTTTTGATTTCTCTCGGATCACTATTATTTATTATAGTATATGTCTCTGATCCTATCTCTTCCATTAATAGTTTGATTGCGAGGGTTCAGAATGATATCAACATAGTGAATGAATGGGCACTAAACAATAGGGTAAAGCCGAATCCTTTAAAAAATGAAGCAATTATTATTGGACAGTTCTCTTCCCCGTCCACTGCTACATTAGCGTCCTTCCCTCAGCTTAAGGTTAATGGCCTTGCCGTTGCATTTGTTGACTAGGTGAGGGATTTAGGGTACATCCTTAACCATGTCCTCTCCTGGCAAGAGCAAATTCTTGAAATCTCGAGGAATACCTTCAGAGTACTCCAACAGCTTGAAAGAAACAAGGAATCCTTGCCAACATCAACTCGGATTATTCTTATCAAGAGTCTTATCTCTTTTATAACAGAACCCCTGAATCTAATCTCGAAATCTCGCACTGGTAAATTGTAAATTGGTAATTTTTCTAAATTTTAATGACGTTTTGCGTTTGAGTAGTATTATAACAATTAAATCTTTGCATTTCCATGCATAGTTTACATTACTTATCTAACAATTAAGTCTCACGTTTTCTAATGTTGTGCTGCAAACCTCTAGCTTATATTGGCATATATTACTCATATTCATCATATGATTTAGTATTTTTATCTACAACCTTCTGTAATTTTTTTTTTGCCTATGTCATAATCGTCGTTTGACCTGATTTGTTACATTATTTTGTAAAATATATGTATAATTTGTTGCTCAGAGGGCTGTTTAGCCCTAGGGACTTGATAAATAGATCCTAATTTTAATAAATTCTACTTTTGAAGAGTTAGAATTGACAATCTTTGAATTTAAAAATATGGAAATACACATTATTCAATTTTTAAGAATTATGTTTTAAAAGTTTGTAATTTGTAAAATTTCTTTGGAAAAGTTCAATTTTAAAGGCTTACAATGGAAAAGTCTTTAATTTTAAAGATTTTCAGTTCAAATATTTTAAATTTTGAAGATTTACAATTGAAAACTCTCTCATTTCAAAAGATGTATAAATAACAATTCTTCAATTGAGAAGAGTTTACATTTTTCGTTTGATCTAGAATTCCTCTGTTATTTGATTAAATGACACGTTTGTTCCGCAGAACTGCTTCGCCTCATGTTGCTGATCAATCTTCTTAACGATCACGCCCAGTGAAGAGCCTCACAAAGTCATCATGTGAAGCTCCCCACTTGGGTATATAAGTATCCAAAGTCTTTTATTTGAGGCGTGTTTCACTCCACTGAAACTCTTTTTAAAAACTATTGATCGCCAAACTTTTCTGTCCTGGCATACCTCTCTAGCTTCCTTTACGTCCGTGCATTTTCTCATAAAGCTCTTGTGTTTCTATGCTTCGGATGTCTCTTGCAATTAAGGTCTCATTTACACAATCTAACCATTCTTTCCGCGATCTGCATCTGGGCACACGCACACTTATTTTACCTTCAAACACTTGCTTCGTCAGTCGTTCATCTTTCATTCTCAGAACATGCCCAAGCCATCTCAACGAAAGTCTTTCACGTATGTCAACTAGTATCTCCTCTACATCGCATTCTTTGAGGATTATCTCAATACTCACTTTATCCATCTCTTTAAAAGTTTGATACTTGTAATAGGATTTGAAATGATTCAAAATAGTTCAGGGTATTTTAAACTATTACAGGGCATTTTCAAAATATTAAAAAATTTCAAGACTTTTAAAAAGATTTAACCATTTTTTGAATATCTAAAAGTATTTTTTTAAGATTTCAATCATTTTGGAATGACTAAAAATAATTTTGAATATTTGATGGTATTTTAAATGATTTCAAAGAATTCAACAGTTTCAAAGAATTCTAGGGGATTTCAAAAGATTTTAAAGGATTTGAAATCTTTGGGGGTATTTAAAAAGATTCCAACAAATTTTCAATTATTTCAGTAATTTCATGAAATTTCAAAAGATTTGGAATATTCGAGGAAATTTGAAAAGATTTCAAAGGAATTTATAACTGAAATTTCAATTAGTATGAAAATATTTAAATCATTTTTCAATGTCATGATATTTTGAAAGATTTTTAAGGTATTCTTTAAGATTTTCGAGGATTTCTCTGTTTTTCTAGAGATTGCCAAAGCAATGAAATGATATTTCAAAAGATATAAAAGAATGTGTTCTCAAAAAGTGAGGAATTTCGTAGGTTTCCAAGCGTTTTGTAGAGATTTTCAAATATTTTTTGCAATTCATTAGAATTCATTTCGAATTAAACCTCGATTCTTTCAAATTCCTTTGAATTCTGCAGCATTCTCTTGATTCTTTTTTCAATTCACGTGAATTCTTCTTCATTCATTTCATTCTACTTAATTCCATGAATTCTTTTATTCCTTTTTAGTTTTTGCTGAATTCCTCGTGAAATTTTCGAAATGCCGAAGATTCTCTGACGTTTTATCAAATTCTTTTAAGTTTTTTCGAATGTCACATATGCTTTTGAAATATTCCCAGAATATCTCAAAATCTTACGAAGTTTAGGTAATATTACGTTTGAAAAGTGCTTGATGTCACGAAGATGCCATAAAAATGTTTTTGGATTATTACACATTTTTGAAAGATAATTTTGCCTGCCTAGGCTGTTTTAAGAATGTTATAATAGTCTATTGTGTACCTAGGTGTGAAACAGTCTTTTTATCCGAGCGTGAGTCTTGTAAACAAGCGAGGATAAAAAGACTTTTCACTCCTTGGTACACACGATACTTTATGTAAGAAAGGTATGGTTTACAAGTTTATCACATCTGAAATTCGAGGTTAGTTTGACGCGGCCATAATATTACACGGTTGACTGCGAATGCGCAAGCACGCAGTAGAATTATGGGCCCATAATACTCCAAGAAGTATTATGGACGCATTATTGTACTGCGCGCACGCGCGTTCTCTCCTCTAGCAAAATGGTAGCATCAGATGATATTAACGGAAAGAAGTTTTGATTCTTAAATGAAATAGTTGCTCAATAAATGCAATCACCAATTATTAAGAGACCTAAAAATAAATTAACCTAATATAGGTGTATTTATTATTAAAAAATGTATGGTAGAAACAGAACTTACAACTTCATTAATAGAAACAAAAATACAAAAGAATCCCGACGCGATTGCACAACTCGCTAGGAAATATCTTATTATTAGTTTTTATTAAGTATTTTTCTCTGCCACCAACATTATCACGCCAAAAAAATTATATTTCAACTTAAACTTCTTCATTCCTCCTTTTCAGTGCATATTGAATAACTAAAAGATTGATTTCTATCAAAGACTTTTTTCTGCCTTTTCAGATAGCCCACGGGGCTATACTGCTGTTCGTCCTTATCATGTACACAAAATGACGGCTGCACAACTTCCTGGTGTTTTAATTCCATGCGAAACTCAAACACTAGACACTGACGGAAACACATATTACGGAGAAACCAAACTTCCACTGGAAAAACATGAAGTCCTGTATGTAATAGTAAGTGGTGATAGAATCGTTGGACGCACCAACCCAATAAAAGAATTTCTGTCAATAGCATATGATTTTGGAGGTAGAGAGGGGATACAGGAGACTACAATGGAATTCGGAAAAGAAGCTACAGATCCGAAGAGGGCGTTTTCTGATGGACTTAAAGAGTTAGGTCTAGACAGTCAGCTGCCACAGGACACTATATATCATGATGATCCAGTACCCCAACCCCGCAGAATCATCCTCTCGGACACATTCACTGGTGCGGCGCCTCGAACTGAATACGTGGAAGACGACAAATATATTTAAATTTGGGATGCAAATTGCGGTATACTTTAGAGACATTGTACTACAGAACGGGGTGTACGGACAGACTCTAACAGCTGTTTATAACTAAATTAAATCTTCGTTTTGCTTCAAGTTTAGATTTTGGTTTAAGACAGGAAATCATCTATTGTAATCTATCTATTCTATCTATCTATTGCAAGCGATATTGCATTGATAAAATATGTAAATGCCGACAGAGAATTTATGAGTAGAATTCCAAATGTCATGCCAACAGTTTGCGTAGAAATAAATAGGTGCATGTGTCATACAACTGATGTTATTTCAGGATTAAACAATCTCAATTTGTGAAAGGAAACTAAAAAATAGTCATATAGCTAAAATTAATAAACAACTTTTGGAACATTTTAACATAGTCATAACAATCATAGTAATTGTATTGTCTATATATCGTCTTCTTACATTCGTTATCTAATATATAATACCTGCTTTTTGTCATCCTTGACTTGGATGACGATTCTGTACTTCAGAATGACTCTCAATAAAAATGATAGTTTTTATCACAAAAAAGAAATTTTATTTTTCCCAAAATGCGTTGTCTATCTAAAGACAATAAAACGGATTGAGGACGCTTTATTTTTGCCAGAGTTACTACTAGTAAGTAGTTGGGTGCATTTGAGAATCCGGGCAGTCCACACCTAGTACACCTTGTATCAGCTTGTATTACCTTGCATACACTACGTATTTATTTGAAAATTGAAATTTTTGGTAGAAAATTAAATTTTGTGTTGAAAAGTCATATTTTCGGGTTGAAAATTCAACTTTTTTGTTAATAATACAAGTAGGTGCGTGCGGTTTAAATGCCAATTGGGCGTTTACGCGTTGGGAGCCTAATAGTAAATTATGCGAGGGTCTTTATGCGACGAGCGGCATAAAGCAATGCACCCTGGCGCATATGGGTAATTCTCAAATTGTAGGCAAAATTTCAGCACCTACAGTGGCACATTATTATTAGCAATTAAATATTTTGTAACGGAAATTGATCTTATCACATGTAAAAATTTTAAATCCAAAAGGGGCAATTATAAAAATAAGAATTAATAATGCAATTGGTACATGAAATATGGAAAGTGGATTTGTGGTTAGGAGATTGACAAAAGAGAGCGCGAGCTTTTAAAAAGTTCAAAAGTGAATAATGTAACGCATGCTATTTAGGAAAAACGAAATATTTAACTATTGTAGATAATTTTTTCGAAAATATGTCAGGTGACGTAATAAATTAAAAGTCTAATTGTTACCATTATTTTTTATTTCAATAAATACGTTTTAAATTATAAAAATGGAAACAACGAGACTGTAGTACAATGTACAATAAAAGGTTCGAAACATTCACTGAAACTATTTACATGATTTATTATGCAGTCTTTCAAATGTATTAAAATCTATTTATTACATCGTTTCACATACTAACTAAGTAACTGAGTAATAAATTATGCTTCCATTTTTGTCAAAATTGAAAATATGAACTCATGAAAATTCAACAGGTGTAAGGAAAACTACATTAAATCACTTATTTTTAAAAATTTTGATATTAGAATCTCACTACCTTGCAGCTGTAATAACAAATCTACCTACCTGTTCTGTAATGTAATTTTCGACGCATCTCTTCCCTTCTTATTGAATTATTGAGCTCACTTCTTGAGATCTGTATATTTATAAATAAAGGTTAGGAAACAGTAAACAAACCGGCCCACTTGATCCATGCGCACGCGCATATAAGCAGTCGTACGCTCTGCTATTGTACCGTACGGTAATGATGCGAGAGAAATTAGGAAGTTTAGCCTTTTTTAATATTTATAGAAAATAACAAATTTTAATCATAAAAAGTCACCTACTCATGAAAGAAAACACCACTGAGCAAGTAACGGAATGATTTTTATCATTTTTTATTACCCCGAAAATGGTTTTTAACGCACGTACGGGAATGACGTTTTTGTTGTCAAAATGCACTTTTCAGTTTTAATATCGGATTCACAAAAAAGAGAGTCAATATTTTAAGCTCAATTTGATAGAATCTTGTATTAAACGATACGTTTAATATTTCTGTATTTATTCCCCAACTGTAACTACAATATTTTACTAGAAAAAAGACGTACGGTAATGGCGTCTGAAATGACAAAAATCGAGGGACAGACTTTAGGGTTTTTACAATATTATTAATCTGACTTAAAAAATGTGCATACATTAAATTTATGTTCATATAAAGTTTACAAACTTGATATGTTAAGCATTTTTCAGGTTACTGTCTAAAGAACAGGAGAAAATCAGTTTATCCTTGTGCAAAGTGAGGTTGCGACGCCGTACGGTAATGACGTTTGGGGTGTTCTTATATTAAATTAAAGTAAATAGGAACAGGAATGAAAAAAAGAACTGACCATTTTGTAGAGGATGGTAATAAGTATTTATTAAATTTAAAAGAAATCAGTACGAGTTTCTAAGTTAATGTTATATTACTGGGACTTCAAGTTTGCCTCAAATTTGACAATTACCCATATACTATTTTGTTTGACGACTCAAAAGAAACGTGCTCAAAAATCGTTGAGACAAAATCTGAACTTGTAGATTGTTAATTCATTTTTCTTTGCTAGAATGATTCCTCCTTTTGATTTAGAAATTCAACTATTTGTTGAAAGTGCAACTATTTTTGTGACAAGCTCAAATTTTTTTGTTTGAAAATTCACCTTTCATGGTTGAAAATTAACTGTTTTCGTGAAAATTAAAATATTTTGTTGAAAATATAATGTATTTCGACACCTTACAAATTTAAAGTGTTTCATATTGAGTTCAATATAGTATTTGTTTTGAGATTACCTTGGGCTGGGAAGTCTGATATTTATAAAAAATGTTGTTCCGAATAAAATAAAAAGAATTAATTGTATAATAATTAAATTGAAATGAAACAAAAGTACAATTATTAGTACAAAATATTTAACAGATTACAAAGATTTTCAAGATTTTACGAAAATTTCAAGGGGCTTCAAAAGACTTTTGTGGCATTTCCAAACGTTTTAAAATCAATTTTAAAGGAAAATAAGACGAAAGTTGAAGGAATTTTAGTATATTTGCAAGCAATATTTGAAGGGACCTAAAGGAATTTATTGAATATCCAGAAACTTTCAAGGATTTCAGGGAGTTGGATTTTTTTGGTGACGATTTATTTATTTACAAAATTTTTAGTTGAAATGTAAAGTTTGGTTGAAAATTAGTTTTTTTGTTGTTGAAAATTCATTTTTGTGTAATTTTAATTTTTTTAACTATAAATAATTCATCATTTCCGGTTAAAAAAACATTGGTTTAGATGGTAATTAAGTTTTTTGTTCAAAATAGAAAACATTCGAACTTCGGAAAAAAATGAAGATGAAACCAAACAGCGTAAATTGCTACAATTTACTTGAAATTGATTAGAATTCCTCTTGAATTAACAAGAATTATATTTGAATCGATTTCAATTATTAGGATTCTGTTTCAATTGCTGTTAGACTTCCATTATTTACTGTGCAAGATTTTAAATTCACAACAACAAAATTAAATCCTACAATTTTTTCCATATTGAAAAAACTTCAAACAAAGAAACATTAAAAACTGAGACAATCCCAGTTCGAAATGTATTTAAGCTATAAGCTCGTCACATTTGAAAAAAATGAAAGTTTATAAGTTTAACTTTTCAGATAGAAATATTATAGACGTAGGTCAACCCTTTCTTTAAAGAATACTAGAAAATTAAATTTATGGTGTTTGGAGGAAATTGATTAATTTTGAAAGCATTTATTTATCTTTGAAAATATTTTAAATTTTGCTGAAAATTGTTAATTATTGTCAATTATTTTAATCAACATTTGTTTATATGTTATATTATTCTCATATCATCTGGATTTTTCAATTAAAATTCGATTGGCGCAATTCAAAATTCTGGTGATTTGAATGTGACTCTAGCAATTCACGTGGAATCCTAGTTCATTCAAACAGAATTCTAGCACTTAAAATAAAATTCTTGTTAGTTCACGTTA